>CM053580.1:10302699-10339202 GCA_028627135.1 Pseudochirops cupreus | reverse complement strand
GTGAATAAATATCTGAGTATATGTATATATATGTGTGTGTGTGTGGGGGTGGGTGGGTAGGTGTGGGTGGGGGGGGTGTACATAGAGGGCACAGGATCAATTGAATAGGAAGAGACAATACTTTAAAAGGTGAAATTCTGAGGTGGGAGAGGAATAGAATGAGAGGAGACAGTGAGAGACAGAATGGGGTTAATCTTCTCATATAGAAAAGGCAAGGGATAACTGTTACAATGGAGGGGAAGAACAGGAAGGAAAAAGGGAAAGGGTCAACCTTACTCTCATTGAATTTGGCTTAGGGAAGGAATGACATAAACTCTAAACTGGATATCTTGCCACACAAGAGAGTGGAGGGGATGGGGATGAGAGATGGGATGATGGAGGGCAGGGGAGGATGGGGGGCAGGGTTTCTGGAAGCACACACTTCAGTAAAGGGACAGGGACAGGGTAGAGAATACAACAAGGGGCAGGGGCAGAATAGGAAGGAGGGACATATAATCAGTCCCTCACAATGTGTCCATTGTGGAGATGTTCTGTGTAACTACACATGTACAGCCTGTATTGAATTGCTTGTCTTTCCAGTGGGAGTGGGTGACGAGGGAGGAAGGGAAAGAATCTAAAATTTAAAGTTCTATAATCAAATGTTAAATATAGATAGATAGATGTTATTGTTATCATTATTATTATTAACCACGTGCAACTGGGAATTAAGATATACAGGCACGGGGGTAGGGAGATCCATCTTGCCCTACAGAAAAAGTCAGAGGAGTGATGGGGGAGGACATAGGAGAGAGCAGATTGAGGGAGGGGTTATACAGTGGGATGGCTGTTTTGGGGTGGTGGGTGGGGAAAAGATGGGGAGAAAATTTGTAACTCAAAATCTCATGGAAATGAATGATGTAAACAAGAAAATAAATTAATTAATAAAAAAAATTTTTTAAAAAGCTTCATGGAGAAGGTGTCATTTGAGTCAAGATACCAGATCATAAAATCACAGGATTTATAGTGAAAGGAACCTGAAAACCATCTCATTCAACCCCTGAATTTTACAGATGAGGAAGCAGGGGCTCAGAAAGGGCAGGCAATTTGCTTATGGTTGCACAGCCAGTGAGTGGCAGAGCCAGGTCTCCTAATATGGTTCCTAGACTTAAAAAACATTCAAACCAGACTGGTCTTCCCAGTCCAGCTCCCTCAGTTGCTCAACAGAGAGTGAGCTTGAGATTTAGAGATGGGGAGAGCCTTGATCAAGGTCTTACAAAATAGTATTGAGTTGTCGATAGGAGCTGGCTGAAAAACAAGCCCAAAAGAATGTTTGTCTTTCTCCCTAGGCTTTATTAGCCAGGTGGGAGAAGGTGGGGGCAAAGGGGCAGTGAAGAATGAAAGTCAATCCCTGCCCCAGTGTTTGCCCAGAATGCCAGTCACTCTTCTAGGGTGAAAGCTCATTTTGGAAATGCCAGAAAATTCCACCCCCACTGGAACTGGGAGGTAGGTGGGGGAGGGGCATGACTTGACATAAAAGGAAGGGAAACCCAAGGGAAGAAGAGAAGTCTTGAAGGTGAGACCTGGAGCCAGGTGCCTAGCAGTCCAAGGACCCTCGACAGGCAACCATTGAAGCCAGAGGTGAGTGCTGAGCAAACATTCTTTGGAAGGGGGAGCCTGAGTCAGGCCTGAAAGGATGCCCAGCCCCACAGACCTCTGAGACTGGTGTCTGAGCCTGGATAATAGGACAACATAACATCACAGAGCAAGGCTTTGGCCTCTGGAGCCCAGAAAGGGCTTGATTTTGATCGCATCATTGCACCCATGGAAAGCCTTGAACTTGGGATCAGAAAGACCTGGGTTTGAATCCCATTTAAGCCAATTAAGCAAGTCACTGAGCCTTTCTCAGTTTCCACATGAAGATGGGAGCCTTGCTGTACCTACCTTGGGGGGAGGGGTCATTGTAAAGATCAGACAAAATAGTGTTTGTAAAGTGCTGTGCAAATCCTTGAGTCACTGAAGAGAAATGTAAGGGAGAGTCTCCCAACCCACCTTGCCTTCCTCACCTCCATCAATCAGTGTAAGGGCAAGATGGGAGTTTTAATGGAATAGACATGGTGTTCCACACCCCCAGGATCTGTTTACAATCTCTTTATGAACCTCTTTGATTGGGTCAAGAAGGTAACAGCTACTAACTAATCCCAAGGACTATCTGAGTAGGGGCTGAGGGAGGAGTCACCAAGCTCCCTGCTGTGCCCTGCTTCTTCCTCACCCCACCCTGGTCCAAGAAGGCTTTCTATCTAGGTCAGAAAACCAGAATGGGAAAGGTGGTAGCCCTAGTGGGGTCTATTTGGTTTGCAAGCCTCATCTTTGGGGATGTCCCCAGCAGAACTCATTGTTTTAGGTGAGGAAGTCAACTTTACCTTCCCTAAACCTGAGAACCTCCTCCTTCTCAGGGACTCAGTTTCCTGCTCCATAAGATGAAGGAGTTGGACTAGATGGCCCCCACCCAAGGCTTCCAGCTGTTGTTGTTTTGTTGTGTCTGTGGAGTTTCTTCATCTGGAGTCCCCCTGCCTGCACCGCCCCCCCCCCAGCCCCATGCCAACAAAATCACAGATCTGAGTCAAACAAAAAAAAAAAATCATTACTCCACCTGCCTGCCTCCCAAGGTTGAGAAAAGTGTTTTGTAAACCCTGAAGTCCTAAAGAAATGCAATCTGTCCTTACCCACCCCATCCCCCTTCTCTTACTGTCATAACCCCAGTTTCCACCAACTTCTTTCTACAAGCTTCTTTACATTCAGAGCCATCACTGTTTGAGGGGTAGAACCCAGCCCTGACTCCATTTCATAGAGGGGGAAATTAAGATTCAAAGAAGACAGTAAAAAGTTACAGAACTTGTCCTCAGGTCCCATGAGAAGTAAAGACATGAGAAAAGGCAGGGCTGCTTAGATCCAGACTGATGCCCTCCCCCTTCAAATCCCTTCCCTTCTCATTCCATTCCCCCTTTCCTGACCTCCCCACCTCCTTTGCTCCCTCTTATTTCTCTCTTTCTTCTCTCCCCTCCTGTCTCTTCATCCTTCCAGCCCCATGACCTGACCTACCCCCTCCAGAGGACAAACCTGGAGACCCCAAGAATCACAGATTCCTAGATCTGGGGCTGGACGGAATCTTGGAGCTTCACCAGAGCTCTCCCACCTCGCCCTGGACATGCTAGAAATAAGCCATTCCTCCCCTGGGAGATGATCCTTTCCTCTGAGCTCGCTGATGCTGCTCCGGGCTCTTCCACTCTGCCTCATTTTGTGGTTATCTGTGCACAGGTAGGGGTTGGGAGGGCTCATCCGAGTGGGAGCAGGATGTGAGCATCTCCTGCACCTCTAGCCTGGGCCAGAAAAGATCCAGTGAGCCCCGTTATTTGTATTTGGAGGACGGCTAGGCAGCACAATGGAGAAAATGCTAGGTTTGGAGTCACAAAGACCTGAGTTCCAATCTGGTCTCAGACACTGGCTCTGTGACCATGGGCAAATCTCTTAACCCTGTTTGCCTCAGTTTCCTCGTCTGTAAAATGAGCTGGAGAAGGGAATGGCAAACTACTCCAGTATCTGCCCAAAAACCCTAGACGGGCTCATGGAGAGTCGGACAGGACTGAACAACAACAAAACGTTAGGCTTTTATGCTACCTTGGCACTACCCTTTTCCCCATCGCTGTATTTAGGAGAAATATGTCAATAAACAGACAGTACACCTTTATTAAGCACTTACTGTATGCCCGACACTGTTCTGCATGAAAATATAGATACTCCTTTTGGCTGGGGAATACACTCGAACGACAGTGGCCCCCAGAGAAAGGGCTGGGCGCTTAACACTTTCTTTAGAGACATACAACACTTTCTATGGAGATTTTGGTGGGAGGTGATAGGGCATCCTGGAAAGGCTGGCTCCCACACTTATGATCTGGGTGACCATACTCAAGGGAAAGCTTCCCTGAGCCTCATATCCCTCATCTACGAAGAGGGGATAATCACCAGCCTCCCTCCTAGAATGGGTGGAAGGAAGAAATGTGCTTTCTAAGCTCCTGAATGCTGCCCACTCATAAGGCATGATAACACCCTAAAGGCCTTTAGAGAGCATCCTGGACACCTCTAATAGGTAGGAACTTAACATTGATGAGGGGCCTGAAAAGGATAAAGGATGGAATAAAGGAACTTCCTTGTGGCATCTGCCTCGGGGCTCCAATCTCGGAATTGTGTGGAGGTGGGACTCTAATCTGAGATGGCCCCTTGTCCACTTTATCATACTGTCCCCATGCCTGCACTATATACTTGGACATACATCTTCCTGCCATCTCTGAATCCCCATACCCCCAGGCAACAAGCAATAGTTTACCTAGACATCAAGTTATAATTCTTCCCCTGTTACTTGCCACAGAAAGTCAGCTATGTGGTGGTGAGATAAGGAGCTGGACGCAGAGTCAGGAAGAACTGAGTTGGAGTCCTACCTTAGACACTTACTAGCTGTGTGATCCTGGGCAAGTCACTTTACCCCGTTTACCTCAGTTTCCTCAATATTAAAACAAGAATAATAATAGTACGTAGCTGCCAGGGTTGTTGTGGGCTGAAATGAGATAATGTAACTAAAATGCTTTGTAGACTTTAACAGACCACATAAATATGAGCTATTATTTGACCCTCAAGTCTGAAAAAAAAATTGTAAGAAAGTGCTTTATGTTTATTCCTTGAACAGCCCACTTGAATGGACAAAAGAACAATGTGGTGCTTCTTTAAAGGGCCTGGCTTTAGATTTTGACAGTGTTCTCTCCCATTCTGTCCATCATCCCTCCAAGGACCAGCTGGAATGGAGGTGGGATCGCAGGTCACAGTCATCAGAAGCAATAAGGTGGTGACAAATGATGCCATCATCCCAGCAGAAGTTGTCATCACCAGTGGCCAAATCACTGATATTCTGCCCATCGGAAGCAGAGTCCAGAGCCAGGGGGAAAAGGCAAGTATGAGGGCAGGTTAGCCCAGCCTCAGGAAGTCCTGGGGGGTGTTTGGGTTCTTGACAGGGTGGGCATGGACAAGCCTGTACAACAAAAACATTTGTGGGCATCTGTCTACAGGGGCAGCTCTCTGGGTTTCGTCAAGCAAATTGACAAAGGAAATGTTCAGATTTTGAATAAGAGAATAAATATTTTCATCTGCAGGCCAAAACTATCTGCTCATATATGCAGGACTAAATGGTCAGACTATTCCCTAAGGACTCCTGCCATGTACCCCTCCTCTTTTTCCAAGCAGATCAATTGACCTGACCTATCTATCCACCTACACAACTCCCTAGGAAGCCTCTTCCTCCCCTCTAGGCTCCTCAGGCTAAACAAGCAACCCCAAAACCCCCCAACTACGTAACCTTCTGTCCCCGTGGGCAGCTCCCCTCACAAAGCTCACATGCTACATCTCACCCACTGGAGTGGGTGGATACAAGTTCTCCTCTCTCACTCTCATGCCCCACCCACCACTCTCTGCCCAAGTAAAGATTTTAAGAGATAAATATAAAGACCCCTTTCTTATGCATGGGTTTAGAGGTGTTGTGTATCAAACATGTGGTAAGCTTTGGACCTTTCTGTCCATTAGCCACAATCCCAGACTGGACTCACTCTGCTTGGCCCTGGAGGACACACCTGTGGAACAGTGACAAAGAGACACATGGGGCTTAGGGGCATGAAAAAAGTGTCCTCCTGATTGGAGTTGTCCACGAATAGGGGTAGCGGGCTGCCCCTCATTGGAGAGCTTTAAACAAAAGGGAGCTAGTTCCTGTCTGGGTGTTCTATAGAAGGGCTGCCTGGCCCCAGTATCTAGAACAGTGCAGGCACACAGTAGACAACTGATTGGTTGACGGATCCACCTCAATGATCCTGGGATTCTAATCACGTGCAGGCATGCCAGAGAGAGACTGGGTCTATTTTGGTTCCTTCATAAGCTTTCACTGGACATTGTAGAAGAATGAAAAAATCATCTGCCCTCTGTCAATTATTTCCTATTTATCTTGTAAATAGATTGCTTTTTTTGCATGTTGTCTCCCCCATTAGACAGTAAGCTCCTTGAGGGAAGTCTTGTGCCTCTTTTTGTATCCTCAGTACATAGCACAGTGCTGGGCACATAGTAGGTGCTTACTAAATATTGGTTGATTGATTGATTGATAGCTATACACAGACCACTTAATTCCTTCTCAGAATGGGCATTGCTTAGACACAGAATGAGAATTCTCTAAGAGAAACCTATAGTCACAGAGTAACACCAACACCCACCAAGGCACATCTCTCTGTAGGACACCAGGGTCTCTCTGAAGACGCCTGGCCTCAACAACACAGCTGTGCACTTAAACGATGACAGTTGTTATTGGTGGACGCGGCTCGGAGAGAAGACTTGAGGATGTTACCAGGTTTGGGTCAACCATAGTCCAGTCGGGTTCATGAGTCAGACCGAGCCAAATCAGAGCTTTACTTCATGCCAGGGTACCAGCCTGACCTAGTCAAGCAGCCTTTGGCTGTTTTTATTGGTGTCTGTTGTTGACTGAGCTCTCTGTCCGACAGTAGTGATCATGGAGCTATTGAGGCTCAAGGGGACAGTCCAACTCTTGTTTCATTTCTGCCTTTGTTGTCAAGAACAATGATCTTTCTTTGGACTGAAAAACATAACAAAATGGCTAATAGAGAACTGATAGACAAGATAAGCAAAAGGAGAGTAGGAAAGCATTCAGCTGTCCTTAAGTCACCTGGTCCAACTCAACTCTGGCCTCAAGTCCTGAAAAACCTGGTGGGTGTAATCATGCAGCCATGCTTAGCAATGTTCGAAGAAATGGAAAACTGAGATGGTGCCACAGGTTTAGAGAAGGGAAGATGTGGTCCTGATTTTCAGAAAAGGACAGAATATGGAGCCTGCAAACTATAAGCCCATGAGCTTGATGCTGATGTTGGGTCAAATTCTAGAAGGTGTTATTAAAAAGGTGGTTGATGAAACTCTAGAAAAGGAAATAGCAACCACAGGGAACCAAGCAGGTTTCATCAAGACCAGATCATGCCAAATGAACTTCATCTCCTTTTGGGACAAGGATACTGACGTGGTAAATTGGGGTTGCTCTCATTTACCCATATTCTAGCCAAGCTTTTGACAGTCTTTCATGTTATTCCTATAGAAAAGCTGTAGAGCCAATGACATGTCAAATTCATGGATTTGGGACTGATGGACAGGCCAGACCCAAAGAGTAGTAATCAATGGTTTAATGACTCTTTGAAAGAAGGTTTCCAGTGCCTTGTTTGCTGCTTGTGCTCAGCATGGCTTGTTTGAAGTCCATAGTATGAGGATGCTTTTCAAATTTGTAAATAGGACAAAGTAGGAAGAAAAGCTAATGTACTTGATGATAGGCAGGCTCCAAAAAGATCTGGAGAGGCTAGAGCACTGGACTGACCTGTATGAAGCCAATCAGCCAAGAAGTATTGCCTTGTATTATGTACCAAGAACTGGACAAAAGGTATAAATGGAAAACACAATCAGGCTCTAAAAATCACATTCACAGATGCAAGATGAGGATGTTGTGGATGTTGTGGCTAACCAAGAGTTCATTAGGAAAAGGGGTTCAGAAGACCACAAGTTGAATGTGAGTCCACAGTGTTATGTGGCAATCAAAAAAAAAAAGCTCAATCTTGGGCTGTTATGAGAGGCATAGCCAGGAGTGTGCTGATAAATGTTTAACTATTGGCTCTCTTCTCAATGTACACAGGACATACTTTTAAGTTTAGTCTACTTTATTTTAAATTTAATCTGCATCTCCATCACTTTCCTAAACCTCTAGACAACCAGCAAACTATAAATTGAGCCCTGATTTGTAGTTTGCTGATATCACTGAAAATTTAACAACTGGCACTTAGAGTCAGTATGAGCTGGTTCTAGAATACTCTCGGGCAGAACTTCCAGGAATAAGGAGGTGATCATGCCACTGCCCTCTGCCCTGGTCAGACCTACCCTGGTCAGACCTCATCGAGAACACCGGCTTTAGTTCAATGCACCACAGTTTAAGAGGGTCATTGATAAGCTGGGTAACCTTTAGAGGCAGGTAACCTTTCTTGTATAAGTGCTTGAAATGCATTCTCTCTCCTGAGACTCAACAACAGGTGCTACTGCCCTCATTTTAAAGGGTCACCCAGCTAGACATGTTCTTGACAGGATTTGAACTTGGGTCTTCCTAACTCTTATGCTTCAATGCTCTCTAGGCATAGTATTCAGGACAGGAGGTGAGATTCCCTCAGTTCTCTGCCTTGATCAGGCCACAACTAGACTAGAGCCAGAAGGGGTTGTGAAGGTCATTTGACTGAAGCCCCTCATTCTACAAAGGAAAAAGCTGGAAGGTAATGGAACTTTCCCAGACAGTTAATGTTGAGGCATGGCTTACCCTGGAGGTCCACACTACTCGCCCAGGCTCCTTTCCATTGTTGCCTCAGCCCAGAGCAGCACTAGGTCTTCACTTGAAAAGCAAATGTGCCTCTGATGGGACTTTGAGCACAAAGGCATTTTTAGGAAAATGCTTCTAGAAAACTCTCTTCCACATTGAATGAGGTAGTGTGTGTGGGGAGCACTTTGGAAATGTAAAAATACTGTACAGGTGCCAGCTTTTGTTGTTAGCAGTGGGATCATTCTTAGCAAAACCTATTTCACCACACCAAAAGATAAGAAATTGGCCTGGAGTCAAAATCACCCTCCAAGCCAAGAGCCAACTCTCAAATGGATGCCCTCCAACAGGCATTTGTTTCTAAGCTTCATTATCTGATAGAAAGGCAGCTTTGGGGTGGTGAGGAGGAAAGATTGGAGGAAAGAGTCTAAATAAAACATTAAAACCAAATGCAGAAGAGAGCAGAAGAAAGTTACAAAGGGGCAAAGTCAAGCAAGACTGTTAAAACAATTGTGTTAAATTGAATATATAATGAAGAAGGAGCTATCCGGAATTGAGATTCAAGGTTTCATAGACAATACTCTGTTTTCTGTTG
This sequence comes from Pseudochirops cupreus, assembly GCA_028627135.1. Classification (NCBI taxonomy): domain Eukaryota; kingdom Metazoa; phylum Chordata; class Mammalia; order Diprotodontia; family Pseudocheiridae; genus Pseudochirops; species Pseudochirops cupreus. The sequence continues at coordinate 10,330,191 of CM053580.1, read as the reverse complement.
TCACTTGTATATAGAAATACTAATGATTGTCTAAATTCATAACACAATTTTTTAGATAAAGGAAAAATGGTAAATAAAAAAGAGAATCCGAAATTTGGGGCCGGATGGGTTGGGTTGGAGCTGTGTATCTTCCATTTTCATCACTGGGATCGTGGTTGAACGTGTCAAGTTTCCTACTTAGTCAAATGAAAGCACTGGACTAGATGCCCTCTCACTGATCTGCCAGCTCTAAATCTAGATCTTCTAATCCCACCATGGCATCTGCAGTTATCCCAAAAGTATATAAACACCCTTCAAACAAAATCAATATTAATTTTATTTGATCACAATACCAGGAATCAGTGTGTGTGTGTGTGTGTGTGTGTGTGTGTGTGTGTGTGTGTGTGGTGTGTGCACCCAATTTAGGCAATAGTAGTCGCCAAATTACAAACAGTAAGGTTCTAATGCCAAATTGGGTCAAAGAAATCCCTAAGAGCAAAGTTAATTTTTTTTTTAAGTTTCTGGGATTTCCTCTCTTCTTCCACCAATCCCCACCAAGGTCTATTTCTGATTAATATGACCACTGCTCTTCAGCGGGGTTCCATCCCTGACCAAAGAACAGTTTCTTTCTACTCTGTACTTGGGCATCTTAGGACCAGCTACAGTGTTGTTTTGCCCCTGGAAATACTACCATCCTGGGGATTTACTATCGCTCAAAGGAGTTTGCCTGATTCTCCCCCCTCCCCAACTTCCAAAGTACACTCACAAAATGGCCAGTTTTCTTGGGGCTCTTTAAGGAGATCATTACACAGATGACATTCTAGCTCCCAAGATTCCTGTCATCCCTCCCCTGTACCCCACTGACCCCAAGATTCCTGTCATCACTTCCCTTTACCCCACTGATCCCAAGATTCCTGTCATCCCTCCCCTGTACCCCACTGACCCCAAGGTTCCTGTCATCCCTCCCCTGTACCCCACTGACCCCAAGGTTCCTGTCATCCCTCCCCCGTACCCCACTGATCCCAAGATTCCTGTCATCGCTCCCCTGTACCCCACTGACCCCAAGATTTCTGTCATCCCTCCCCTGTACCCCACTGACCCCAAGGTTCCTGTTATCCCTCCCCTGTACCCCACCGACTCCAAGGTTCCTGTCATCCCTCCCCTGTACCCCACTGACCCCAAGATTCCTGTCATCCCTCCCTTGTACCCCACTGACTCCAAATCCCTTGGACAGTGCCTTTGGCTCAGGCTCACGTCTTCTCTTCTCATGACACTGGGTGTTCTTTATGTACCCATTCAGGGCTAAGGCTCATGTCTCACTTCATTTTCTTTTCTCTCTTTTCCATCCCTCTCCAGGTGCTCGATGTTGGTGACTTGGTGGTCATGCCTGGAATCATAGACTCTCACGTGCACATCAATGAGCCAGGACGCACAGCCTGGGAGGGATTCCTCTCGGCAACCAGGGCTGCAGCAGCTGGAGGCATCACTACCCTGGTGGACATGCCACTGTATGGTACCCTGGGCAGTGGGGAGGATTCTGGGAAAGAGGGCTGGGGATGGTGGAAGCTTAGATGAAAGGAGAGAGCATTGCACTTCAGGAATGGGTGAAGGGGTCTACAGGCGGAAGCACAAACCCAAAGACTCCCACAAGCAACTTGCAGGAAGGCACAGCCTCCCTACTCTTTCGTGTTTACCAACATTTCATAGTTCTGTGTAACTACAGAATTCATTTACACATATCCGGAGCTAGAAGGGACCTTAAGCGTCATCTGATCTCATCTTCCCTTTACAGATAAGGAACCTTAATGATCATAATGAGGATTTGTATTATACTTATACATGTCATGTTTTCTCTATGTTTTTATATACATTGCCTTGTTCTCTCACATGCAAAGTTGAAGGGGCTTGCCCAGTCTCAAAGGCAGTGAATAGCAGAGTCAGCTTCTCAGATGCAGCTTCTCAGATTCTACATCTCAAGCTCTTTCCACTGCCCCACACTGCCTCTCTTGTAGAAGGACAGTGTGGCATTAGGGGCAGAGAATATGACTTGGAGTCAGGAAGATCTGAGTTCAACTTTGCCTCTGAAGCTTACTGGTTGTGGGACCATAAGAGAAGTCCTTTCCTTGCCTGGCCTTAAGCTGCTTCATCTGTAGGATGGCAGGGCTAGACTGAGTGACCACTGAGGTCAATGATCCTGTCACTTAAGCTCTCTGAGTCTCAGTGTCCTCATCGGCAAAGCAGAAATAAATGATATCTATGGCAGCTACTTTGTGGGGTTGTAAGGTACTAGTAAATTGTGGAGTGTCAAAGTCAACAGGTATTTATTAAGAATCTCCTCTAAGGGTGGCTAGGTGGTGCAGTGAGTAGAGCACCAGCCCTGGAGTCAAGAGGACCTGAGCGCAAATCCGGCCTCAGACACTTAACACAAAACTAGCCATGTGACCTTGGGCAAGTCATTTAACCCCAATTGCCCTCCAAAAAGAAAAAAAAAAAAGAATCTACTCTAAGCCAGGCACCATACTAAGCTAAGCAGAGGCAACATCTTCATTACTTATTATTCATAGAAACAAGTACAAGGTCACTTCAGTGGAATGCTCCCCCTCATTCCCTATGCACCCCCGTATTTAGTTGGAGGAGATTGAGTCATGCCTGATGGTCAGAGCTGTCTGCCTCCAGAATCCAGATGGTTGAGGGGATCACACTGGTACCAGGTATTAGGGGTGCTGGGAGCTGGAACCCTAGCAGTGGTACAGAGAAAACCTTGAGTCTAGAATCAGAGCACCTGGGTTCGAATCTCTCCTCTGGTGCTTATTCCCTGTGTATCCTCAGGCACATCACTAAGCCTCCAAAAGTTTTTAGTTTTTTCTATTTAAGTTGAGGAGACTGGACAAGATGGTCTCCACAGACCAACTCTTTCTAGGATCTCCATGACAGGATGTCCCCCATAACCATCAGATCTTAGTAAAAAAAAAAAAAAAGTCTCAAGCCGAAAAGTTCACACACACCAGACTCCTCTCCTTACTCAGGCTACAGCTTGGTGAGAATCCAGTGACTGGCACTTTGCCCCAGGGCATAGAAAGCTTGAAAGCACTGGCTACATTTGCTGCTCAGGAGCAGTTGAGTTTAGGACCTAGTTAGCAAGAGCCGTTAGTTAAAGTTGGAGCTGATCTGAGGATGTATTTTATGCCCAGGAACAAATTTAAGGTCCATAAAGCTCTTTAATTATCCCATTCTTTTCTCCTTCAAAATTGGCGAGGTTCCTGTTCATCTAATCACTCCTGTGTAACTTGCATTAGGGGGAGCAAATCCCAGAGCCTGATGGGACCAGGGCTCTCCCTGCCCCCTCCACCAGTACAGGACCAGTTCCCTTCCCAGAGGGAGGGCATGTCCTGTCCCTCAGGCCTGGACAGCCCCAGGCAGATGGACACACAGGGACAGCAATTTAAATATGTCTCTGGGAGCTCTCCCCATATCTCACTGGGGGCATCTTAGAGTTTTAGTCCAAAAGGAGACAGGATGCTATTTCTGTTTCTCACTTTGGGGTCTTTGTTCTGAGAGTTTTTTTCCTTTTATGGGTCATAGGTTTGCTTGAGGGCCAGACCTTTAGGGCAAAGCCCAGGCTTCTGTGACCTTGGCAAAGCTTCAGGGTGGGATGGAGAGCATAGACACTGAGGTGGGTTTAGGAATCCTAAAGAGAGATTCTTAAAAAAGGATGCTCACCTGCTCACATAGGTAAGACATTAAAGTCTTCTAAAACTTGGGGCTTTGATCCCAAAGAGAGATCTTCAAAGGAAAATCCATGACCACTTGGGAACGTTACAGAAGAGATTCCTGCCGAGGCAGCCAGGCAGTGCCATAGTGCCAAGAGACAAAAAGACCCGAGTTCAAGTCCTCCTGTGCGACCTGGCCAAGTCACTGCCCTTATCTCAGACTCAGGTCCTTCATCAGTAAAATGGGAATAAGAGGATAACATTCAAATGGGATAATTAAAGAGCTTTACGGACCTTAAAGCTCTGTGTGCTGACCACACACTCTCACACACACACAATCACAGACACCCACATGCACGCACACACATACACACATTCACAGACACACATACACATACTCACACACATACACACTCACACACATACACACACACATATACACACACACACATACACACTCACACACATACACACACACACACACATACACACATACATACAATATTTCCCTTACTTCCCTATTCCATCCAAGGCTGCCCTTCCTTTTCTGCAGCTCTCTAAAACTTGTGCTGTGGCAGAGAAAAGGAGGATTTCCTCGGAGAAATGAACTGAATGGAACTTCCCAGGGAAGAACACGGGCAAGTCTTAGAAGAGCCTTTTTAATGAGGGACTTGGGAGCTTTGCGGGACGTAATGAGTTCTGGCAAAGCTCAGCCCAGGTTCGCCCCATCGGCCATCCAGTGCTGTCTTGAGCACCCCAGAAATTGTCTCTGAGCTCCCCCTTTCAGGAGTTGCCTGAAATTACACATGAGCCAACACTGCCCTCTCCTGGTGGCCTCTGACCCTCCGATACTCGCGAGTCCTAACATAGGGTCACGGCTAATGTAGCGCTGGAAGAAGCCCCTCACTTGACAGATGAGGAAACTGAGCCCAGGGAGAGGAAGTGCCCACGCTCACCCAGCAGCCAGTGTCAGAGCTGAGATCTGCAAATAGGCCCCCTGGTTCCAGCCTCAGCTCTCATTCCATGGCGCCATGTTGTCCTTCCCAAGAGTAAGAGGGATGCGGGATGTGGAGGCTTCTGGTGGGAAATCTGCCCCGAGAGCTTTGTTTGCTCAACTTCACACCAGTGAGTCCTTGGAGCTGGCCCTGTCCTGCAGCCGCTGACATTCCTGTGAACTTACAATGCTTCTTGCCCACAGGCTCTCTTCACCACCCAGCCTGTCTCCCTCTACCCTTCCCAAAGCCTTATCCAGAGCTGCCCGATCTTCCCAGGTCTGCCTGCCCTGCAGTCTAAAAGGGCACAAGTGGCCACCCATGTGCTCTCAACACTGATGAGCCCACCCCATAAAGAGCTCACACAGCTTTGGGGGGTATTTTCTTAGCCTGGAGGGAAACCCCACTAAATGATTTCTTCTGCCTCTCTAGGAATTGCCAGCCGCCAACAACCACCTTGACCAATTTCCACACCAAGCTCAGGGCAGCCAAAAATCAGTGTTATGTGGATGTGGCCTTCTGGGGTGGGCTGATCCCTGGGAATGCTGTGAGTAACTGCACTCTGTTTGCTTTCCTGCAGTTAAATCCTCCCCTGGAAGCCTAGAACAAAGCCTGGAATGTAGAATAAATGTCACTCATTCAGTCAGTTAACAAGCATTTATCAGCCCTTTATATCTGTACACCAGATATGGGGCTAAGTGCCAAGGGGCACAAAGAAAGGCAAAAACATGAGTTTCCCCTCAAGAAACTCACATTCTGATAGGGAAGACAACATGCAAATGACTATGTAGGAACAAAATATGGGCAGTGGGGAGATAATCTCAGAGGGAAGGGGGGGGGGGCAGGAGCAGGGGGAGCTGGGAGAGGCTTTGAGAGGGAGAGATCTGAGCTGAATCTCCAAGAAAGCCGAGGAATCCCAATGTCTGTTCAATTGATCAATCAAGACACAGTCATTAAGTCCTCATTCTACATTAGGTCTTGTACTAGGTACTACAAATCCCAACATAAAAGTGTGACTGTGCCTGCTCTCAGGAAGCTTCCATTTTACCAGGCTTGGTCTGCCTGGATCCCTCCACTGCATTCACTGCTTTACAGCAGGTGAACTTCCACTAACATTTCATTTTTCATCATTGCTTGGGGAAGTTTGTTGTTGTTGTTGCTGCTGCTGCTGCTGTTGTTTGAGGAAATTGGAGGTAAGTGACTCACCCAGGGTCACACAGCTAGTAAGTGTCTGAAGCCTGATTTGAACTTGGGTCTTCTGACTCCAGGGCTAGTACTCCATCTAGGAAGTTTTTTAATAACAATAATAATAATAATAACTTCTATAGTTAAACAATCTATAGTTTCAGGTGAAAATTTCACCTGATATCCATGAAATTTTTTTTTTACATTTTGATAACTGAATTTCAAAATAATTGGCTTCCTCTGTAATCCTGCATATTTTATATTATGCATTTAAAAACATTATTCTGAGAAGGTAGCCATAAATTTCACCAGACTGCTGCCAAAGGAATCATCCCAGACACACATACACACACACACACACAGAGTTAAGAGTTCCTGTCCTTGAGACCAGGACTGATCAATTTATAAATCAACATGCATTTATTAAGCCCCCACCGTGTACCTGGCACTGCGCTGAGCATGAAGAATACAAAGAAAGACAAAAATGTGGTTCCTGCTCTCAAGACAAAGAAAAAATCCCAACTCCCAAGGAATTCTTTCCTCTCTGATTTGGTGCAGCAGCTGTCAGACCTTTTGGTCTTAGGATCCCTTTATGTTCTTCAAAATTACTGAGCACCTCAAAGACCTTTTGTTTGTATAGATTCTATCTATTGATATTCACTACATTAGAAACTAAAACTAATATAATTTAAAATATTTATTTATTCATTTAGCATAATGAATCCATTATGTGCTGACATGAATAACATTCATAATGAAAATAACTATATTAACCAAAACAAAAAAAACTAGTGAAAGTGACATTATTTTACATATTTTTGCAAATATCTTTACTGTATGACTTAATGGGTGGCAGCTAGGCTCTTATATCTTCTGCATTCAATCTGTCAAGACATGTTATTTTAGGTGGCACATATGAAGAAAATCCAGCCTGTTGGAAAAGGGAGGAGTATTAGCAAATCATATCTTGGTATCATTAAGCAAACGACAACACACTTTTTGTTGGAAGTTGTCTGGTGGACAGTTGAAAGACTCAGACATGTGCTCCATGGTATTTGTGCCTTGAGCCCAAAGCCTGACACACAGTAGACACTAAACTGGTGATTAGTTGGTTGGTTGGTTGGTCAGTTGATCGGTTGGTCAGTTGGCTGGTTGGTCACTTGGCCGGTTGGCTGGTTGGCCAGTTGGTTGGTCAGTTGGTCAGTTGGTTAGTTGGTTGGTTGATTGGTTGGTTGGTTGGTTAAGGCTGAAAATCTCAGTCTAGGAGACAGTTCTACTTCTGGCTTTGCCTCTACTTCACTGTATGACCTTTGTCTCCCTGTGCCTCAGTCTTTTCACTTATAGATTGAGGACAATAATAGGATCACAGAATTTTAGGATGTCAGCAGCCATCTAGTCTAGCCAAATACTTCATAGCATACTAACACTTCTCTTGAATACAACTCAGGCTCATGGTGGGGAAGATTCAATGAAAATGACATTTAAGTGTTCTTTGAAAGAATAAAGTAGTCGCTTTCCCTGGCCGTTCTACATGGGGTCCTTGGGGACATGATTGTGCCTTTTATATTTATCATCTAATCGAAGAAAGTTAGAGTTAGAAGTGCCCCCAGAGGCCATCAAGCTCCACTCCCACCTGAGCAGGTACCCTCCCTCCAGTCTATTAGAGGAGGGGCCACCCTGCTTGAAGCCCTTCAGTAAGAGAGCCTACCACTTCCTCAGACAGCCCATCCCACTTTGGTTCAGCTCTCTGGGTTAGGAAGATTCTCCTGCTAAATCTGCCTTCCCACAAATCTCCCTCATTACCACATCTATTTCTACCCCCTGGGGTCAGTCAGAACAAGCGGGCTTCTCTTTCTATGGGAGAGTATTGAAAGCAGTTGTCCAGCCCAAGCTGATCTTCTCTTCTCCATCCACAGCTCCATTAATTGATCTTTTGCATACATGGCATGGTATGTACTCCCTTTACCATGTGAGCAATTTTTTTTCTGTTCATGCACCTGCTTGCAGCTATCTTTTTCAAAGTATAGTCCAAAACCTAAACCAGTCACCATGTGGCCTGTGCAGGGCTGATTATAAATGCATAATAAAGTTTTGATGGGGACCATGTTTCCTGGTCCCCAAATAACCAACATGAGCTAACGAAAGACTATCCCTTTGAAACACCTATTCAAGTGCATTTTATTTTATCAATGCCACAAAGGTGAGATGGGAATCTAGCACACTAAATGACAGTCAGAATGCAAAACCATTCACCAGGCTGAATCAAATAAGATAAAACCTGATGAGGACAAAGGTAAAATCTTACAATCAGGTTCAAACAACCAATTTCACAAACATATAAAGTGGGGGAAGTACGGTAGACTGAAATTTGTCGGAAAAAGATCTGGAGGTCTTAAGTGGATTTCAAGTTCCATATGAGTCAGTGGTACGTAGTAGCCATCAAAGCTTCCAGGAATGAGGAGATGATGGTCCTGGAGTGGGTCAGTTCTGGGCATCATATTTTAAAGCAAACCTTGATAAGGTGGAGCATGTCCAGAGAAAAGTAATCAAGACACTGAAGAATATCAACATCATGCCATGAAAAGATTAGGTGAAGGAAGTGGGAATGTTTAGCATAGAGAAGCTCAGGACAGAATATGGATGAAGGTTTCTGTCTTGAAGGTTTCTGTCTCACATGAAAGACTCTCATATGGAAGAGAGAATCTTCTGGCCCCATAAGGCAAAGCCATAAACAGTGAGTGGAACTTGCAAAGGCAGTTTTAGGCTTTGTGTTAAGAGAAACTTGTTCACAATAAGAGCTGTCCTAGAGGGGCATGGGCTGCCTCAAGAGGACCCCTCCTTGGAGGGCAAGTAAAAGTTGGAAGACCACTGAGGTTGCATGTTGTGGTGAGGATTCCTTTTCAGGTATGCGTTGGACTTAGGTGACTGAGGTCTGAAAATTCTACAGTTCTATGACTCCCAGAAAATCCAGAGCATAGGGTCACTCTGATGATGGTATATCAGCCGCTTCTCTTGTGTGAGACGATTTCGGGAAGGGTGTGTGTGGTGTGTGCATGTGTGTGTGTGTGTGTGTGTGTATGTGTGTGTGTGTGTGTAGGGGGTGCTGTTCCAGAGGGACAGGTGCTGGTTTTGAGGATTCTTCCCCTTCCCTCTTGGCTCAGAAACTGGAATTGATTAGGGTGGATGTTTATGATAATAACTGATCTTAACCCAAATGGAGCTGAGAAAATGGCCGATTTTATTGAAGCCCAGAAAGTCTCTCATATCCTGTTCCCAGTCCTGACCTAGTTAGGTCCCTTGCTGCAGGAATAGAACTATAGCATAATCAGGTGGAATATCAGAATCATCCAGTGTCTGAGCTGTCTGACCTCACAGGAAGCCTCCATCTTACAGCAAGCCAGGTGCTCTGCCCATGACTTGCCTTTCCATCACCTTTGTTCAACACACACCCGACACTTGACCTGCCATCTCTCTGTAACCCTGGCTGAGCACTTGACTTTTTTGGAAGGTCACGGTTTGATGCTTTCTTATCTTCTGTCTCTTTTAGGCTGAGCTCAAGCCCATGAGGGAGGCTGGAGTGCCGGGATTTAAATGTTTCATGATTGACAGTGGGGTGGAGGAATTCCCTCATGTCAGCATCAAGGATTTGCAAGTGGCAATGAGGGAGCTTCAGGGAACAGACTGTGTCCTTCTGGTGAGTGTCCCTCTCCTCACCAGCCTTTTCCCAGGCTGCATGCTGCTATTTCCCTCCCTGTGGATTGATTGGGGGGGGGGGGGGGGAGTGAGTAACCTAATCAGTTAGTGGCATCTACTCATTCAGCATTGTCAGAGAATCACAGTCCAGAAATGGAAGGAATGTCAGAGGTCATTTAACATGTGGATAGAGTGCTAGCCTCAAAGCCAACCAGTTAATCAGTAAACCTTTAGTAAGCACCTACTCTATGCCAGGTACTTGTGCTAAGTACTAGAAGCAGGAAGATCTGAATTCAAGTCCCATCTCTGACACATACTGGCTGTGTGAGTATGTGACAGTTACTTAAATCTCTGTTACTCTGGGCAATTTTCAAAAACTCTAAGTTTCAGAGAAAGTGCTGACCTGAATTGGTAGACAAAGTCACCTAATTTGGGAATTCCCAAAGTCAATGAAGTCAAGGGTCTAGACCCTATCCCAAAGTGAGGATAAGGCATGGTACAAGGTACTGGAGGAAATACAAATTGACCTCATCTCAACTGGTACTTGAGTAAGAATCCCCAGGATAATATACCACCAAGTGGGGCCATCCAGCCTTCTCTTGGAGAAATCTTGGATGAGGGACCCCATCGGTTCCTACAACAGTATGTCACTCTTCAGAACAGCTCTCATCATCAGGAAGTTTTTTCCTGATATCAAACCTAACCCATTGTTCTTGATACTGCCATTTGGGAGAAAGTAGCACAAAGTTAATCCCTCCTCCATGTGACAGTCCTTCAGATACTTGAACCTTATCATGTCCCCTCTGGATCCGGCTAAACAGCTGTGGTTCCTTCAAATAATGAACTCAGGGGCCTTCCCAGTTAACCTTTCTTGGGCTCCCTCCAGTCTGTAAAAGTCTTTCCTAAATGTGGCCTCCATAATTAGATGCAATTTCTTCAGTTGGGGTTTGACCAGCACAGAGGAAATTGGGACTATTACCGCCCTCTTTCTGGACTGATATCTAGAAGCATGCTGTGAGACACACAGAGAGAGAAAGGAAGGCAGAAAGAGCAGGAGAGAGAGGAGGGGAAGATGAAGGGAGAAAGAGGAGAGGAGAGAGAGAGAGAAGAGAAACAGAGGGGAGGGAAAGAAAGGGGGAAAAGAGAAGGGAAGAGGGGGAAGAGAGAGAGAAAAGAAGAAAGAAAGGAGAGAGACAAAGAAAGTGAGAGAAAGAGGGGGGAGAGGGGAGAGAAAAAGAGGAAGGTAAGAGAGGGGGAAAAGAGAGGAGGAGAGAGGGGGAAGAGATAGAGAGAAGAAAGAAAGGAGAGTGAGATACAAAGAGAGTGAGAGGAAAGGAGAAAGAGGGAGAGAGGGGGGAGATAAAGAGGCAGATACTGACAGAGAGGAAGAGAGAAAGGGGAAGAGAGGAGGGAGAGGAAAGGAGCAAGAGGAGGGAGAAAGAGAGAGAAAAGGGGGAAAAGAGAGAAAGAGGAAGAGAGAGAGAGAATATGAGCCCCTTTCTATTTTGTGGCGGCCATGTCACATTGCTGACTCATACTGAACTGTGCCACAGCAACCAGTCCTTTTTTCGCAAGACGTGCTGCCCAGCCCCATGTCACTTCTACCAGAAGCTGAGCTCTGGATTCTGAGCTCTGGATTCGTCGCTTCATATCTAGCTTTTTAAGATCTTTTTGGATTGTGATTCTTTCCTCCAATGCTTCAGCTTTTTCTCCATGCTGTGTATTCCTGTAGTTTTGATAAACACACTATCTATGCCTTCACACAAGTAACTGCTTTATAAAAGGTTGAAAAGAACAAAGCTAAAGACTGGAGACCCTCCACTAGATCAGATAGCTAGCTGGAGCACTTACAATGTGCTAAAGATTCTGGGTATAAATTCAAGTGAAAAAGACCATGCCTGCCTTCAAGGAGCTTTTATTCTAATAAGGAGATGACATATAAAAAAAACTGAAAAACGCAATGAGAGCAGAAGGAAGAAGGGAAGAGAATATGCACATGGGGACAAGGCTTCTATCAAGGAACTGGTGAAGTCCTGAAAGGGAAGGGGGAGCTGGGCTCTAAATGAGCATGACCCAGACACGGCTGGTTCTTCCTCAAGGTTTATCTCCAATACATCATTATAGATAGATAGATAGATACATAGATACATACATACATACATAACATACGTATGTACATATATACCTAGATATAAATATAGATATATATGGAGATGGAGAGAGATATAATATATAGATATATAATTGATAATAATAATTTATATATTTTTATATGTATATAAAATAATTTCATTGTGGATCTTCCCTCCAATGATGCAGATTGCCACCCACTTATACCATCCTATCCTGCGTGCTTCTTGTCCTTGCCCTCTCCAAAGTTTGACATGGAACATATGTCCAACAATCTGAGGCCCTTTCTCATTATGTTCTCTTGACATTATAAGGATAACAACGTGATGTGAGAACATGTGCTGTCCATCAGCAATCCCACCCAGGACATGAACTGTCTATCAGTTATCCCTCAACTAGCTGGATTACACCAAGTAAAACCAAATTAGGATTGTGTTTGAGGTAACACAATTTTGAGGGCATTAAGAGTTTGACTCTCAAGGTTCTGAAAGAGAAGAGCATTCCAAAGACCTGAATTAAATCCTATACCTTGATAGTACTAAATAAAAGTGACCGGGAGAACACTGACCCACATATTCCTTTCCTATCTATGTAATTTCTTAAGGAGAAGAGTTTGCATGGGTGATGAGAGTATCTTTGGTGAGGGTGTTAGAAGGGAACAGGCTGGCTTCCACAAGTGATATTTCACAACAGACCACATCTGTACCATCATATAACTGACTAAAAGGTGCAGAAAATGCCAAATTCCACTTTGATTTTTGTTCAATGACTAAAAAAACACATTTGGTCCAATAGAGAAAGACACTGCCTTCAAGGTTGTGCTCCAGAAGGATGTCTCCCATGAACATGTCAAAATGGTAAAATATTCCCTGAAAGTGATAGCAACAGAGATAACTGTATTTGACAACCCTCTGATCCTTAATATCAAATGAGGCATAAAATAGGACATTGTGGGCCTGCCAAAAGTCTTTACAACTGTTGTAGAGGAGATCTAACCCAGAGTCCAATTTGAAGAAGGATTACCTACAGATGGAGAAGATATTATAGATTCTCATATGTGTGCTGCCTCCAAAACGAAATCCATATCCATTCAGAAGAGATTGGCCTGACCATTCACACAGGAAAAACCAAATGGAAGAAAAATGTCTTTTTCCAGCCTAGGATATACAATGGAATAGACAATAGTTCCATTAGAAATACATACATACATAATACACATATAAATATATGTATATATATAAACATATATACATATATACTGTGCACACATACATATACATAAATCAGACACTGAAAATTATTGAATGGGAATAGATGAATGAGCCTTTGAAAATTCAGCCTTTTAATGCTCTCAAATTTCCTCCTAGAACAACAGGCTATTTTTAAAAAAAAAACTTTATCATCTTCCAGTGATGTCATACAGCCCCAGGTCAGGAAATAGTACAGTCTCCCTAGAATTTAAGTTCAAGATCACATAAGAAGGGAGCAGACCAGGTGACCTCCAAAATCTTTCAGCTCCAATCCTGTCTCTTCCTTCCCTAAAACCTTCTAAGGCATCACTGAAAGTGGGATAAAAATAGTCATCTAAAAGTCACCAATTCCAACAAACTTATTTTATCACAACAGGTTGCACATGGATGTTATATAGTAATAATAATGGCAAGAATTTATATAATACCTAGTATGTGCCAGAAACTATACTAAGTGCTTTACAACCACCTCATTTGGTCCTCACAACAACTGGTGTAGTTAATTAATTAATAAGTTAATTAATTAATAAGGGAGTTAATATCTCCCTTTTACGAATGAGGAAATTGAAGCAAACAGGAGTTAAGTGACTTGCCCAAGGTCTCACAGTTAGAAAGTATCTGAAGCTGGATTTGAACTCAGCTCTTCCTGACTCTATCCCTGGCACTTTAACCAGTGCACCACTTAGCTGTCCCTAAATTTGGAAAAGAATCAATGAGAGGAGATGTCATGCCATGGTGACAAAATCACTGGGGAGGTGTTGAAGACCTGGCTTGGGATTCTGGTGCTGTCATTAGTTCCCTGGGTGACTCTGAGCAAGCCTCTCTCTGTAGTTCCCTTAGTCGCACAAGGGAGGGTTTGGGTTATGTGGTCTCTTTCAGCCCTCACATCCTAGACAAAGACAAATGCAAAATGTGAGCAGTGACACCAGAATGCACTTTAATATTTCCTGACCCCTGGATTCTTTCCTGCAGTTTCACGCAGAGGAAGAGTTGCATTTGGAGAAATCTGTCATTGGAGGTAGGCCACCATGGACCTAGCTTTCTTTGATTCTGACTTATGTTATTGTACCATTATTATATTAAAATTACAGTATCACCCTTGTGTTCTTAGTCTAACCCCTATAATATAACCTGTGCTGCTGTTATCATTTCTTTGGGTTATTTTAAAATTATTGGGGTCATGGGAGGAAGGACCAGGCCTTTGTTTTATTTCAATCCATAGTGCCTTATTTTGGTTGATGCCGAGAGTGACAATCTAGGCTATGGCTATAATAGAATCATTTCCTGAACCAAAGGATCTCGAGGGGCTATCATTGCAAAGATGTGAATGACTAGTGAAAGAGAAGTTTAATAAGTCTCCACTGGAAATTTTTCTTTGCACATTGTGGAGAAGTATAGGAAGGGAGTGAATATTTGGTTCTGCCACGAATGACTTTCCGGCTTAGCAATCAAAGGAGGTGCCACATCACATGGGTAATGGGAGTACTTTGGCCTAGATGATGTTTTAAGGATCTTAGATAAAAAGTGCCTCCTCATGCTTTCTACTCTTCCATTCTTCTTTGTGGTCTGGACATGGGGTTCCTGAACATCCTCAGACCTGAGGAAGCCACAGTCTGCCCTGGGAATAAGAGGCCAGACATAGATAGAACCTCTGCTGTCTCAGGACTAGCTGCCCTACAGTTGTAGAGGCTCATCACCCAACACTGGCCTCTGGGTGACTCGTAATTTGGGCCATAGCAACCCATGGAACATCACCTCCAAGAGGGAATGTATCTGTGTTGTGGGAGTGATTCTTTACACCGATGGGATCACAAACCTGTGGAAGAGGTACCTGGGAGGGTGGCGTAAGGATCCTGGACTCAGAAGGCAAAGACAAAGGTCCCAATGCTTCCTTTTGTGCTTATTATCTGGAGGATTAAGCAAGTCACTTCACAGACCTCGGGCATGGTTTCCTCATCTCCAAAGTGCAGGTGTTGGACTAGATGGGGGGGGGGGGGGGCGCTGTTCAGCTTGAAATTTATGATTCACTTAACCAAGAAGCATTTTAGTGCCCTATGCTGTGCTTGGCATCGAGGACAGAAAGACAAAGATGCAAACAAGGCTATGTCCAGGACGACTGAAGAAACTGGTCATTGAATAGTCATTTGCTTTTAAACCAAACAGTGTTTTAAGTCTCACCTAGAGACCAGACTGGTCCTGAGCCTAGTGGGATCAGGATCACAGGATCCGGTCCAATCCAACTGACATTTATGGGAGCATAGACTGGGGCTGGGAGGGGAACTTAGCCGTCCTCTGTCCTTTTACAGACCAGATTGCTTAAGGTCACTCAGAGAGTAAGTGCACAGCACAGATTTGAGCCCTGGACCCTGACTCCAAATCTAGCACCCTCTCTATCACACCACACTGTCTCCCTTTAACAGGGAAACATCTCTCGTGGCCCCTGAGTTCCATGGATGGAAAGTCCACGTAGCTGCCAAACAAATGGCGTATCTGCTCCCACACTGCATGGGCTGCCACAGGCCCAGATGTCACTGAGGCTCAGGGCCTCAGAGTGTCGGTCATTCTGTGGGTCGTGTCTGTCTCCACCTCTGTTCTCTGTGTGCAGAACCCTCTAAGTACAGCACGTTCTTAGCATCCCGCCCAGACGCTATGGAGGTCAAGGCCATCCAGACCATCTGTGAACTCTGCCTACAGTACAAGTAAGTGGGAATGTAATCACCTCATAGCAGGCACTTGTGGGCTTCACACAGCAGTGGGATGGGAAGGCAAGGCAAGGCAGGAAGGATGTTTTCCAGTGATGCCTTCAAGGCTCACTGGATCTGCCCTCTGCCCAGTGAGATCACATGGGTGGTATTTGTGGTACTTCAGGTGCCACATTAGGCTAAAATGGCCTCTTTGCACTCTTGCATGCATGATGCTTCATCTTTGACCTCTGTGCCTTTGCCCTGGCTCTACCCCATGCCTGGACTGCCTGGTCCGCCATCGCCTTTACCTTTTAAAATCTCTGGCTTCCTTCAGTATTTAGCTCAAACCTTACCTTCTGGAGGAGGCCTTTCCTGGTCCCCCTTACCCCAGGTTAGCAACGCCTTCCCTGCTATGGTGACCTTCCATCTACTCTAAATGTATCGTGTGTGTGTGTGTGTGTGTGTGTGTGTGTGTATACATACACACACACACAATATATACATATATATATATGTATATATATGTAGAAAGATACATGTAGATATAAATATGGATGCACATGTTAACTCCCCCATTAGGTTGTAAGCTCCAGGAATTTATCAACAGCAATATGTCCTGAGGAAGACAAGCAGTGTATTAAGAAGGTTTGAGTCTAGGCCGTATCAGGACTGGATGAAAAAAATGAGATGTTCAGTCTGGGAAAGAGAAGCCTCGGGGAGAATGTGGCAGTTGTCTTTAGTATTTGAAGGACAGTCACTTGGAAGAACTTGACTTGTTTCACTTGGCCTTAGACAACTGAATTAGGATCAAGGGACAGAGAGTACAAAGAGGCAGAGCTGGGCCATCTGCAAAGAAAAGCTTGGACACTGAGTCATCCAGAATCAGAAGAGGTGGCCCTGGAAGGCAGTGACTTCTCTCCTGACAGAGGTCTCCCAGCAAAGGCTGCAGCAGAGGCATCCTCAGGGATGCTATATATTCCTGTTTGGACACAGCTTGGATGAGATGGATGCTAAGTCCCCCTCCACCTCTGAAGTCCCAGGATTCCTTGATTCTCATGATACCCCAAGGCCTCTTGGACTCCTGATCATGTTTATCCATAAGCTAGCCTGGTTTTGTTCTGAGGCTCCAGGTCTGAAAGGTCAGTCTGGCTCAGGGGAATCCTTGAAGCCTGACAACAGCTGTCATTACAGCTGTGACTGGGTTGCTATAAAACCAAAATGCTTCTTCACCTGACTGGGTTGGGGAACAGTGAATCAGGCTTGTACCATTCTCCAGGGAGCTGTTCCAGCTCCAGGGTGGAGCATGAATGTAAAGTCAGGCTTAAGGCATAAAGAATCCATGGCCAATGGCCAGCGATCTCCCTCCCAATGAAGTCATTTTGGAACAGTTTGCAATGAGCATTCTGGGAGGACTACAGATAGGGTGGCCCACTGTCTTCCTTTCCTTCCCCTCTCCCAAGCCAAGAAACAAAACAGAAGAAATAAATGGCCAGACTTGGAAAGAGCCACAGTTTGGCAAATCTGACCCTCCCCTCAGTCACATCAGAAAGGAATTCACCGGCTCGTAGACTTAGAAACCAAAGGGTCATTAGAAACACCGAGCCCGGCTGTCCTGCCTGAGACTGAGTGACTTGCCCAAGGCCACCCAGGTCCCCAATGGCAGAGCTGGGACTAGAATGCCAATCCCTGGACTCCAAGGTCACGTTGCTTCCATTGCATTGCACAACATCGTTGGTTCAATTCTTCAAAATTCATCAGCTCAAGAAAATAATTGATGTGATTGATCAGCCGATCGACCAGCATTTATTAAACACCTACTTGGTGCATTCCTTTTGGAATTACCTCCCAGTCGCCCCATCGATATCTTGTTTTCACATATTCTGCTCTTCTCTGCCCTGCTTTGTGTCCTTAGGGCTTAGCACAATGGCACATAGCAGGTGCCTAATGGACACCAGGACTTGGCTTGTCACACACCACCCTGGGCATTGGAGATGCAAAGACAATCCCTGCTCCTCACAGAGTGTGGTGGAGAGGACATAGAGACAGAGTCCTGGGCTGGGCTCTGAAGATAAGCGAGAGGTGACATGGACCCTGCTAGCAGGGAGCGTGCAGTTTAATGGAGTTAGAGGGGACAGGAGATGATGCTTCATCTCTGACCTCTGTGCCTTTGCCCTGGCTCTACCCCATGCCTGGACTGCCTGGTCTGCTAACATCTCTTTCCCTCTGCTAACAGGGTGAGATGCCATATTGTTCACCTCTCAAGTGCACAAGCCCTGCCAATCATCAGGGAGGCGAGGAGGAAGGGCGCTCCCCTCACTGTGGAGACCACCCATCACTATCTCTCCTTGGCCGCTAAGCATGTACCCCCTGGGGGCACCCAGTACAAGTGCTGTCCACCAATCAGGAGTGAGAAGAATCAGGTGACTTGTGGGGAGTTACAGGCAGGGGGGAGGGATGGTGAGAGGGACCAGAACTCCTTGACCAAGGCAAGGCAGCCCCTTTTTTTCAGCTTAGAGTCTTAGAAAGTTGCCTTGACCCTAAAGAGGTGAAGAAGTCTCTCTCTAGGGTCACATAGCCAATGTCTGCCAGGGACATCACTTGAACCCGGGATTTCCTGGTTCTCTATCCATCTCTTTCCCTAAGGATTCACAGTATTATATTAATATACAGAGTATTTACTTCTCTGATAAATCCTTCTTCATCATCTTTGTCACTGTCTCTATCCTAGGAGCTAACATGTCATTGATTAAATGAGATAACATGTGGAAAGTGCTTTGCAAAGGCTCAAGCACTGTAAAAATGCTAGACATTAGTCTGCCTTTCTTTGAGAGGTTTGACATTTCTACAATTGTCTAACAGAGTCCTTCTCCCTCACACGTGGCCCCGGATCTGATCGGGCTCTCCAGGCAGTGGGACCCTGTTTGGGTGGTCCTTACTCCAAGGGATGAATCTTGTTGAGAAGAATCCAAAGAGGATCCATGTCGAGGATGGAACCCAGGGTCACGAAGTTAACCCTTTCCAGCCTGGAAAACACCTTCCCACCACTTCCTGATAGGCACCAAGGAATCCAAGACAAGTGGTCCCTTAGGGAGCCTAACCATGGTTTGTCTTTTCCTTTCAGGATCAGCTCTGGGGGGCTTTACAGGAGGGAGACATTGACCTGGTCATCTCAGACCACTCGCCCTGCACAGAAGACTTAAAGAACTTAGAAAGTGGAGACTTCCTCCAGGCGTGGGGCGGCATCTCCTCCTTGCAGTTTGGTAAGGAAGGGGCTCTCATAGTAAGAAGCCAGGCAGAAGCCTGCCTTGTGGTGGAAAGTGGAGAGTACTGACCTTGGGGTTGGGAGGGTCTGAGTTTGAATCCTGCCTCCCATCGCTGTGTGAGTGGAGGCGCAGCATTTCATCTCTTACAGACCCAGATGCCTCCTCTGTAAAAAGCGGAGCTAAGAATAGCATGGGCCTCACAAGGTTGTTGTGAGAATCAAATGAAAGAATACAAGCAAAGCGCTTTGCAAACCTGTGAATGGTCCAGAAATGCGTGGAGTGGCAGTCACCATTACTGTGCTCATTACTGTTCTGTAGCATTGGGGCTTCTTGGTCCAGCAAGGGGTGGACCAGGCAGCCACACAAGCCTTTTCTGGAGCACAAAGCTTTGCATACAGTAAGCACTTAATAAATGCTTCATTCATTCCAACTTTGAAATTCTCAGACTGAATGCCATTTCAAGTCCTTTACATTTTTCCCTCAAATGCTTTTGCTCTCCTTTCTGGCTATTTCACACTCTACCCTCTTTACCAAAGCAACTTTCCTTTTCCACAAGTTGAAGGCCTCAGGGGTGGGTCTGATCTGCTCCAGTCATGTCCAGGCATTCTGGGAATTGCTCCAATCCTTGGGTGACATCTAGCCCTGGCTTTGGAAGGAGATAGAGGATCTTAGCCAGACCTCAGTCCACCTCAGCACAGAGCCATAGAGAGAGCCCTCAGCTAACAGCTTGAGATGGGGGTCTGAGGTTCCTCTGATCTGCTGCTGACTAGGTATGTGACCTTGACCCTATCAGTCTTCTTCTCTAGGCACCTGAGAGAAGGTTTCATGTGTTATCCTAGAGAGCCATTGATGATTTTTGTGTAGAGGACAAGGAGGAGACATGGTTAAATCTGATTTTTAGGAATGCCAACTTGGCAGCTGTCAAGGGTGAATTGTCTCTTCCTGACCTTGGCCTCCCACAATCCCAAACTGCCTTCAAAGCAGCCATTGCTGAAGAAACTAGTAATTAGGCCTTTTTCCTGTGAAATTGCTTTCTATTATTTTTTATTCACTCATTGTTTGCATGTTATACCCCCTCCCTCCTTCCCAACTGAATGGAAACCCTTTGAAGGCAACCAGCACTGAGCCCAGTGACAGAACTTTTATTAAAGGTTTGTTTGACTGAGTCAGTCTGAGAAGAGAGATGCTGGCCTTCTCTTAACCAAATGTGTTAGTCTCATGTTGCACACAGGGGACAGATTCAGCCAACACTCACACCCATGATCCCTTCCCATCTGTGTGCAGGACTCTCACTTTTCTGGACCTCAGCACGACTCAGAGGGTTTTCCCTTCATGACATGGTCAGACTTATGTGCAAGAATCCAGCCAAACTCAGTGGCCTTGAGGCACAGAAGGGGTCCTTGTGTCCAGGACAAGATGCCGACCTGGTAATCTGGGATCCAGAAAAGGAGTTTGAGGTAACTGGAGACCACAGGATGTACATACCCAGACATTCTAATCCAACCTAGAGTGTGACCAGACTGTGAAAAGGGTAGGAAGAACTGTGAGTGTTCAGAGCACAGAGCCCCTAAAGGCCAGGTGGGAGCAGGGGAGATCCTGAAAGATGAGAAGTCACATGGAGGAAGTAGAATTTAAATTTAAATACAGGTAGGAACTAACCAGACAGAACCTGGAGAGGAGGTCGATCAACTTGCATTTCTATAAGAATAAAATGAGTCAAAACATCCAGAGGACAGGCAAAGGACTAGCCCCAGGTCTAGTCTGGCCCCACCCTCCTCGAGAGATGGGCTAGCACACTTCTCAGTATTTCTATAGTGCGATTCTATTCAAATCCAGTTCAATGAGCATATGTTGAATACTTTGTGCTAGGCCTGAGGAGGGAGTAGTAAAGCTAGGAACTTACATCCAGTGGGGGCACAAATGGCTATTAACCACCTGGGTGATCCCATTGGTAGAAGTAGTGAAGTCAGAAGGAGGAACGGTTTGGGGGCAAAGACCTAAGTTCAGTTTTGATCAGGTTGAGTGACCAGCATTGGTTGGATGTGTACGGGAGCTGTACAAGAAGGGGGGATGGTCTAGATTAGAGGAGAAAGCTCTGGGCACTCAAGTCCAGCTAGGTCCTCCCTTCTATGACTCTGGTAGGTTAAGGTTCATAACATTTAAAGCCTCCTTTCCCTTTCTGATCCCATCCTACACCCAAGGAGGGATGAGAGAATTAGGCAGATTAAACCATTAAAATGTGTGTTCTTTCATTTTAGGTCAATGAAAGCATGATTCAGCACAAAAACAAGGTATGGGGGGTTTTGTTGTCTCATTTGGACCACAGGTCTCCTCAGAGCAGACCAGAAAGGTGTTTCCCACCCAGGGCATCATGCCTTGGGCTCTAGTGGACTCTGGGGACTGATTCTGTACACCTAGGAAAGAGAGGAAAGATTCCCCTCCAGTTATCATAGAGTCATAGAAAATGACTTATGTAAGGTCATGCTTGAAGTGTCTGAGCTGGGTCTTAGAATCTGAGACTTGGAAGGAACCTCTGGGTTCATCTAGCTCAGTAAGTACGTGAGCAAGAGCCCTTTGCAGTCACACACACACACACACACACACACACACACACACACACACCCCACACACTCATGCACACATACACACTCACACACACATACACACACCACACACTCACACAATCACACACCACATACACACACACATACACTACACACATACCACACAGTCACACACACCACACACACACACACCACACACACTCTCACACACACACACACACACACCACACCACACACACACACACACATACACACACTACACCACACACACACACACACACACACACACACACACACACACACACCCTGACCAAGAGTCCTCCAGACTTTGTTTGAAGGTCTCCAATGAGAGGGACTTCCCTGCCTCCCAAAGCATCCTCTTCTACTCTACAAAGCTCTAATCATTAGAAGTTCTGTCCAGCCTACATTGGCTTCTCATGAACTCCCCCTTCTAGTCCTAATTCTACCCTCCAGGGCCAAACAGAACTGCTCTAACCCCTTTTCCACACTCCTCCAGCCCCAAGTCTTTTCTTTTCCAGGCTGTCTCCAGTTTCTGCCCCAGGCCTCCTGTGACACGGTCTCCATCCTCCCAGCACCCTGCTCACCTCCTCTGTCTAACCTTCCCAGTGACACTCAGAAGCCCCACCCACCCAGTTGGGGTGGGGGGGAGTTGGACCAGGGCAGAGGGCATCTCCCCAGTCCTGGGCACTCAGCCTCTCTTAAGGAAGCCTCAGACAGGGTTCTATGCCCTCTGTAACTGAGGCCCACTGGCTCCTAGCTATCCTTGCTCTGAATCGTCTATTCCCTCTCACGTTCCATTTTCATATTTGTGAACGGATTTTTAAAAATTCATCAGAATTGTCCCACTTGGCCACTTCCTCAGAGAGTTCCTCTGAGGAACAAAGGGAGGGCCAGACAGAAATCAGTCGGCAAGCATTTCTGAAGGGTTTGTTATGTGCCAGTTTCTGTTCTAAGTGCTATGGATAGAATGCCAACTACTCCCTTCCCCCAGGGAGCATACGTGTAATGAAAGTGCTGTGATAGGTCCCCTCAGACCAACAGGGGGTGTGGGCATCCCAAACTCCGAAGAGGAAAGTCCCCTCTCTTTTTTTGTCCAAGGTTTCCCAGTGTGTTTCACTGCTGACTCTTTGGTGTACAACAGGAGATGTCAAAGCAGGGACAGAGCCTAGCACTGGACTGGGCGACAAGAGGGCAGTTTCTAGTCCCTGCTCTGCCAACAATTGGTGCATGGCCTTGTGCAAGTCACTGCCTTCTGTGCTCCTCATGAGGAGGTTGGCCTAGATGACCCTCTAAGAGTGGTCCTCCTGAACAAAAACTTGCTGGAGAACCTCCATGAGGAGACTGGCCTTCTAACAGGTGTCTTGTTTCAATCACAGCTGACCCCCTATCTAGGCTGTCGCCTTCATGGAGAGGTTTTTGCAACCATTGTCAATGGCAACCTGGTCTATCTGAATGGGGAGTTCTCACCGACACCACTCGGGAATCTGCTTCTGGTGCAGAACGACATGCCCAGGAAAAACAGCATCTCCTCCTTCTAGCAGCTTTCAGGCTCAGCTGAGGCTCTGTCTCTAACAGGAAGTCTCTCCTGATGCCTCCAGCCTCACTCCCCACTGCCAACGGTTAGTTTGTACTTACTTTTTATATATTTTGAACTTAATTATCTATGTGTTCCTCTCACTCCTCATTCTCCATGAGAATAAGCTCCCTGAGAGCAAATACTGTTTCATTTTTTCTTTGCATCATCTATGCCTGATACATTGTGGCGATTAATAAATGCTTATTGGATTGGATTAATAGAGAATATTGCAGCAGTGTGACCATGACTGGACTTCTCAACAGTGCCAGGTAGACCTTGCCAGAAGAAAGACGCATTTCAAGGCAGAGAGGGAAATGGTGCGACTAAGTGGATTAATTCAAAAACTTCCCAAAAAGGGATCTGAGGGCTAAGGGTGGTCTGGGGGATCTTATGTCCAGGCTTTCTAAAGAGTGAGTTTATCTCTCTAGGTTACAGTTTCTAAGGCATGAGTCCCAGGATGCTGAGAAAGTTCTCTCTCCTTATCAAAATACCTCTCTGATGCCTGTAATTCTGCAACTAGAGATAAATTCCATTGGTTTGTCTCCTGTTAAAACAGAAAATTCATCAAGAAGGAGGATGCCTGAAGCATTTGGGGAAACAGCAAAGTACAAGGGAATGAAGGTCAGATTTGGAGTTAGAGGTTCTGGGGGGTGAAACTCAGCCCTACCACATTTCTGGGGTGACCTTCCCCACTTTGAGCCTCAGTTTCCCCATCTGTAACATGAGCAGATCAGACTGGATGACTTCTTAGGTCGCTGACTCATCTAGGTCCTTTCTAGGATATCATGGCTCATTCTTCACTTACACATTAGTATGAATGAGCTCTTTGGCTTTTGTTGGGAATAGGTTTTGATTGTAGAAGGAAGACAATCAGAGGGTGCTGGCACCTGCAGGGAGGCAGCAAAGAGATAGTACCTCTCTCTTTGCCAGTGTGTAGCAGCTGAGCCTTCTTGGTCCATTGTGACAATAAGCCCTGGAGGGGCGGAGGCAAACAGTAATAAGTGTCTGAGGCCACATTTGAACTCAGGAGGAGGAGTCTTCCTTTATGCACTATGGCTCCGCCATAGTATCATAGTATTTAATGTATCAGACAAAATACATAGGACTGCAAAGGAAACCACTTCTGTGGAAATACTGTTATCAAAATACTAAAGAAACAAGTCCCCAGTCCCCATCCCTGTGCTGAGGAGATCGCTGGACTTTGCCCTATCTGGCCTCCTATTTCCTATCTAACCCCAAGTTAAACTCTCTTGTCTCATCACTAGGTTTTACTAGTAAGCTGGAGGAGGGTCTAGCCTGGTCACCAGCTTTTACTAGTAAGATGGGGGTGGTCTAGCCTGGTCAGTAGCTTTTACTAGTAAGATGGAAGAGGGATGCCTCCAGGTTTATCTCATGGGGTTGTTGGGAAGGAAGAGCTCTGAGAATGTTAGAGCAGGGTGGGAGCAGAAATCAGAGAGAGATCAGAGAGCTGGTGAGATGGAGACCCTCTCCAACAGCCTGGGGCTGGACTTTCTTTCCAGCTCAGTTTTATCCCTTCCTGTGTGCTCAGCTCAGTTTGTTTCTGGCAAACACTGTGGCCAAGGAGGAAGGCTTCAGAACACACTCAGGGCCTTGTTCACTAAGGACCCTTGGGCTTGTCATCTGGGCACCACCTTCTCCTAGAAGACCCTGCTGACTCAGCAGGGAGCAGAGGAAGCTAGGGAGTGGGGGGAGGAGGGAACAGAGCCCACATCTTGTTCATCTCATTGGCCCCCAGAGATCCTACAAACAGTCTGGAGGCTACCAAGAGGGCCTTGTGTACAATGCATCAGCAAATGCTGATGAAAAAAAGACTGCGTATCAGTTTCTGTACTCAGTGCTAGGTATACAAGAACAGGAAGGAGATGAGTCCTGCCGTCAAGGAGAGTACATTCTAGCTAGTATACAATAGGAGGTCTCCAAAGAGCTCTGGACTGGGTCCAATTTCCTGGGGCTTTCCATGACAAGGGCCCAAACACAGCATTGGCCTGGACAGGCCTCCCCTCTAATAAGTGCCCACATTGCTGGAGCGCTTTCAGGTTTGTCCTTCAGATCGTTGCATAGATTTTCTTATATTTTGTCCTCACAATAACCTGGGAGGTCAGTGCTATTGTTGTCCATTTTAAAGATGATAGAACTCTAACTTTATCCTCTTCTAACCCCAATTCCAAGTTTCTATGATTTCCAGCTCTGCCATTACCACTCATCTGTCCTTGAGTAAAGCACTTTTTTAGGCAGGGAGGTATAGTGGATGGAGTTGTGGCCTTGAAATCAGGAAGACCAAAGTCAGGAAAGTCTGTGACTGAATCCTTCCTCACACACTTACTAGATGTATGTACTAATGTGCCTAATTGCTAGCATTTATATAATACTCTAAAGTTTGCAAAATGCCTTAGAAATACTATCTCATTTTATCCTTATGACAACCCTCTGAGGTATGTGTTGTTATGATCTACCTCCCCCTTTTACAGTTGAGGAAACTGAGGCAAATAGAGGTTAATGACTTGACCAGAGTCCCACAGGTAGCAAGTGTCAGAGACTGGTTTTGAATTCCTCTTCCTGACTCCTGGCCCAGTGCTCTATCCACTGCAGCGCCCCCTAGCTGCCTCTATAACATACATGGCAAATGATGTCCAGGCCAGCCGGACTCAGAAATTCCAGGGGTCCCAAAGTACTTACCATAGCCCCACAGTTGCGCACGGTCACCCCAACAACCCTGCAGGTGCTCTCAGTCGCCCTGATGACTCTTCGCAGTTGAACTTCAGAAATGGACAGTATAGTACGACACCCCTCAGTGGAATGGCCAAGCATCTTTATTGTCTTACAAATCTCCTCTTGCTGCTGCCCCCCAAGCCTTATTCACCTGCCCCTTTTATTCCCTTTCTGTCTGCCCTTTTGTCAGGTGTCCCAACAACAGGATCCTGATAGGTGAGGAGTGCTTCTGCATTGATGGTGCATGCTCAATGCCCCCGTGTTTGACGTGCAGTCCTTGAGGCAGAATACACACCTGGATGCCTCTTACCCACCTCAGGTTTTCCTTGTTAGCAAGGGCACACTGACCAAGGTCAGACATCTAGGTAGCTCTAAGGGGCCCTTACAATCTCCCCCTTTTTGTTTTGCAAAAGAAGGGCATAAGCATGTACAACGTATTATTAAGGATGACAACAAAAGCATAACGGGGGTCAGTAAAGCAAACTCCTCCATAAGAATGGGTGTCATGTCCAGTAATGTTCGTGATGAAACCGCCTGGACCTACAGTAACTATCCAAGCATACCAGGTGCTATTCTTTAGGTCTTCTGTGAATCCTACCCACACAGGAACAGTCCCTTCAGGAAAGGGTGCTTGGCCCTGAGACCAATGTCTCGCTAAGTCCTGCTGTCGTAGGGCGGCATCAGTCAGTTCTGTCCAGTAATGGGCCTGGGTAGCTGGTATGATGGTCAGAACGGTCAGCAATTGACACAGGAGCTGAAGTTCATGATCCTTTCCCCGACCCCGTCTGGACCTCCATCTCCAGCGCCTTCTCCGTTTCTCTCTCTGATATCTTGTTGTCGGCAAGGAGACAAAGCCACCTCGTGGGTATCCACTTGCCTTTGGTTTCTCCATCTGGAATGACATAAGCATACCCTGCTTCCCAAAGGGTTATAGCACCCAGTCCCTCCCAATCCTTCTCCAGGTCTTTCCAGAGGGCCCTGGCTTTTGTTAATACAGAAGCTGTGTGGTGACCGGTGGGAGCCCTTCAACCTGTGGAGCTGCAGCATAAAAGTGAAGAAATCTGTCCGCCCCAGACCTCCCCCTTTTTGTTTTTGAAGGAGGGTCTTAAGGGTGCGGTTCACCCTTTCCACGATGGCCTGACTGGTAGGGTTATAGGGAATTCCTATGACATGCCTAATAGAAAATTCCTGCAGAAAGGAAACAAAAGCTTTAGAAGTATAAGCTAAGCCATATAATATCTGGAGAGAAGGAGCTGAAAGACGAAAAGTGTTATGGGCTTAAGCTGCCTTTTCAACAGACATAAAGGATATACTGCAAGGAAGAAGAGAATCTGCATATCTATTTCCTTCAAAGATAGGTCTGGATCCCATGGTGTGGGATCTCACATGCATTATATAGACAGGGTATACTCTAGACAACAACACTTCTTGGGCTTTGTGTAATAAGGAAGCAATAGAAGTGTGTCTTTTCTCAATATAAGCTTGAGGAAGTCTCTGTATAGCTGACACAGCATAGGCGCTATTGGAAACAATGTCACAGGCAAGTTACACAGAAGTGACAAAACTTATACGATGAGGTTTCACAGATTTCCTTTCACACAATTACCAATAATCACCTTTCACAAGCATATTTGTGTAAATACTTGATTTATGCACTTACTCCAAATAGCTTGGTTAACAATCTTACAAGCTTGAACCATTGTAACTGAAACGTT
>CM053580.1:10279214-10302199 GCA_028627135.1 Pseudochirops cupreus | reverse complement strand
CTGAGGTGACTTTTTCACAGCTTTGTGTATTCTCCCAATTTGCCTTAGTGCCAATAGTACAATAATCTGACTTATCTGTAGTATCAAATTAGGAATGACACTGCTCAAAAATGACCAGAATGAATTCAGTGGCGTTTCAATTGCATCCCGGTACACAAAACCTCTCTCTTTTAGGTGAGGCAGATTTGAAGGGAAAAAGATCTCCTTTATTTCGAGGGAAAAGATCCCCTCCCTTTCTCATCGCCTTCTCCTCACTCCACTTGGCCAGAGTGGAGTGAAGGGAAGGAGATTTTTACACCTTTGCACACCTTTTTTGACAAAATGACAAATGACTCTCACACACTTGCTCACATAAAGACATAGAGACAAAACAGAGAGACACAAATAAACAAAATGGATCCAGAAGCTTTGCATAGAATTTATAGGAGATGTCCTGAAAAAAATGTTTTTAAAAGTTGCTATCTCTCCAAATAGTAATGAAAGACAGGTGAAACTTACTTGATAACATTAGAAACAGCTGCATCACACTGAAGTGTTCGTGCTGGCACTTTCATTGCTGATGTTAAACATATCATTAGTATATTCCATAGAAAAAAGGCAGAAACTGGGAAATACTGGAGTCCCTCTTCCATTAGCCTATGACTCCTCTCTCTCCTGGCTGGTTCCCAAATTGTCAAATAGGGGCAACATTCCAAGAATTCTGGTAAATGGCTGTTCAATGACACTGTACATCCCTCTTGCTTTTTCTCTTGCCTCCACCGCCCCTCCTCCGTATTACCAAGCTGTTCATGGTCTCTACCTTGCCCAGTATCATGTATGGCTAAAGTTGAGAGGTCGGGATACAAAGATCTACAAACAGGTGGGGATGGCTGAGGCCACTCACTCTCTCTCTCCAGGGATGGATCTCTGCTTGGGCTGCCCTTACCAGAATCAGAGCCAGGACCTTTTCCTAAAGTCTTTTCACAAGCCTCCCTGACCCTTGCAATGAAATCGGCTATGGATTCTTGAGGGCCTTGTTTTAAAGTGCTCAGTTTTTTGTGTGGTGTGCCAGTGGGTTCAAGAGAGCCCCAAGCCATAATGGCACATTCTGCTACAACCATGAAAACACCTGGGTCTAATCGGGCTTGGGTGTCGGTGGCCGCATAAGGACCCACCCCTAACAGAAGGGTTTTTGCTGCTGTATTGTCTTGCTGGAGATTATGCTTCGGCCAGTTGTTGACCCCCTTAGTCCACAAGGCTTCCCACATTACTGCTTGTCCTGGTGTTAAACAAGCACTCGCTACCAAGCGCCAATCGTTCCCAATAAAAGCAGTG
This sequence comes from Pseudochirops cupreus, assembly GCA_028627135.1. NCBI lineage: Eukaryota > Metazoa > Chordata > Mammalia > Diprotodontia > Pseudocheiridae > Pseudochirops > Pseudochirops cupreus. The sequence goes on along the minus strand of CM053580.1, from coordinate 10,300,885 downwards.
TTTCTAGTAATGTGGTTAAGCATTTGCAGCACAAAAGGAGAATTAGGACCGTAAGCAGCACAAGAGGATTTTAACTCCTTGAGGAATTTGAATGGTATAGGACTATATTGCCAGCTTTCATGGCCGCCTGCAGAGCTGCCTGTACTGGGAACTCAAAAGGTTGGGCGGGCTTGGCCCGTACTTCGGAAAGAAGGGTTGGTAAAGTCAATTCTTCTTTCCCTCTGCTAGGTGGAGGTAGCAGGGCATTTTTCAACTTTAAGTTACAAATCTGTTGGGATAGCTGTAACAAACAACGCTCCAAACTCTCTAGTTTTACTTCCATAGACACAAATACTGGAGGAGAAGATGGAGCGGTGGGAGAGGAGGAGGAATAAGGCGGGAGAGTTGGATATAAAGTTTTTGGCTCCTTCTTCTCCGGCCTGCTTCCCCCGTCACTCTCCTCCCCCAATGAGTCCTCTGTCTGAGCCTGTGCAGGACAAGTCAGAGGGCAATGAGGAACTCCACACAGGGCTGCTTTCACTATACCAAAAAGAGTAAAATCTAACTCCATCAGCAGCCTAGGGGAAGTTTCCTCATATGAGGTCATTTGATGACCAATGATGTCTATTTTCTCTGGGTGGAGCCCTGCATATTCCACCCAGGGGGACACAACGAGAAGATTACTGACAAATTTATGACACTGCATGATATGTACCTCCGTTCCTTGTTTTTTTTGCTAGTTTATAGACTTGCCTGCCATACACCTCCACCGAAGAGGGTGTCACGATGGGGAAGCTAAAATCACTCCCCATCACGAGTGCTTCTACACTCTTCCGGCCTCAACCATCCTGCCATGCTTTTTAAGCAGCTATCTGTCCCTCAGTACTCAGGTCCCATCTGGGGTGCCTTCTGTCCAGGCCAGCCAGACTCGGGAATTCCAGGGGTCCCAAAGTACCTACCGTAGCCCTGCAATTGCACATGGTCGCCCCAACGACCCTGCAGGTGCTCTCAGTCACCCCAATGACTCTTTGCAGTTGAACTCTGGATATGGACAGAATAGTCCGACACACCTCAGTGGAATGGCCAAGCGTCTTTATTGTCTTACAAATCTCCTCTTGCTGCTGCCCCCCAAGCCTTATTCACCTGCCCCTTTTATTCCCTTTCCATCTGCCCTTTTGTCAGGTGTCCCAACAACAGGATCCTGATAGGTGGGGAGTACTTCTCTATTGATGGTGCATGCTCAATGCCCCCGTGTTTGACGTGCAGTCCTTGAGGCAGAATACACACCTGGATGCCTCTTACCCACCTCAGGTTTTCCTTGTTAGCAAGGGCACACTGACCAAGGTCAGACATCTAGGTAGCTCTAAGGGGCCCTTACAAATGATTTCTGTTCTTTGCTCCGAGAGGTTGGATGACCCTTTTGGGCAGCTCTTGCTGTTAGAAAGCTTCTCCTGACATCAAGGCTAAGCTTAGCCTGTTGCAAGTCACCAATCACTCCTAGTTCTGGCCTCTGGGGCCAAGCAGAAAAAGCTCCATCCCTCTTCTCAATACCAGCTGTTCTAATTCTTAAAGACATCTATGACATCCCCCCCCCCAAAATCTTCTGTCCTCCAAGATAAACCCACTGATCCTCACATGGCATTAATTTAAGGGACACTCAATGTGTCAATGCCCTCCTTAAGCCATGGTACCTAGAAAAAGGACTACCTAGTCAGGTCCCTTCCATCTTGTACTTAGGACTTGATGTGTGTGACCAAGGGCCATTATATGAGACACACCAAGAGAGCATTACAGACAAGAGCAGTGAGCTGGTCATTCTGGTCCAAATGGGCAGCATGGGAGTAGTAAGTCACAGTCAGTGCCACCCAGGGCCCGAGTGGTCTTTTCTAATTTATTGTGCAGCAGTGAAAAGAAAGTAACTCTCACTTCAGGGCACATGTTCAAATATAAATACTCCAATGCCTACTCCCTCTGTAACCTTAGGCAAACTACTTACGTGCCCTGGGCCTCAGTTTCTCCATGATAGAGTGGTACTAGACATCTTCTTGGTTCCCTGTCAGTGCTAAATGTATTCTGCTTTATTGTAGATTGTAAGCTCTTTGAAGTTCAGGATCTGTGTCTTTCCCTCCTTTTTAATTATAAAAAAACAATAGAATGTTGCTGCTCAGTCCTGTCTGACTCTTCATGACCCCATTTAGGTTTTTTGGGGTTTTTTTGCCAGGGATACTGGAGTGGTTTGCCATTTCCTTCTCCAGATGATTTCACAGATGAGGAACTGAGGCAAACAGAGTTAAGTGACTTGCCCCGGGTCACAAAAGTAAGTGTCTAGGGCCAGATTTGAACTCATGAAGTTGAGTCTTCCTGACTCCAGGTCTGGCACTCTGTACACTATGGAGCCACCAAGTTGCTCCATCCATGAGAGGTACCCAGGGGGTTATTTATTTGATTCAGTTGCCAAGAAACAACCCCATGAATTACCGTTGGGAAACTGCAAAAGTTTTGTTGCGGCTGTTTATTGGTTGTCTGGTTTTTAGTGCCCTCAAGCTTCTCCTTGAGACAAAAGCCCATCTGTCTAGCACCAATAGTCTTTGGAGAGGTTTGGTTGTGAGTCTCAGCATAAAGACCCTACTGTCTCTGAAGAGTGGGTTGAGAATCCTTCAGGGCCAACCAAGAGGCCTGTGCCCATGAGGAGATGGCTGAGCCTCGGAGATGAGGGGCTGACCGCTCAGGAGCTCTGAGGATGGAGAGAACAACAGGAACACTAATACAGCACTTACTATGACGCAGACACCACGCTGAGAGCTTTACAAAGCTACCTCATTAGGTCGAATCAGGCAGCCAGCCCTTATGAGTACTTTGCCCTGGGCCCAGGGCTGGGGATCGCACAGCTGTCGAAGCCAGTCTTGATGGGGCAGGGGAGGAAGCCTCTAGAGGGATGGTTGGGAGATGGAGGTCCCAGAGAAGGGCAGTGGGCGCCCTGAAACCATCCTTCAACTCCTGCCCTGTTCTTTATTTTTGCTCAGGGTGGGCTCTGAACATGTGACTCTACTAAACCACTAGGTGTCGCTGTTTCTCCACAAACACTCCATTACTGTGGGCTGCACACACTCAGGTTTTTTCAGTCTCTGTATCTCAGAATGAGAAGGTTCAGAGTATTTAGAGCAGCGGTTGTCAACCTGGGGGTCGACCGACCCTTTCACAGGGGTCGCCTAAGGCCATCGGAAAACACACATTTCTGATGGTCTTAGGAACCGAGACACTGCTCCTCTATCCGTCTCCAGGCGGGTCCGCCCACATGCAGATATGCCTACATATGAGTATTAAAGGGTCGCGGCATTACGAAGGTTGAGAACCACTGATTTAGAGTGACTAGGACCCCAGACGTCTTCATCTTATGACAGAGGAAACTGAGGCCCAGAGAGGTGAGAGGCAGAATGGAAAGGAGCACAGAGCGCTGGATTGGATATCAGAGCCTCTGCCATGTACTGACCCATCCCCCCCTGGGTTGCAGGTTCCTCTTATGTAAAATAAAGGAGCTGGACAAGATGCCTCTGAGGTTACCCTCAGCTCAGGATGGAGGATCTGCTGTTCTTCTGGCTCATTTTTCAAATAAGTTTAGCTTTGTGATGATGGTTTGTTTCTGAAATCTCATTCAGCTTTTGGATCCTCTCCAAAGCTACAGTCAGGATAATTTCTTGTAACCTCAGTAACCTGGGTTCTAATTTCAACTCCATGACCTGCTACCAAGTCATTGTTCCCTTTGGAACCTCAGCCTTCACATCTAGGAAATGGGGATAATGATTCTTAACATCCTACACCCAAGTTGTGAATAATGCGCTTACCAAAGTCCAATGTGCTATAGCAGTGGGAGTGATTATCATTACTATTGGAGCCAGGAATCCCTGATCAATTGTGGCTCCATCAGTATCCACAAGAAAGGAAAAGGAGGAGCCAGCATTTAGGGAACTACCTTTGGAATAGGAATCTGTCAGTTAGAAACTGTGTGACCTGTTGAGAGAGAATACTCTTGGCTGTTCATTCATGTTTCTGACAGTTGAAGGGGGCATTTTGGAGCAGAGACCTTGCATGTGGAAATAAATTTCAAGAAATTCTGACATGCAATTTCTTACAGAGGGAAAAGTCCAAATCAACAGACATCGCAGGACTTGGTTGCATTTGATCGGAAAAGACACAGATCTGGAGACTCAGCCCTTTGGTTTTGCTTTCTCTCTGGGCCAGGGAATCCAGGTGCTCAGACTGTACTGCTAATGAGGGCAGGGGCTCTGGGCTTGTTCTTTGAGGCTCAGTTTGCTTTGCTCTGGTCCCTGGCCGTGGGCTGTGCCTCTGCTCACTATAAGTTACACCATCAGTGTGTCCTACTGACTACAAGGTCAACCCCAAAGCCCTCACACCTAGAGGAAAGCAGCTTGGAGGGCCCCAACTCCTGCCCAGTGGCATTATAGGATCCAAGAGCATATGTCTAGACCCAGAAGAGACCAAAACCCCCTTCATTTTACAGATGACAAAATCCAACTGAGTATGAAGGACAAAAATATTGGGAAGCAGCAGGACGAAGTAGGAAGGACACTGGATTTGGTGGCTGAGGAACTGTGTTCAAATCCTAGACCTGAAGTCATGAAGACTTGTAGTTAAATCCTCTCCCAGATACTTACTGGCTATGTGACCATGGACAGATCACGACCTCCCTGGATTGAGTTTTGTTACATCTAAACTGGGAGGGCTGGGCCTGGGTAACCTCAAAGGACTCTTCCAATTCCAGTTCCTATGATCTTATCACTTGAAGGCAGTTGTCCCTTCCAAGTCTAATAATATACACTGCTATGGTCTGCTATTCCTTCCTTCCTTCCTTTCTTCCTTTCTTCCTTCCTTCCTTCCTTCTTTCCTTCCCTCTTCCCTTGCTCCCTTCCTCCCTTCCTTCCCTCTTCCCTCCCTTTCTTCCATCCTCCTTTCCTCCCTCCCTTCCTTTCTCTTTCTTTTCTTTCCTCCTCCCTTATCACTTTCTTTTCCTTTTTTCCTCTTTTCTTTTTCTTTCTTTCTCTTTGTTCCTTCTTTCTTTCCTCCTTTTCTCTCTTTCTTTTCCCTTCTTACTTTTCCTTCCTTCATTTTTTCTTTCATTAGCACCCTTGTTCACTGCATTTTCCTTCTGTTTTTTGGTTCACAAGATTTCAACACACACACACACAGTTAAAGATCAACAAAAACCAAAGGGCATCTCCCATAGACTAGTGGGGCTGGGACAGTTCCCTGGGCTTTGGAAGCATCTCATTACTCAATGTTCCCAGCAAGTCGACTCTTTCTGACCTACCTACGTGAGAACTCCTGAAAGGAGGCCAATTTGCTCTCTCCCTTGGCTCAGCAATAGGCCCCCTCCACGCACAGCATGGCCTGTAGTGCGCACAGCAGCAAAACTATGCTTGGCAGATACTACCTGGGCTGAAAGAAGAGACAGACATCTCCTTAGAACATTGATGCAGCAGAGAGAAGAGAGACAGAGAAAGGGGAGGGGAAGAGAGGGGAGAGAGAAGAGACAGAGAGAGGGGGCATGTGAAGAATGAGACAGAACAGAGGGGTAGATGAGAGAGCCTGTGTACGTCAGACAGACATAAAAAGCAAATGTGAAGAATGAGGGGGACAGAGACCAAAAGGCAGAACAAAGGGACACGCATGTGGCATATGTGTGTGTGTGTGTGTGTGTGTGTGAGAGAGAGAGAGAGAAAGAGAGAGACAGATAGACAGACAGAGACAGAGACAGAGAGACAGAAAGAGACAGAGAAAGAAAGAGACAGAGGGACAGAGACAGTAAAGGAGAGACAGGGAAAGAGGAAGGAAGGGGTAGGAGAGGAAGAAGAAGAGGGAGAGAGAGGGAGGAAGAGACAGAATAAAACAGAGGGAGAGACAGCCTGAGATAGCTCAGTGTGCTTGAGGAAGAGAGGGAGGTAGGCAAAGTTTATGCAGGACCAACAGAAGGTAAATGATTTAGGAAGCTCCAACCACAGGGACCATTTCTGCCCAACTGGCCTTCCAAAGAGGGCTGGGGGAAAGGGTACAAAGTCTTCTTTGGAAAAAATGTTTCCTGAGATCTTGGAGGCTGAGGCATTTCAGACATCTGCTCAAAGAGTCCTTTGTGCTGCCTGGCTGGGAACTGCCCAGGAGTCCAGAGGGCTGGGAGGGGCAACATTCCACAACCTGTTAGTGTCCGAGGTGTTTCAACCCTACCCCCCTGTCCTTTCCCCATTTAGTTGGTGAAGGAGCCAGTCCGTAGAATCCTTGTCTTACTGGTTGACAGGCCCAGCTCATCAGCTTGTCCTACCCACTGTGTTTCCCCTCCTCTGTAAGGGGGGCAGCTAGAGCAAAGTTCTAGGCTAGTGGTAGTGGGGAGGGGTATAAAAGAAAAGGTCAGTCTTCCTAATGTGGTGAATTCTGTGGGTCATGCATGGAGTTACAATTAGGATGGGTCTACTCTCCCTCATCCCTACAGCATCACACAATCAAAATGGGAGATTCTTCTGAGTTCCTGTATCAAAGAAAGTCAGGCCCAAATAAGACTAGCTTTCATCTACCTTTGTAATCCAATTTTGTATCACTTAACTCTGTTCCTCTCAGACAGGAGTCACATTCTGGTCTCTGTGTCTTTGCCCAGCCCTCTCCATCATCAGGAAGGCATTCTCCTCTTTTTCTACCTCTTCAAATCCCTCAGTTTCTGCAAGCCACAGATCAAGTCCAGCAATCCTCCTGAAGCCTTTCCTGGTAGTGCCCTCCCTTTTATCTATCTTTCTTTATTTTGTATATGTTCTGTTTACAACTGTAGCAATCTGTTGCCAAGGCCTGTCAATTTCATCTCTCCATTATCTCTTGTGTGTTTCAGGTCTACATCTCTGGTGTATTTCACCTTTACAGAATCTCTAGTCCATTTCCCCTCTGGAACATCTCTAGTCTATTTCAGCTCTCCCTGCCCTTCTCTATTTCACCTTTCTAATATCTGTCTATTTCACCTCTATAGCATCTCTTGTCTATTTCACCTCTGCAACATCTATTGGCTATTTCACCTCTACAACATCTGTTGTCTATTTCACCTCTACAACATCTCTCCAATATGCCCCCTTCTCTGTTCTGACACTACTGCCCCACCTAGATGGGCCCCACCTGCTGCCTCACATCTGGATTATTGCAATAGCTGCTGGGAGGCCTGCCTATTTCAAGTCTCTCCCCTCCCCCACCCCAGTCTATCCTCCATTCAGCCACCAAAGTGATTTTCCTAAAGCACAGATCAAATCATGTCATACCCCACCCATCACCCCTATTCAGTGGCTCCCTATCCCCCCCAGGTCAAATATAAAATGCTGTTTGGTTTTTAAGGCTTTCTTAACTTCCCCCCTACCCACAACACTCACCCTTCCAGACTTGTTATACCTTAAATCCCACCCTTCCACTTACTCTGCCATTCAGGGACATTGACCTTTCTGTTCCTCACATAAGGCACTGGACATTTCCACTGGTTGCCTCCTGTGGTTAGGGAGTTCTCCCTTCTCATTTCTATCTCCTGGCTTCCTTCAAGTCTTAACTAAAAGTCCAACTTTTACAATTAAGTCTTTCCTGCTCTTTACTCCAGTGCCTTCCCTCTGAAACTACCTTCTTTTTTAGGCAAAACCTAAACAACACCACCTCTGGTGCAAGGACTTGCCGAGCCCTGTTCAGGGCCGCTCATCCACCTTTGGTGTCCATCTGTCACCCAAGAAGCCGTAGCATGCACAGCAACCACACCCCAGGAAAATTGTCTTGGCAGATGGGTTAAACCAGGTTGAGGGTAACAGACAGGTCTCAAACCCTTTGGTGAGTTGAGGGGGTGTGAAGACCACCCCAAACGTGTGAAGACTTCCCCCAGCAGAATGAGTGCATGAAAACAGCTTGTTACGATGTTCATGAAGGTGGCAGAAGCAGGAACTGTAGAATGCTTGGGATTTGGTCAGACATCAGTCGCTGCACCCCAAACCATCACCAGCCATGCTGGCTTTTGTCTTGCCACTGGACTTTGATAACTCTGAAAAGAGTGAGGCTGATGATTCTGTGCAACTCTGCCTCATTTAAATCCAATTCACAAGCAAGTCAAGACATCATTCCCTGATGTCATCGGTCCTCTTCAGAAACCAAGGACAGACACCACCTTCCATGGACTGTATATAACTAGCTCACACACAGTTGTTTGCATATGATCTCTTCTCCCTCTTTGGAGTGGGAGCAATTCGAGGCAGGGATTGTTTTTGCCTGTCTGTTTGCCAGTAGTTTAGCATAGAGTGGCTAACACAAAGAACCCACAGGAGTGGGCGTGGGGGTGGGGGTGGAGAGTTTATTAAATAAACCTTAATAAATGCTTCTTGACTTGCTGTGTAGACCGGAGCTCTCTGAATTCCCGTTTGCATTGACCAGATGGGTCCCAGAGAGCGGTTCCTATGTCCCCTCAGGGATCTAGGCTTAGCCTCAGGGTCGAGGGGGTGTTTTCTGAATGTTGTCTAGCTCTTGAGCCCCCACCACTGTGCCTGGTCATCAGTTAATGCCAATTAGTCAGCCAGACTTAATAGTTAGCATTTACATGGTGCTTTAAGGTTTGAAAAGGGTTTCACACATGTTAGTTCACTTAATCCTCTCAACAACCCTGGGAAGGAGAAAAAGCTATTATATACAGGGCAACCGATGCAGAGAGGGAGTAAATGATTTTCCCAGGGCCTCACAGTTTATAAGTAACCAGGGCAGGATCTGAACTTGTCTTCCTGTCTTCAAGTCCATTCACTGTCCCACCTAGCTGCCAGGAGCACTGGGCTCCCGTAAGCCTAGCAAAAGCTGGCCTAGAACGGTGCATGACTGGGGCATGCCACAGAAGCCTTCTTTTGAATGAATCTGGTCAAGGGGCCAATGGAGCTATGGGGTCCTTAGAGGGCCCTCACTTCTTAAATGACTCGGTATTTACTCATCTGTGTGAGCGCTAGGTGTGAGCGCCCTGAGGAGGAGTGCCCTTTTTTTTCTGTGGGGTTTTTTTTTTGTCTTTTGTCTTTTGCATTCTCACTGCTTAGCACAACATCTGGCATGAAGTAGGGGATCAATAAATACTTGTTGTATTGAATTGAATGACAATGCTGGGAAGGACCAGGAAAGAGACTGAGATGTAGAGATATAGTGACCATGTGGGGTATGAGAGACAGACAGACAGAGACAGAGAGACAGAGAAAGAGAGACAGACAGAGATAGATACACAGAGACAGACACACAGACAGAGACAGACAGAGAGACAGAGAGAGAAATAGAACATTTACCAAGTCCACAGCATGTGTGAGACACTGGATTTGTGTATGAGACCGTGGGTTAAGTGCTGCAGACACAAACACAAGAAAGCCCGGGGTCGCTTTCCTCGAGGTGCTGCATTACATTCTTAAGAAGTGAAGTGATGCATTCAGGGATTATGGAAGGAGGTGGGAGCACACTCTTACTACTTGCCACCATAGCTCCTGAGCCCCCTGTGCATCCCATTTTTGCAAAATCAGCCTCTGTGACACTGTTGGCTCTTAAAAATTAATCATTCTTTTAAAATTATCATTTACTTAATGAACAGGCAAAAACCAATAATCCTCATAGCATTTACTCAATGGAAGCCAAAAGAGGAGAAAATCAAGATGTAGCAGTCTATCCCTCAACCTAGTAACGCTTTTTTAGCCATACACACAGTATCTGTGGGGAAGAGTAGGCACACACAAGAACCCAGCAAGGGGGACATCTGAAGGAGATGGGATTTGGAATGAGCTGTGAAGCATAGGCAGGATTTAGAGACAAGTGGGGAAAACATTTAGTGCAAGAGAAGCAGTGACAGAAAAGAGATAGAGGCAGGTCTGGCAACCCTGAAGGGGCGGGGGGCGGGGTAGGATTAGCAGGAGGGAAAATATCCACAATCTGTGTCAATGCTATTTAAATTGACCTCTGGTCCTGTACCCAGGGCTGATTATTATTTTGACATTATCCCAGGCAATATTGGCCCATGGTGATGATGAAAACATTGAGACATCTACTAATCGTCATTAACTGAACTGTTTGGAAATAGTTTGCTCATCTAGGACATTTATACAAAACAGTCCTATGACCTATTTAAAATTTAAAAGACCTTACCTTAAATGAGACTTGCTTTACACATAAAACCACACAAAAACCTGTGTGTGTCTTGTTTCATGAAGCACCCCCAGGCTTCTTGAAAGTACAGTGAGATTCCCATCTCCAAAAAACAAGCTAGACAACAAGGGCTGAGTGAGTGGGTGGCTGCTTGGTATGATTCCTGGGGTGCTGGGAAGAGCCCCTTGCTCTTCTACTACAGGTCAGTCATTATGCTAAATGTCAGCAAGTCAAGGTTCTGGGATAAAAAGAAGATAAATATTTCCTGTCATAAAGAAACCTACTTCTACTGGGGAAAATTACATTAAGATGGGGAAAACATATATCTATATATATGTATATATACATATATATGTATGTATGTGTGTGTATATATATGCATGTGTGTATATATGTGTGTATGCATGTATGTGTGTATGTGTATATATATATGTGTGTATATGTGTGTGTAGATATGTGTATATATGTGTGTATATGTGTATGTGTGTATATGTGTATGTGTGTATATGTGTGTGTATGTGTGTGTGTATACACATGTATGTGTATGTGTGTGTGCATGTATGTGTGTATATGTGTGGATGTGTGTGTATATGTGTGTGTATGTGTATGTGTGTGCATGCGTGTATATATGTGTATGTGTGTATATGTGTGCGTGTGTATATATGTGTGTATTCATGTGTATGTCTGTGTGTATATATGTGTGTATTTGTATGTATATACGTGTGTATGTATGTGTGTATATGTGTATGTATGTGTGTATATATGTGTGTGTGTGTATGTGTGTGTATGTGTGCATATGTGTACGTGTGTGTGTGTGTGTGTGCATAAACGTTAAGATAGGAAAACCCCATAAAATGCATGCAAAGTCATGACAGGTCAGGAGAGAAAGGGGAGTGGAAGAAAGAAATGTGCCCAATACTGTGCCAGATACTGTACAAAGTGATTTTTTACAAGCATCTCATTATCTAGCTACTGAGGAAGTCCCAATAGGCTTCATGGAGGAGATAGTGCATGAATAAGCTTTGAAGGAAAGTGAGGATTCTGAGAGAGGGAGAGCATTTGAGGCATGGGAGATAGCCCATGCCAAGGAATCGTGCCCCTGCAAATACTCCTGGGAAGAAACTCACTGGCAATTTCATACTAGCGTGAGAATGCCTGACATCGGTTCTGAACGGGGTCATGGGATAAAGGCGCTGAATGCTTTGTGGCAGAAGAGAAGATAGCACACATGGGGGTGGCGAAGTGCGATGCCTCTGTCCACTGGCTCAAATACATCTCTAGTCAAGTGCCACAGGTATCAGACCTTTGTGTTTGTCTCCAAAGATCCCATGACAAAATTGAAAACAACAAACTAAGAGATTTGAAAGAACTCATTGAGAAAGCCCGTCAACCATGTCGCCAAAGACGAATGACCCCTGGGATAGCTGCTGAGAGGGAATGGGTGGGAAGGGTGCTGGAGGAAGCACCTAATTCCAGAAGCTGGTTGTCAAAATTTCAGTGAGAACATTTGCTAAACGATGTAAACACTATAAATCAGGGCTTGATTTATTGTTTTGATTGGCTGGACTTAAGAAAGTGAGAAAAGGTTGATAATGAAGATTAAGTGTAGAGTGTGTCCTGTAGTACGTATGTGTGTGTGTTAAACATTGAGCAGCACACTGTCTGTGGGGGCCCCCCTCTATGCTGTTGGGGAGGCCAGGGCAGAGGGGGTTCAGCTCTGGAAGTGAAAGGTAGAGGGTATACCCAGAGGATCTAGTGGAGAAGAGGAACGTACCGATGGGGTGGGGTGGGAAGGGAGAGGGGAGCAGCCCCTCCTCAAAAGTCCTTGCTTAATTTCACTTGTCAGCTTCCCTCTGGGCTACCTCAAATCCAGGAAAAACTCTTGGCAAACCTTTCTCACTCCTCGCGGGTGCCATTACATACTTCCTGGCTCCTGGAAAGCTTTGTTATCTTAATGTGTCGCTTTGAAGGGCCAGTGGGCACCTCCTAAATGCATAAACTCTACCATAAAGAGGCTTGAAGTCCTGAATCCTGTCCCACCCACCATAAAACTGGGGGCCCTCTTGGAGGCAGCAGCCGGCCTCACAGTGAGGGAGCTGGTCGCTGTCCGAGGCTTTTCATCTCCTTCCAGCCTCAGGCAGCCAAAGGTTGACTGCTTGCACTTTCTTGGCTGGCTCCGTCCCTCCCTTGAGGAGGGTGTTGGCAGCACCTCCTCTTGGGCCCCAGATGTGCACCCAGAGAAGGGATTGCCTGCCTGTTGCTGGGATTCGCAGCTCTGTAAACTGTGGCTTCATGAACATCTGCCCTCTTTCCTTCCATGCTGGGAAGCTTGACAGGCACTCCTGATCCTCCCTGGTGAACTTGGAACCCTCTCCTTTAGTCCTTCTCCAGGGAGGAAACAGAACAGAACAGAACCATCCCCTAGGGCCTCTGATGGGGGGGCGGGGCTGTTTGCTATTTTTAGAACAGAGGGGAAGGGTTCCTGCAGCGGAATCATGTCACTCAGAGATGAGCTTGTACATTCCATCTTTTCCTCTCCAGGTGGGAGAATTAAAAGGCTATTTTTCCTCCTCTCCTTTGACCCCCAGTCTTTTGGTTGGAGGACACCAGTTTCCTCCCGATTTGTCAGGGATCGACATCCTCTGACTCCTTTGTTCTCAGCCTCTTTACCTTCTCTCCATGGAATCCAACAAAGAGGGAGGGTGAGTTTGAGCTTCAAGGGACCTTAGTGGTCACCTAAGGCCAGCACTCTTATTTTACAGATGAGGAAACTGATTATCAGTGGGTTGATTTGACTTGGTCCAGGTCTCACCCCTGGGGAGTAAGGAGCAGGTGATATGGGACCTTTCTTTATCTTCAGATTCCCTTCAAATTCAGGGCTTTGCTATCTCTTGCTGAAAACCTTTCTCAAAATCCAAAACAAACCCAAATAATCCAAATTTTATCTGTGAGGAGTAACAGATGAACCAGTTTTGAACACCTTAGTACAAATCACTCTATCGGATGAGCCCACGGAGAGAAGAGCTCGGGAAAGGTAAGCCACAGGGCAGAGAGGTTTCAAAGAAGAGTATGAGAGAAGAAAATCAAAAAAGTCTTGGATATAGGGGACAATGAACAGAGAAAACAAATGGGGGACCCTACAAACCAGGAGGCACTGGCTATCTGTGTCGGGTGGTGAAAGAGCCAAAAGAACAGAGGGTTAGGAGAGGAAGGGAGGTGGAGGACCCTAAAATACATTTTCACCATTTCTCCTTTCTGCCTTGTGCCTGAAGAATGCTACATTTCAGTGGCTCAGACTTATGAGAAGTAGCATGACTCAGTGGATAGGACTCCAGTCTCAGAGTCAGGATGATCTGGGTTCAAGTCCCACTTCTGACAGATACAGCTTATGGAACACCAATCAGCCATGTCCTTTAATCCCTCAGCACTCTTGACAACTTTATAACATTAACTTGCAGAGAAGGCACCAACCTACCTAGATAGGGGACTTTTCCTCACCTGGAAGTACATACAAATTCATTCTACTCCTCATCCCTATCACAGATTTAGGGAACATGCTCTCAAAAGATCAAGGGCACTGTTCCCCCCAGCAGCCCCTGCTCAGTTGGGTCTCAGGAGATTCCATGAGGACTGTTGGGTAGTGGAGAATGCCACAGTTAGGGAGTTTCTGGGCAGGCAGGGGCTGGAAATGTCACCTAAATAATTCAGTAACAGTAGTCAAGATTTAGCTCAGTTAGGGTTAGGGTTGGGGTTAGCTCAGAGAGCTAAAAGGCCAGAATGTCAAGTTATGTGTGTGGGGAAAGGAGGCTCAGCTGGTACCTGTCGCCGAAGAAGCACATGAACACTAGCTATTCTCCAATACATCCTTCAGTGTAGCCTTGGAGCTAGTGTTGGTCATTCTAGAGGATAAACTCTGGCTAGAGAAAGATCTAGTTATTGTATTAAGTGTTCAGGTGTCTGACGGGCTTTGTGTGTAAGAGAAGAAAATTGTGATCTTTGGAGACAGTGAGCAGAAAGTGATTGTGAGAAGACAGTCTCCTGGTGAGTGAGTAACAGGGCAAGTAAAGGACAGGGGAGTCCCAAAGTGTGTAACTCTCTGGTCCAAGAAGGAATGTGTGCTGGGCTAATGTGGTGTCTCTATACACTGTCTACACCAGCAAAGTTAGAGCAAGGAATCAGACAATCTGAGCTCCTCCAATTCCATTTTGGGAAGGGAGTGCCAGGTGGGGATAACCTTGGGCACTGTGGGTGACATTCTGGGTCACCTGGGACTTTTGCCCTCCTGGCACTTCATAGCTGTCTCCAGGGGGCAACAGATACCTAGAAGAATTCATTTGGAAAACTTTATGACACTATAGGGTCTTAGCTAGTCCTTCTTTAGTGGTTTCCTAAAATCCTCCAAAATTTGTTAAACAAGGCGAATTTTAATTCTCTTTCCTATTTAAAATAAAGATGTACCAGACTGCAACTGGAATAAGAAGTGAGTTGGGGGGAAACAATCTTGGCAACAAATCTCTCTGCCGAGGGTCTGATATCCGGATTATATATGGAAACCGACACACAGACCCAGAGCCATTCCCCAATGGAAAAGTGGTCAAAGGACACGAACAGCGCTCAGAAGAATACAGACTTCACTCTTCAACCACTTCACCTGCCACCAAGTCCTGGAGGACTCAACCTTTTTCCGCGAGAACTATGGCCTGGGAATGACCTGCAGTTGTCATAATTTCCCACTACATTGAGTACCAGCTCCAGCCACACCACTCTTTGTCCATCTCATTGCCGTTTCATTTCATTTGTAGCCCATATCTACACCCCCCTCAAAACACACACACACACACACACACACACACACACACACACACACACACCCCTTTCTAGTTCTTTTATTTGCTTTAAATAGCATTTTATTTTTTTCCCACAATTACAAATCAAGAAAAATTTTAGCATTTGTTTTCACAAAATCTTCAGTTCCAAATTTTTCTCCCTCCCTCCCCTCTTCTGAAAATAGTAGGCAGTTTGATATAGTTCATACATATGTTATGTAAAACATATTTCCATATTCATCATGGTTGTGAAAGAAGAAACATATCAGAACTAAAAAAAAAACATGAGAAAGAATAAAGTAAGCAGAAAAATATATGCTTCAATCTGCATTCAGAGTCCATCAGCTCTTTCTCTGGATATGGATAGTATTTTCCTTCATGGGTCCTTTGTACTTGTCTTGGATCATTATGTTGCTGAGAAAAAATGAGTCATTCTTATGATCATCACATGATGTTGTTGATACTGTAGTTTTACCGGTTCTATTTGTTTCACTTTCCATCAGTTAATAAAAAGTCTTTCCAGGTTTTCCTTTACCCTGTGTATGTCTCTTGGCTTCAAGTGTGTTTCTTGTAAGCAATGTATTCTAGGATACTGGGTTTTGATCCACTCTGCTATCCACTTCCATTTTATGGGAGAGTTCATTCCATTCACATTGACTGTTATGATTACCACCTGTGTATTTCTCTCCATCCTATTCTTCTTCCTGTTTGTCCTCTCTCTCCTTTCACCCTTTACTACATCACCAGTGTTTTGATTCTGTCTACCACCTCCCCTGATCTGCCCTCCCTTCTGTCAGTCCCCACCCCTCCTTTATTGAATCTTCTCCCCTCCTAATTCCCTGTTGGGTAAGATAGATTTCTATGTTCATCTGATTGTGTATATTATTCCCTTTTTGAGCCAATACTGATGAAGCAAGCTTCAAGCAATGCCCATCACCTCCCCCTCCCATCTTCCCCTCCACTATAATAGGTCTTCCTTGCCTCTTCAGGTGAGTTAATTTACCCCATTCTACCTGTCCCTTCCTCTTGCACCCATTTCATTCCTCTTTCTCATCCCTTTATTTTATATCATTCCCTCAAATATACCTTATACCCCTACCCTCTATATATGTTTACTCCTTCTATCTGTACTGTTAGTGATACAATTTTTAAGAACTACAAATATCATTTTGCTGTGTAGGATGTAAACAATTTAGCTCTATTAAATCCCTTCTGTTTTCTTTTCCCTTTTTAACTATTTATGCTTCTTTTGGGTCTTGATAATGAAGGTCAAATTTTTTATTTAATTCTGATCTTCTCCTTATAAAAGCTTGAAACCCTTCTATTTCATTGAATGATCATTTTTTCCCCTTGATGTATTTTGCTCAGTTTTGCTAGGTAAGTGATTCTTGTTTGTTGTCCTAGCTCCTTTGCCCTCTGGACTATCATGTTCCATGAACCCCAATCCTTTAATGTTGCAGCTTCCAAGTCCCATGTGACCCTGATTGTAACACCCAAATATTTGAATTGTTTATTTCTGGCCACTTGCAGTATTTTTCCTTGATCTGATAGTTCTGAAATTTGGTAATAATGTTCCTTGGGGTTTTTATTTTGGGATTTCTTTCCTGACATGATTGGTGGATTTTTTTTCCAAGATATCAGGGCAGTTTTCCTTGATAATTTCTTGAAAGATGCTGTCCAGGTCCTCTTTTTAATTATAACTTTCAGGTAGTACAATGATTCTGACATTGTCCCTCCTGAATCCATTTTCTAGGTCAGTTGTTTTTCCCATGAGGTATTTTACATTTTTTTTTACATTTTTTCATTCTTTTGAATTGTTTGATTGATTCATGATGTCTCATGGAGTCATTAGCTTCCACTTGCCAAATTCTAACTTTTAAGGTATTGTTTTCCTCAATTACCTTTTGTACTTTCTTTTCCATTTGACCAGTTGTAGTCTTTAAAGAGCTGTTTTCTTCAGGGGATGTTTGTATCTCCTTTTCCATCTGGTCAATTCTACTTTTTAAGCAGTTTTCCAAGCTATTGAGGTTTTTTTTCCATAATTCTTTTGCATCACTCTCATTTCTTTTCCCTGTTTTTCTTCTACCTCTCTTATAAGATTTTTAAGCTCCTTCAGGAGCTCTTCCATGAGTTCTTTCTAGGCTTGAGACGACTTCCCATTTTTCTTTGGGGTTTTGTCCACAGGTGTTTTGACATTGTTGTCCTCTTCTGAATTTGTATCTTGGTCTTCCCTGTCGCCATAATAACTTTCTATGGTCAGATCCTTTTTTTGGTTTGTTTTCTGTTCATCTCCCCCACCCCCTTTTTTGGCCTTTTTCCTTTCTTTTAAATTTGAGCTCTGCTCCCAGGATGGAAGGGGCACTGCCCCTGGCTTCATGTGTTAATGACTACAGGCCCTGACTGTTTACCTGGTGCTGTGCTGATCTTGCCCGGGGTCCCTTGTGTCTGGTGTTGTACTGTGGGGGGGGGGGGGGAAGGGGAGGGAGTTGAGTGGTCCTACTGGAGGCTGTAGAGGTCTGGCACCTTACCTGGTTCTGAGCTGGGTTCCTAGTGGTGGTGTCTGCTGTGTGCTAAGGCCCAGCGGTATTTTTCTGAATTTCCCAAGATTACACTAAAGTACATGGAGGTCCGGCCCCTGGAGGATACCTGTTTTCCCTGGGCTGCATTGAAGCTAAATTATAGAGATGCTCATCCCCAGACAACTGGCCACCAAGCAATGGTCCTTTTGTGCCATGCCAATTCACTGGAGAGACAGAATAACACAGTAAAAACTATCAGCTTTAAAGTCAGAAGACCCAGATTCATGTCTTGCCACTGTCACTGTGGAAAGTGTAATGGAGAGTCACTCAGCAATCTCTCTGGGCCTCAATTTCCTCATCTGTAAAAGAAGGAAGTTGACTTAGATTGTCTCTGAGGTCCTTGCCTTCTTAAGGTGAAGAATGGTTGTGACCTTCACTGGAGAAGATACAAGACAACAAAATCTCAGAACTATGGCAATACAGGGTTAGGTCGCTACAGCAGATTCAAAGAAGTGTTTCTCTTCAGAACCCCATGAGGCTCATAAAGTATATGAATGGTAACAGCTAACATAGCTTTTTTCTGAGAAAACAATACACAATTTCATCAGTGTATGGAACTGGTAAGACACGTCTTCTACCAATGCAGGTCACTATTTGCTCTGCAACTTTTGAAGACACTGAGGGTGTCCAGGGTCTCACAGCCAGTGTGATACATACATATATATGTATATAACTAATATGTATGAGTTAATACATATGTATATAGATATATTTGTATGTATATTATACTTATGTATATTTATCTGTAATGCAAAGATAAATTAGAAGGTGCTAGTCATTGGAGGTCTAGGTACTATTATATACTTCTAGGGCATAAAGGGACTTCAGAAGCCATCTAGTCAACATTATCATTTCACAAGGGAGAAAAACAGACAGAGACTTAGTAACTTGCCAGGGTGATATAAAGATTGATTTGCCCAGAGTTAGAGGTGAAATGTTATGCAAGCCCAGGTTGTCTGGCTTCAGAGCCAGTGCTCTCTCTACTGTACTATGATGCCCATTTTACAAATGAGAAAGCCAAATTCCAGAGAGAGGAAGGAATTGACCTGAGTTTTCAATCTCGGTATCAAAGGTGAGATTTGAACTCAGGAGTCTCCTAAGCCCAACAAGACCAGTGCTCTCTACATCCCATCATGGACCAAAACAGAAAACACATCTGGTCTTTTTTGTCAGTGGCTGGGAATCAGCCTCACAGGTGTTTTGCTCTTTCTCTCCATTACACATCACACAAGTTGGAGTCACTGAAGCTCCACTGATTAACCTGAGGGTATTTATTATCTGCAACAGCACACCTAATGAGTTTTCACTTCTCAGAAACTCCCTCCTTGTTGCAACAACACCTCCACCATGAGCGAATACCTACCTGTTAAGTCAACAAATCAACAGAAACAACAGGGCTCTTTTCTATAGCATTTAATAGTTTATAAACCGCTCCCTCTTGTAAACAACCCTCTGAAAAGTGAGTTCTTGCCCCCTGTTCTACAGATGATGGGAAGGTAGGTGGTTCAATGGATAGAGTACTAGACCTGGAGTCAGGAAGACTCATCTATATGAGTGCAAATCTGGCCTCAGATACTTACTAGCTATGTGACCCTAGGGAAGTCACTTAGCCCTGTTTGCCTTGGTTTCCTCATCTGTAACATGGGCTAGAGAAGAAAATGGCACTTCTCCTTTACATGATCTTTACATGATATTCACTTTCAATGAAATGCTTCCCACATTTGCAGATCATGAAAAACTGAGAGATAACACATTGAATGACAGAATCCAAAGGGATCTTACAAGGCAAGAACAATGAAGTAATAATATAAAATGTAATAAGATTAAATATGAAGCTGCATATGCACACACAGGATGACACTGAAGCTCTGAGTTGGAAGGAAGTCAAGAAATGTGAAGGAAGGAGGTTTAGCAGTACCAGATCTTAGCCTACATTATAAGGCAGTATTTGTCAAAACTCTCTGGTGCTGGCTAAGAAATAGAACAGCAGATCAGCGGAACAGAGTAGACACACAATCTACAGGAGCAAATGAATATAGTAATCTAGTGTTTGGTAAGTGTAAAGGATTAAGTTTTGGGGATAAGAATTCATTATTTGGTTAAAAATTGTTGGGAAAGCTTGAAAGCAGTCTGGCAGAAAATGGGCATTGACCAAGATTTTACACGATCTATCAAGATAAGGTCAAAATGAATAGATGACCTAGATATGAAAGGAGATACTACAAGAAAATCTGAAGAACATGAAATATATTACCTGCCAAACTTCTGGAGAGGTGAAAACTTTATGAACAAACAAGAGAAAGAGAGGGTTGTGAGATGTATAAGGGGTGATTTTGATTACATTAAATTTTAAAAGGTTTTGTACAAATAAAACAAATGTAACCAAGATCAGACAGAAAGCAGAAAACTGAAAGCAGAAAATTTTTGTAGACAGTTTATCAGATAAAGGTCTCATATCTCAAATGTCTAAAGAACTTTGTCAGATTTGTTAGAATACAAGTCATTCCCCAATTGATAAATGGTCAAAGGATAAGAATAGCAATTTTCTGATGAACAAATCAAAACATTTATAGTCACATGAAAAATGTTCTAAATCATTATTGATTAGAGAAATGCAAATTAAAACAACTTTGAGATATCTTCTTATACCTATTAGGTTAGCTAAAATGATAGAAGGGGAGAGTGACAAATGTTGGAGGGGATATGGAAAAATTGGGACCTTAATTCACTGTTGGTGGATCTGTGAACTGATTTTGGAGAGAGATTTGGAATTATGCCCAAAGGGTTGTTAATCTGCCTATACCCTTTTACTCAGCAATACCACTAATACCACTATTAGGTCTTTTTCCCAAAATGATTAGGGGAAAAAAGAAAAGAACCCATATGTTCTAAAATATTTAGGGTAGCTCTTTGTGGTATCAAAGAACTGTAAATTGTGGGCATGCCTGTCAATTGGGGAATGCCTCAATTGGGGTATTATGTTCAGGATGGAATATTACTCTGCTCTAAGAAATGATGTGTTCAATGATTTTAGGGAAAAATTGGACACACCTCCATGAAATAATAAAGAGTGAAATGAGCAGGACCAAGAGAATGTGGTACACAGTAACAGCAATATTGTTTTAAGGACAAAATTAAGCAACCAAGTCATTCTGACTATTATAAATACCTAAATTAACCACATAGATCCCATGAAGGAAGATGCCGTTTGCATCCAGAAAAAGAACTCACACTGGGTGGGAGAGAGAGAAAAAAAATTAGGGAGAGAGAGAGAGAGAGAGAGAGAGAGAGAGAGAGAGAGAGAGAGAGAGAGAGATTTCTGTCTAATGGTAGACATCTCAAAGTTTGGGGGGAAAAGGAAAAAAGAAAGTCATATGATAACATATATTTGGAAGGAACAGCAAGTTGTACATAATGGATCTGCAATTTCAGGTAGAATCCTCTGTTTTTCTATTCCACTTTGTCATGGAAATGCTTGTTTTATTTCTTAAGTTCAGAATAAAATAAATTAATAATTTTTAAAAGACTACAGGAATGAGAAGAAAAAAAAAAGGAAGAAAGTAAGGAAGGAAAGTGAGCGGCCATCTAGTCCAATACATCACTGAACCAGAATTCCAACAACAATGTACCCAACAAGTGGCCATCCAATTTTACTCAAAGACCCTGGGGTCTTCTTCAAGGGTCCTGTTGTCTAGACACACCTCTCCTGTATTCTACTGGTCAAGTTGGTTACAAGTTCTAACATTGGGTCTTTTTCAACTTTACAAGTATGAAATGGATGGGCAACAATAGCTGCTTAGCATCATTGATTTCAAGCTGAAAGGAACCTCAGAAACTTTCTGGTTGAACCCCTTCATTTCACAAATTAGGAAACTGATTCTCAGGGAGGTTAAAGGACTCATTTTAAGACACACAGGTAGGGGGCGGAGCCAAGATGGCGGCGTAGCAGCAGCAACACATCGCAGCTCTCACATAGCCACCCCAAAATACCCATAAAATAGGACTCTAAACCAATCCTGGAACTCCAAAACGCACACAAAGATACTTCCCACTAAAGTCAGCTCGGCTACGAGGAACCATATCAGCACTGCGAACCGAAACCAGCCTGGCCTGAAGC
>CM053580.1:10265115-10278714 GCA_028627135.1 Pseudochirops cupreus | reverse complement strand
ATTATTGACTACATCCAACTGGAACTTGAGACACACAGGCACTGCAGTTGGGAGATCCATCCTGCCCTACCAAAAAGTGACATAGGAGAGAATAGACTGGGGGAGGGGGGAAACACTGGGATGGCTGTCTTGGGGTGGTGGGTGGGGGAAAGATGGGGAGAAAATATGTAACTCAAAAAAAATTAATAAAATAAATTTATTATTAAAAAAAAAAGACACACAGGTAAATAACTGTCAAGAGTGGGATTTGAATCTTGTCCTCTGACTCCAAGGCCACTGCTCTCTCCATTTCACCACATGGCTTCCAATGTGAGTTTGTGTTTAAAAACACCAGCAACAATACACAATCTAGGGGTTTCAGGGGACTGCAGGATCAGAAACATTAAACAGTATGATGTGGCAGTCAAGAAGATTAGCACTTTCTTAGGAACCATTAACAGAAAAAATGGCATGGATTGGCTGGTGGAGGTTAGAGCCTCAACTATATCCTGGCCTCACTAGACAGTATCAGGTCAATTATGTTCAGTTGTGAGCACCATGTCTTAGGGGAGGTATTGGCAAGTGAAGAACACATGGGGTGGGGGGTAGATAAAACTATCAGCATATAAAACTATGTCCTGAGACAGGACCTGGTGAAGGACTTCGAAAGTTTAACCTGCAGAGAAGACTAAGGTGGGATATGGTTGCCTTCTTCGAGAATTTGAAGAACTGTCTTGTAGAAGAAGACTTGTAGAACATGGACTTGTTCTGCTTAGAGACAAAGAGATAGACACAGAGACGTACAGAGAAATAGAGAGAGACAGAAAAAAAGAAGGAGAAATAGAGACAGAAGACAGAAAGACACAGATTGGCAGATAGCAGATAGGTAGATAGAGAGATAGACAGGTAGATAGAGAGATAGACAGGTAGATAGATAGATAGATAGATAGATAGATTGATTGATAGATAGATGGAAGGATGGATGGATGGATGGATGGATGAATGGATGGATGGATGGATAGACAGACAGACAGACAGACAGACAGATAGATAGATAGATAGATAGATAGATAGATAGATAGAATTGGATACCTAGATCACTTATTAAATGTTTCCTATGTACAAAGCACTGCACAAATATAACCAAGCAAGACAGTCTTTGCCCTCTAAAAGCACACAGTCTAATGAGAGAAGACAACACATGATGGTGAGGTGGAAAATGGGGGAGGAGGAGGTTGGATACACAGTGAAGAAACAGCCAGTAAGTAGCATGGGTGTCTGAACCCCCAACAAGATAAAGCAAAAGCTTACCTATCAAAGTGGAGGAACCCAGGGCTCAAGTCTAAGATTACAGTGGGAGGAAATGAGTTCCCCATCCTTGGAGGTCTTTAAGGGGGCACTGAATGGCTCCTCTGGAAGGATGTTGGAGAAAAGTTTCCTGCACCAGCACACTAGGCTAGATTCCCTTTCATCTTGGACATTCTGTGCTCCTATGCAGCTGGATAGCTTCCCAACTAGGGCTCACTCCCAGGTCCTCTAATTCAACCTCCATCACTCTTCCAAGACTCCAAATTTTAGAAATCAAAGCCAAAGAATTCCAGAAAGGGACAATGTGATTTTGTCCTCCATACTGTGCTGTTTACTCAAACATTATGCCCAAAGTTATTCCTCCCTCCAAATCCTGGAATGTTTGTGACTTATGTGTTGGAGATTTATTCCTGAAAATGAATTAGATGCCCCATTCAGCATCAGGTGGATTGACCAATATCCCAGGAAGCCTCTGCTTCTCCATTCTGTACCAGTCAGTCAAGATATTGGCACCATCCCAGCCAGTTAGACAGACTCAAGGAAATGGGGCTTTCTAGGTCTTTTCTAAGGGCTTCTTGGTACTTCCTGTTCCCCATAGTGATGTTATGTCTCTGCAACTGGTCAGAATTAGTGACTTGTGGCCAGCAGAACTACTGATTACTGTAGCCCAATCGTGGCTGATCATTTTATTAAAAAAAAAGCCCTAATCCTCAACCTCTAAGCACATCTCCACCAACCCATCTCCTAAAGATGGGTTAACTAGGACAGGCAACCTAGGGTGCAGAAATGTAGACATCTCCAACAGCACTGGTTCTCCTTTGGCAGGTAGAAATAAGTGGGTTTAGCATTTAGCCAGGAGGAAGAATTAATTGAAATACAATTCTCCCCTAGGGTAGCTTCTGGCTCCTTACCTCCCTACAATGCATTACCTCAGGTGAGCTCTTATTTCATCTGGCTTCACTCCATTGTCTCTTCTGGTGTAGCCTCTCCAGAAGCAGTCTTGGGGAGCTTTGCTCCTCAGGGAGGTGACCTTGGGATTTGCTCAAAGAAGGCATGGAGGAGGTGTTGGGCAAAAGTGGTGGGAGTTGGGGGCCAAAAGATGCCTGTCACCAAGGATACATTGCTGTTCCAGTTTCCCCCTCCAATCTTTTCCCATCTGCAAAGTAAATGTTTGTTAAATTATTGGCTGAATAACAAGGTCCTACATTTCTGCAAGGACCCCCAGCCTTCTTCCCTCCTCCTCTGGTGTGCAGTAGGCATCTACCCAATGCATAATCACTTGTACAATATAGAAGTCAATACCCACATGTAAAAGACCATAGATTCTTAAAATACTCAGTGACGTGCAAGGCACTGCACTAGGCACGGGACAGGAGGGGGGGAGGGGAAAGTGGAGGGGAAGGGAAGGTGGCGGGGGTGGAGATTTTTAAAAGGACTAGGTCTCTCCTTTCAAGGATCTTATATTCCCTTTTGTTTAACTTCCCAAGGCTCCTCTCTGAAGAGAATAGTGCGAATGGGAGTAAATAGAGGAAAGTTGGTATAGTGAAAGCAGCTGAACTTGGAATCAAAGCACCTGGGTCTAAGTCTGGGGTCCATGCCATTTAGTACATGGGTCAATTTAGGTGTCATTTTAACCTCTGGGCCTCAGTTTTCTCATCTGTAAAATGAAAGGGTTGGATCAGATGATGATCCCTAAGGCCCCTTGAAGGCAGTTCTAAATCTTTCACCCCTTGGGGCCTGCTCACCAGCTGGCCATGACTGTCTTTTTGATGAATTCCAAGACAATATTTCCCAAGAGTACTTCTCTGCAGGAGTTCCCTTAAAAATTTGGGGATACAACTAGCTTTTCTCCAGACTAGGCAGCTCTTGTTTCTTCATACACTCTTTATATGGCATTGCCTTCAGTCTCCTGCCTGTCCTGGTTAAAAAATAAAACATTCTGAAAGTCACTGTTACCTTTGTTCTACCAACAGAAATCAGTCACTGACCAATCCTCAGATATGAATTAGTCTAATCGGATCCAATCCAACGAGCTTTCATTAATCACTTACTGTGTGCCATGTTAAAAGTTAATGTTAAAGTACATGAAAGGCAGTAACACAAAGTAGGCATGATCAAGATGATGAAGGACTTTAAATGTCTTGCTGAAGAGTCTGAGTTTCACGCTAAAGGCAATAGGAAGCTATTGAAGGTTCTTGAGCAGAACAGACCTGATCAGATTGTTCAGCTCTCTCAATTATGGAGGAGGACACCTAGGCATGGAGAGTAGTACAAGTAGTAACAAAACCAGGGTTCAAATCCAGGTCCTAGGACCCCAAATCTAAGTGTCCTTCCTTTCTATCATATCATGTATCTTTCTGATCTCTGCAGCCGTGAAGATCACTGAATGCCTTATGAGCCTCTAAATTAGACAAAGTTCTCTTCACATCTAATGTGAGAGGGAAGTGGGAAGAAAGCTTTGGGTTTACTTTTCTTTCCATGATGTGCCCAGGTTGGCATTAGTGGTAGTCTTGGATATTTAACTCCTGAAACCATGACAGAACTTTGACCCTCCTCACTTGCTAAAGCTGTGGGCTTGCCCTTTGCAAAGTCTCTCCTGTTCCACAAACATGTAATGGGAGGCACAGAAAGAGGTTCTCTCTACTCAATGCCAAAACAAACAGTTGAGAACTGGAGGGGGTGGAGTAGGAGAGAGCTCCCAAGAAAGAGGAAGCAAAAGCTTGGTACGATGGAGTTGAAACCCAACCCAACCCAACCCAACCAAGCTTACTCCTCAGTTGTTTCTATAGACTGTTTCTTGGTGCACATGTTCTCAGCTGACCTCAAGTCTATCGATTTGGACTGAACTTAAATTTCTATATTTGTCTGGTCACTTATGTTAGCAAAGATTTGAGTCCAGTTCAGTCTAGCGTGTTTCCAAGAGACTGTGAGGTTGTTGGTTTGTACTTATGTTAGTAAAACTTGGAAAGGACAAATGAAAGGCAGGATGCAGTCAAAGCAGTACTCAACAACAGATTTCTATCCTTTAATGCTTACATTAAAAGGAAGGAGAAATAGAAAACTAATGAATTTAGTTTATAATTGAAGAAGTTGGAAAATGAACAAATACACCAAAAGCAAACTCCAAATGGGAAATAAAATCAAAGGAGAAATAAACAAAATAGGAATTCAAAGAACAGTTAGATTGATACATCTTTTAAAGTTTGTTTTTTTATGAAGACCAACACAAATGATGAAACAATTGCAAATTTTATTTCTAAAAAGATTATAGAGGAAGATCAAATTACCAAAATAGAAATAATAAAGTAAATCAAGAAGAAATAAAGAAAACTATCAGAATCTCTTGCATATGGCTAGATGTCAACAAAATTGACAGTACAAAAGAAATGTTTGCATATTTACAGAAATATTCAATGGACAAAACAGGAAAAAGTCTAAATAAACCAACTTCAGAAGAAGGAAATAAACAAACCATTAATATTCTTCCATGTATAAAGGCCCCCAAAGGAGATGGATTCACAAATAAATTCTATCAAACATTTAAAGAACAAACAACCTCTATACTTTTTTTTTTGCTTGAGTCTCCTTATCTCACCCTGCTGGAAGTGTGAAAGCTCCTCACAGACTCAACCACGATACTGATCAGCACGGAAACTTTGACCTGCTCCATTGATCCTTCCTATGATGCTCTCCCCCTCTTTAAGCAACCTCATGATACTCCATTCATGAAGGAGCCTGAACTCAAGAAATCCACCAGGGACTTCAGGCATGTCTTACCACACCTGGCCCTCTATATGTCTGTAACCATGGTCTAGTTCCCTTAACTCCGGGCTCTCATCATCATCATCATCATCATCATCAACAACGACACTAGGTCTTCCTCTCCCACCCAGGATGGAAATTCAGTGGCCACTCGTTTGTCTAACCCTCCCTGCTGATCAGTATGGAAGTCTGGATCTGCTATTTTTTAACCCGCGCTGACTAACCCTTCCTTAGGCAGCCTGCTGGCTCGCCATTCCTGGAAGCTCATCATATTTATTCCAGTCTTTAGGAATATCTGATTGGCTTAGCCTGAGGCAGCTCAGACCTCCTGAGCCCAAGAGATCCTCCAGCACCACCTCTCCTGGCTGCTATTCCTCTATTAGTGAAGACTCTGTCATCACATGAGACACTTCATTGCAAGAAATGTTCACACTGGAGCTAAAAATAATATTGTCAGTACAGAGATGTGGGCCACAGAGTAGAGCACATGGAAAAAGCCCTGGTCCTGTATTCAAAGGACTAGGGGCTCAAATCCTGTCTCTGATGCTAGACCTCAGCTTTCCCATTTGTAAGATGAGAAGGTTGGCCTAGGTGAGCTGTGACATCCTCTAAGCTCTCGCTATATGACATTTGGGTCTCAGTTCACTCTTCTGTGAAATGAAGCAGTTAGACTAGGTTCTCTGATGGCTCCCTTCAGGTTCCTACAAACTTCTTGGGCTCATTCTGAAGCTTCCATGAGAGACTAATAGTTGATGCTTTTTTCAGAGACATTGATCAGGAAGCAGGGGCTGTTTCAATTTTGGTTTTTTGCACCCGTCTGGGAAAACAAGGTTTAGTCCTTAATAGGTGTTTGTTGACTGACAGTAATTGTAAAGCACTTTGCGCCTGACCAACCTTAAATGTCAATTGGGCATCACCTCTGTTTTACAAATGATTAACCTGAAGTCCAGGGGGCTCAGGGGGTTTGTCTTGGGGTCGCGATGGTTCATGGGGGTAGAGCTGAGCTTGGACGCTGGTCTCTCTCCTGGGAGTCCAAGAGGCTGGCAAGGATACCTCGCCACCTTGAGAATGGACCCAAAGCTTTTCATAGATTCGAAGAGCCCCATCAACATCACGGGCTAGGATCTGATGCACACTTATTTTATCTCATGATTTTCTTCTGTTTTTGAATGCCCATAGAGGAGCTCCTGCTTTAATTTTCATGCTGTTTCCCTTTTTCTAAACAGACAATGAGAGTCTGCACAAATCAGTGAGATGTGGCCCCTCCAATTCCAAGAGTCTCAGAGTTCAATGTCTAAGGGAATATGAGGTGAAGAAAGGGAGGGAGACAAGAGGAGAGATACTTACCTCTCCCAGGCCTTTAAAAGAGCACTTGAGCAGGGGTGGAGGGTGATAATTAGAGATCAGAGATCAGGAGCCATTGCCTTTCTTTAGGAGACTTTAGTAGATTAAGAGGTTGTTTTTTTTTTGGAGGGGGGTAAGAAGGGCATTTGGGGTGAAGTGATTGGCCCAAGGTCACACAGCTAGTAAGTGTTAAATGTCTGAGGCCGGTTTTGAACTCAGGTCCTCCCGACCCCAGGTTGGGTGCTCTATTCACTGCGCCACCAAGCCGCCCCAGTTCTTTTTTTTTTTTTTTTACTGAAAGATCAGGAGCAAGAAAAATATTGGAAAGGCAGGTAATACCAGAGGGATTGAGACCAGGCACCCCCTTCTAACCCTAAAAAAGAGGGTTCAATAGCCTTTAAAAGTCAGGGCCTATCACTGTAACAAGTAGGGCCAGGTGGCGTTTGAGGGGGAGAGAAGGAGAGAGAAATAAGAGAGAAGGAGAAAGTTAGGCAGGAGGGAAAGACAGACAGTCAGAGACAGAGCAAGACAGACTGGAGGGAGGATGGAGAGAGAGAAGGAGTGGGGGAGGGAGGGAAAGACAGAGACAGAGACAGAGACAGGGGGGGAGGGGCGGGGGGGAGAGGAGGGAGAGAGAGAGTACTTTCTCCAGGCTTACTGGGACAGAACCTATTGATTTTTGCTTCTTTGTTGATAAAAGTCCTATGGATAACAGCAAACCTATCAGGGCTTATCAGTGCTGCTGGGAGATGCACATATTTATCCCAGGCAGTGTGTACTTGGCTTCTCAGGCAGCAGGTTGGGTTCAGTCACACACACATCCCTGTCCTGACACCTCCACAGAGCTGGGCCATGGCTAGTCACCCATTGATTGTGGCCCCTCCGGCCTCCCTGAAGAAGCCCCTGAGTGTCCCAGACATACTTCTGCTGGGACCTGGACCTGCCAATCTTTCTTCTCGGGTTATGCTTGCAGGGGGCCACCAAATGGTTGGACACATGAGCGAGGAAATGTTTCAGGTAAGTGGTGGGAAAATTGGCTTAGATGTCCCTCTCCGAACTCTCTCTAGAAACATGTTTAAACTTCAGGGTAGCAGAAGGTTGGAGTCTGAAGCCATGTTGGACCTGGAGGAAGGAGAGAATTGGCTTTGAGTCCTAGCCCTGGCACTTACTATCTGTGTGAATAACTTGGCTTCATCAGGCCTCAGTTTTCTCGTCTTTAAAATGGAGATAATGATACTTGGAGAGCCTCTAGCCCAGGGCTGCTTGTGGGGGTGACTAGCCAGGCATGTTCAAATGAAATAAAAACAAAACTCTAAGCTATTAACCTGTTATTGAAGCTTCAGAGCAACACCGAGAGGGCCACAGGAGCCTAGAGCTAGGAGGAATGTAAGAAAGCAGGAAGTCCAATCCCCTCATTTACAGAGCAGTAAACTCAGGTCTAACTCTCATGGAGTCACAGAATCTTAGATGCTCTGAAAACTTTAAGGTACTATACAAATGTCTACTATTTTGTTCAATTAATCAAAAAGCCCTTATTAAATACATATTATGTGGCAACAACTGTCCTAGGTGCTGGGGACACAAATCAATTAATCAAGGAGCATTTATTATTCACCTACTCTGTACCAGACACTCTCCTAGGTGCTGAAGATATAATGCCCAAAATGAACACTCCCTTTCTTCAAGGGGTGAGCATTCTATCAAGAGAGACAACACAGCCACAAAACAGATTCAAGGGGATTGTAGGGGGAGGCTGAGCAACTGGAGGATTAGGAAAGGACTCATGTAGAAAGGAACACTAGAGGTGAGTCTTTAGGAAACTTGGGGTCCTAAGAGGCAAAGATGAGGAAGAAGTGCATTTCAGGCATGGGGGATAAATAGTGAGAGGCAGAGAGATGGGAAATGAAAGGTCATTTATGAGGAAGAATTGATACTAATGAAGGCAGTGGTGACATTTAGTGATGGTGGTGATGATGATGAAGGGGATGGTGGTGGTGATGATGAGGGTGGTGGTGACATTAGTGGTGGTGGTAATGATGATGAAGGGGATGGTGGTAGTGATGATGAGGGTGGTGTGACATTAGTGGTGGTGGTGATGATGATGAAGGCGATGGTGGTGATGATGATGAGAGTGGTGGTGACATTAGTGGTGGTAGTGATGATGATGAAGGGGATGGTGGTGGTGATGATGAGAGTGGTGGTGACATTAGTGGTGGTGGTGGTAATGATAAAGGGGATGGTGGTGGTGATGATGAGAGTGGTGGTGACAGTGGTAGTGGTGATGATGATGAGGGTGGTGGTGGTGGTGGTAAGGATGAAGAGGTTCTTATTCATGTGCCAATTACACCAAAAGACCTCTGAGGTCTCTTCTAACTCAGAGGTTCTATAATTCTGTTAAATGAAATAACAGCTGTAAAAGTATATATCAAGAAATCTGAGTCCTTATCTAGCCTCTGCCAATAACTAAATATATGACCTGGCACAACTTACTTCCACTCTCTGGACCTCCGTTTTCTCATCTCTAAATTGGAAGGGTGAGGCTTGATGATCTCTCAGGCTATTTCCAATTACATAATAAACGTCTGTCCAATTGAATTAAGTTGAATTTCTTCTAATATGGGGTGTTCCATCCAGTAAGTACCTAACGACTATTTAATGAGCGATACTGGAGGGATAGGTGAGAGTTGCCCAGCCTCCCTCTGTTTCTGTCCCTCCAGAAGGGCCAAAAGGGCTACTGGCCTTAGCTTTCGCCTTTTAAGGTCTCATTCCTGACTTTCTTCTGATTGTCTGTTTCCAGTTCTCAGGAAACTGAAGGTTTAACCAACAGCCCTGTGACTTGAGATGTATAACATTCTGGCCATGCTTAGCATTCTAAGTTCTTTGTTTTAGTTAATATGATTTAGAGCTAACCTTTAAAGTTCAATCTCTTCATCTTCCAGAGGTGGAGAGGCCCAAAGCAAGAAGATTCGTAGTGTGAGTCATTAACAATTAGAATTTCCCCAAATCAGAGAAGTTTAAGGGAGCTTGTAGTCAGAGGCTCTTAAAGTTAGGGTTGGGAGGCTATTAGAGGCTTCATCAGGCCTCTTAGAGGCTATTCCATGCCTCATTTGACCAGTTAAGAAATTGAGGCTATTCCATGCCTCATTTGACCAGTTAAGAAATTGAGGCCCAGAGAGGCTAGCTGACTTGCCTAAGGTCACAGGTAGTACACATCAGAGGTCAGATTTAA
The DNA here is from genome assembly GCA_028627135.1 of Pseudochirops cupreus. NCBI lineage: Eukaryota > Metazoa > Chordata > Mammalia > Diprotodontia > Pseudocheiridae > Pseudochirops > Pseudochirops cupreus. The sequence continues at coordinate 10,269,092 of CM053580.1, read as the reverse complement.
ACTCTGACCCTTCCATCCCAGAGCCAGTACTCTGCCACACTTATTGATTCAGAGCGGGAAGAACCTTTGACTCCATCTAGGTCAATGCTTTCATTTTACAGATGAAGAAACTGAAGTCCAGAAGAGAAGTGACTTAGCTAAGGCCATGTATTTTCCACATTAAAATACTTTCTGGGTAAACAATCCCTTTTACACTCACTTCTTCCAAAGTTATCAGGAGAAAACAGGTAAAAACATCTCCACTGTCAGTACAAAATCCTTGTTCTAAGATAGTTCTAAGAAACAAAGAAACCAGCTATTTGTCTGACTTAAATTGTCTTCAGGAAAGTTCAAATTTTTTGGTCACTGACCAGAGTGATGTGAGAGGGAGCAGGGAACCCATGACTAGATAGGAAATTGAGGCTGATAGAGATTAAGGGCCTTGCTCAGAATCACACAGATTTTAAGTGTCTGAGGTAGAATTTGAACTCAGAATCTCCTCACTCCAAGACCAGTGACCTCTTCATTATGCCACCTAGCTGCCAAACAGAGACACCAAAAGTGAAAGATAAGAATGGAGGTCAAGAAGAGCCCAGGCTCTTTTGAAATCAGAATACATAAAAAGAAGCAGAGTGAAATAAGGATGGAAATGAGGATAATGGAGAACTATGACTCCATTATTAGTAGAATCAGACTCTTCATCACAATAAATAGAAGATGGAGGCAGGAAGGACTTTGGTCCAAATTCCACCAATGCATGACGTTGACTCTGTCTGCCTCCATGAGATGGTTTGTTATTTTTCCCAGTTCCCTCACAATAATCGTGATAGGAAGGGAATACAAGTATTAATGTGCCCATTTTATGGCTGAGAAAACCAAGGCTCAGAGACATTAGATGACTTGTTCATGGTAATACATCTAATAAATCTCAAAGCCAGAATTTGAACTCAAGTCTCCTAACTCTAAATCCCTATTACACCATACTTGTCTTTGCCTCCTTCAATTTCTCATCACCCAAAAGGATCTCTGTTCTTGGGGAAATCACTGCATCTCTCTGAACCCCAATTTCTTCATGAGGAGGTTGGACTAGAGGTGACCTGAGGTTCTTCAAAGCTCTAGATCAATAATCTTATGGGCTGTACTCACCCTTATCTCATGCATTTTTCCTTGTCTCCTTGTTAGTAGGAAACTATCTTCCAGAGGGAGGAGAGGATTCAAAGGGAGTGGAGAGAAACAGAGATGGATAGATAGATAGATAGATAGATAGATAGATAGATAGATAGATAGACAGACAGACAGGATAGATAGATGATAGATAGATAGATAGATAGACAGACAGGTAGACAGATGATGAGGAGGAGAAAATTAAAAAGAGAGAAAGAGGCAAAAACAGAAAGAGGGAGAAAGACATGGACAGAGATAAAAGAAAGAAAGCTAGAAAGAGGGTATCTGAGTCCTTCCCTCAAGGTAAGGGTAGCAGTTTTATCTGTGTTCACTACCCTGTCTAGCATGATGTCTTACACATAGTAGGCACTTAATAAACTTTGTCTTTAAGAATCCTCTGTTGGAATAAAAAATGCCCTGGTTAGGCCCACGCCCACCGAGCTGGTGGTCACAGGGCATTCACTGGCTTTTTTTTTTTTATCTTCAGATCATGGATGAGATCAAAGACGGTATCCGGTATGCTTTTCAAACCCAGAACAGGCTCACCCTGGCCATCAGTGGCTGTGGACACACAGCTATGGAGGCTGCCATGTTCAACCTGGTTGAACCAGGCGACTCCATCCTGGTGGGAGTGAATGGCATCTGGGGACAACGGATAGTGGAGATAGCTGAGAGGATTGGTAAGTGAGCCACTTCTGTCTTGGGGGCAGTTCCAGACTCAGACCAAGACTGGTTAGGTAAGTGACTTTAGAACAGGCTCATTGAAGAGAAATGTAAGTTCCTGTTGGAAGAAGGGCATTACAGGGACAGAGATTTCGAGCTGGAAAGAACCCTGGAAAGCATAGTCCAACTCTCTTATTTTACCAATTAGGAAACTCTGACTTCAGAACCATTCTGAATCCCTAAGGGAGTGCTATAAATAAAGGAATCCCTATTCTCAAGGAGCTTTCATGGACTCTGGTTATCTGCCTTAAGTGACTTGCCCACGGTCACACAGCTAGTAAGTGTCTGAGGCTGAATTTGAACTCAGCCATTCCTGATTCCAGGGCCAGCACTCTACCCGTTGTGCCATCTAACTGCCCACTTTAATTAACCAGTTTAATCTAAATCCATTGTCTGCCATACTTAAATTTCCTACCTTCCCACAGGTCTAGGGCATGACTATACTGAATAGCCATCTATAAACTAGGGAGAGATATTTCCAGGAAGAGTGACAGGACACATAGCAATACCTTTGATTACCACAAGTCCTGTCCAGTCCAACTTGAAGTCAAACATTTCACCAAGAACCTCTCTCCATGTACAAAGTTTTCCCAAAAGGCAGCCCCCTGACCCCGAAAATTTCTCCATCTTACAGAGCTTTCTAGAATAAGCTAACCATGGGTCTGGGGCAATTTTTCCACATGGCCAATGTCACATTAGAGCTTCCCATCTCAGCCTACCAACAATGGCTCAGAAGAGGGGAAATGAGATGGAGGAGTATGGATCTCATCGGGTTTAATGATTGATCAGACTGTTTACACACATTTCACCACAATTTCCAGTGCAATTGCTTAGGAAATCAGTCCAAAAGAGATGGGTCATTATTCCAAGTTCTTGTTAATGGACAACCTCAGAGAGTCACAGAGGGAGCTACAGAATTTTTCATGATGGTAGGATTTCATGGGAAAGGGTTTCCCAAATTTCCTTTCCAGACAAAATCTGAAGTCAGCAGACATGATTTAAAGCCACTTATTAGCTGGGTAACATTGGAAATGTGACTTCACTCACTCTGAGACTCAGATTCCTTATCTGGAAAATGGGCACATTTCACTGCATGACCTCTAAGATTACTTTTAGTACTAAATCTATGACCCCCATGAACTTAAAAAGCTGTCAAGAAAACTGAGCAATTAACTGGAAGGCAAAAGCACTTTCTTGAAAGACAAAGGTCATCGATAAACTTCCCAGAAAAAGAATAAGTGATTGAAGTATTCGCATAGCACTTCAAGGTTTTTAAACAAATTTTGTATATCAGACCATCAAGCCTGACTCCTCTGACTACAGGCGTCGTCAACCTTGTTTTTCCAGTCGAAGAAAGAACCCAAGGCTCAGGGAGATGGGTGTCAGAGGTGAGGTTTGAGTCTGGCTTTGAGGTTGGTCCTCCAGCCACAGTGTCCCACCATCTCTGAGCCCACATGGAATGTGGAGGAAATGTCCAGCAGGATGCTAGACTCTTCTAAAATAGTTCCTATAAATTGGAAGTATGGCCTCTAAGTCCTAAATCACAGTCACATACATTCAAGGAAAAAAGATATAATAATTCATGTTTATAATGGCAAAGTTTTCAAAGAAATCTCCAAAGCATCCTGCCAAGTAGCACACATAATATTATCCCCACTTTACAGGTGTTGAAACTGAGGCTTAAGGAAAAGCAGTGATTCTTCTGGGCTTGTATCCCAAAGAGATTGTAGAAGTAGGAGGAAGACCCATATGTTCAAAAATATTTATTGCAGCTCTCTTTGTGGTGTCAAAGAGCTAGCTGGAAATTAAGGGGATGCCCATCAATTGGGGAATGGCTAAATAAGCTGTGGTATATGAATGTAATGGAATACTATTGTGCTATAAGAAATGGGGATGAGATGGTCTTCATATTCACCTGGAAAGGCTTATACAAACAGATGCTAAGTGAGAAGAGCAGAACAAGGAAAAATTTGTACACAATCACAGACACATCATATGTATGACAACTAATCTTGATAAACTGGACTCTTCTCAGCAACACAAGGTTATAAGACAACTCTACAAGTCTCAGGATGGAAGGAGATATCTACATTCAGAGAAAGATCTAGAAA
>CM053580.1:10196608-10265015 GCA_028627135.1 Pseudochirops cupreus | reverse complement strand
CAATCTACATGCTAGTGTTCTTTTTCATGTTTGGTTTTCTTTCTTTTTTCCCATTGTTCGCTCCATTGATTACAACCCTTCTATACAACCAGACTGTTGTACAATGTGAAAGTATTTGCAGATCCTATACTTGATTGCATGCTGCCATGGCGGGGGTTGGGGGAGAGGGGAAGAGAGGAGAAAATTCGAAACTCAAAGAATTGTGGAACTGAATCTTGTAAACTAAAAGTAAAGAAACGAGTCAATTAAAAAAGTTTAAAAAAAAAAAACCAGTGATTTGCCCAAGGTCACATAGCTGCTCATGGTGAAAACTGGGAATCAAACCCAAATCTCTCAAGACTCTGGGCCTGTGCTTTTTCCATTAGTCCCTACTAAAGCATCAAAGAATGCACAGAAAGAAGGCAGGCATTGAGAGTTGAGACACACATCTACACAGCAGCCACACAGAGTCAAATCAATCATATGTGTTCATCACCAAAAGATGATAGAAGGAAAAAGGGAAAGGAATGGACCCCATGCCTGTCTCCCAGCTTCCTAACTATAGTACCAAAGGGTCATTCTGTGGATGTTGGAAGCTAAGTGTTGTACTGTTGCTCTGAGATTTACAGCCTCCCTTTGTCACCCACTTTCCTCTTGAAGAACAGAGGGGATATTGAGTCACTGCAATCCAAATTAAGCCAGATTTAAGGGTCACCAGCTTTATTTCAATGATGTTGTTGTTGAGTCATTTCAGACATGTCTGACTCTTTGTGACCCCTTTTGGGGAGTTTTCTTGTCCAAAATACTGGAGTGGTTTGCCATTTCCTTCTCCAGCTCATTTTACAAATAAGGAACTAAGGTAAACAGGGTTAAGTGACTTGCCCAGGGTCATACAGCTAGCAAGTATCTGAAGTCAGATTTTATCTCAGGTCTTCCTGATTCCAGGCCTGGTGCTCTATCCACTGTGCCACCCAACTGCCCAATGATACTATTCCTTATGTACCATTTAAATGAAGCTATCAGTATTTGTCACTTGTTTGTCACTGACCAAAGAGCTCAATTTTGGAATACCAACTACCAAGAGGATGTCTGGAAATAGTGTAATGCTCAGCACCTCTTGCCCCCTTCTCCCACTGTTCTGCTGCCACCTACAAATGAGTAGCTGCCATTGTTGACCAGGCATCTGGATGCTGAGGGGTTGGCCCTCTACCCTCAGTACAGCAAAGTCTATCATGCTGTCAAAGGTAGGACTAAATCACTGACCTGTGACTCAGGACTTCTCCTTGATTTCCCTCTGATCCTCTGCCTCCTATATTTCTTCATTCTGTCAGGAGGCAAAGTGCACCAAATGGTGAAGGTCCCTGGAGAGCATTTCACACTGCAAGATGTGGAGAAGGTAAGTATCAGGCTTGCACCGAGTCATCCCACACTCAAACTTCCACCCTATAATGGACTTCAGATTAATATTAGACAGCAAAGGGGGTGTAACAACAAGAAAAACTCTGGATTAGGAGCTTAGAGTCCAGCTGTGGCCATGATGCCAATGAACAGGGACCCAGACAATCCAAGCCAATCCAATTTAGCTCATTTCAGCAAACACTGGTGAAGCATCTGTATGTAGATCACTGTTCTGGGCTGAGATGTTAAGCGGCAAGATGACACAGTGCCAGACACGACCAGCATTGGACTTGGGGGTAGCCAAGACCGGCGATCAAATATTTCTTCAGTCAGTTTCTATCTGTGTCACCATGTTTCCTTTCTGAATCTCACTTTATCTATAAAATGGAATAAAAATAGAACCTCTCTCACAGAATTGTGAAGGTCAAATGAGAGAACATTTAAAACACTGCAAACCATAATGTTCTATGTATACATTAACTCTCATCATTCTCATCGTCAATATTATCCCTGCTCTCTTGAAATGGGGGGTCACTGACAACAAAAGGAAGGGATGTCTAGGGGGAAGATGACACTTATTTGGGGGAAAGTTGAGTTTGATGGCCAGAAAGGAACATCCCATAGGCCACTGAAGGCCAGAAGAGGTATCAGGATCTAAGATGTCAATGTCAATTTGTTAAGAGGTGATGACTGAAGTCACGGGAATTAGTGAGATTATTGTCTCACAGAAAGTAGGGAGAGGACTAAGGAAGGTCATGAACAAAGCCTTGGGGAGCACCTACCTTAAAAATGTTCCCTTCAAAAATTGCCTTTACATGTGATTGGGGAAAAAATAAAACATTATTTTAAAATGTAAATAAGTGTTCCTTTTACCTCTTTAGATCTGATGGAAAAATACATGCTCAGTTGCCTTACACAGCTATTGTTAGATAAGCCAAAGCAATTCAATTCACACTCTTTGGAAAGTCTAAAAGGATGATGATCTTCACCATCATTATCCTTGGAGAAAATGGGTTTGTAGTGACCTGAGGTTGGACGTGGAGTCAGGAAGACGGGGATTCCAGCTCTGTCTCTGACACTTACTGGTTCTGTGACCCAAGAAGGTCACTTCTCTGAGCTTCGCTTTCCTCCCTGATCACACCACAGAGTTTAAGAGTTGGAAGGATTGTTTTTGCTTTTGCTTTGTGTGCTCAGTGTTTAGCACCGTGCCTGGCACAGGAAAAGCAATAATGGCTTGTTTGTTCTTGACCCAGTCAGCTCAGTTAATCTGTATATGAGTGGAAGTCTCTCGTATAACATACCTAACTGGTGGCTGCCCAGTTTTAGCTTGGAGACTTACAAGGAGAATTTGCCTCCTCCCAAGGCAAACTCCAATTTGGGACAAGTAGAATTCTTCAAACTTTTTCCCTTTACATTAAAGTTTAATTGGCCTCTTTGCAACTCCCACCCCCAAGTTCTGCCTTCTGGGGCCAAGCAGAGCAAGCTTTATCCACCATAATAGGGGTGTTGGTATAATAGTTGTAGAATGGACTTCCCATGGTTGTTGTGAGGCTCAAATGAGATAGTGTGTGTAAATTGATTCAGAATCTGAAGACTCTAAATGAATATCAGTGATGATTATTGTGATGAAGATGATAGTGATAATGGTGGCAGAAGTGATGATGATGATGATGATGAAGAACAAAGAGGAAGAGCTAGCACAAGACAGAGAGTCTGTGAAGTAAATAGCTGTTGTAGCTTCCCCAGCCAGTAAATAAAAGGCTCAAAAGGACTTCAAGACATAGCCTGCCTTCTGGTAGTGAAGCCATTGTCAGTCCCATTGAGTAAATTTAGTTCAATTCAGCAAACTTATATTGAGCACCTGCTGTAAGGTGCTGTGTGAGGCGCTAAACAGCTCAGTCCTGCCCCAGCGGGGCTTCCATTCTGCAGGGACACAGCGAACACACACATGTGCAGCACACAAGGCAGGCAGAGGATGACCAAGTCAAAAAGGCAACACCAACAAAGAGCTCTGAGAAAATGTGAGGAGGAAGAGCAATTTCAGATGGGGAAGATTGAAAAGGGCTTTGGGGAGGATTCAAAGAACATGGGTATAGAGCTGGAAGCACCTTGGCGGCCACTGTCTCCCTGTCTGCCCTCCTTGTCCAGGGAAGGAAACTCATCTCTCCCTCCCTCTCTCCCTCCCTCTCTCCCTCCCTCCCTCCTTCTCTCTCTCTGTCTCTCTGTCTCTCCGTCTCTCTGTCTCTCTCTGTCTCTCTCTCTCTCCCTCCCTCCCTCCCTCCTTCTCTCTCCCTCTCTCCCTCTCCTCCTTCCTCCCTCCCTTCCTCAGGGTCTCACTCAATATAAACCTGTGCTGCTCTTTCTCACCCATGGAGAATCATCTACTGGAGTACTCCAGCCCTTGGATGGATATGGTGATCTTTGCCACAGGTTAGTCCCACAGACCCCCTAAGTAAGATGAGAAGAGAGGCCACCAGTCTCCCACATTCTTTACCTTAGCTTGAAATCCACTTGCTTCTCACAACCCATCCCTTAGCCTTCCAAGAGCATTGCCTTGGTAAACTTTGTGAAACTTTCAAGAATTTAAAAGCTATTAAAGTTTAAAACTGAGCTGACATTTGGGACTGTGTATGCACATATGTACTCATATATATCTACATCTGTGTGTATGTATGTATATATATATATATATATACATATACATATATATACACATACATATATAAGTACACACACTTACCTATGTGCATGTATGTATAGTATGTGCCAAGTGCTTTTTAAAAATATTGTCTTATTTGATCCTCACAACTGTGAGATAGATGCTATTATTGTCCCCATTGTGTAGTTGAAGAAACTGAGGCAGAGTTTATTGACTTGCTCAGTGTCACACAACTAGTATGTGTCTCAGGCCAGAGTTGAACTTAAGTCTCCTTGACTCCAGCCTCAGAGCTCTAACCACTGCCCCACCTAAATGCTTATGGATAAGTCACTTCATGCCCTGGTTTCCTTATCTATACATTAGGACTATCTGTAACAACTACCTCACTATGCTATGAGAAGATTAAATGGGATAAGGGATACTCAATACTCATGCTAGAAAGCCATACCTTCTTCATGGACTTTGCTCTCTCCCTTTGTCAGGCATAATTGTTTGTTCCTGGTGGACTCTGTAGTTTCTTTAGGGGGAGCACCCATTTACATGGACAAGCAAGGTAAGAGTCACTCAGGGGCCCTTTTAATTCCTGCAGTGATGAGCCCCCCATTTGGGCTTCCAGATGCTGCCAGATGGGCTGGGGTACAGAGATTCCTGCATGATTAGGTTGCACCATTTAGAAAGACACCTAACCCACTATATTTGACCTTTCCATCTACCATGAAGACGGAAATTTCCTCATGGACAACACTACTTTGGTTGTGGCTCCTTTTAAATGCAAATTCCTTACCTAGGGAAGGGTAGAGTTACATTAGCACCACTGTCCTATTAACAAAAATGAGTTACTCAGACTAGATGACTAAATTCTTGGAAAGCAAGTCTCTAGGGGACTAGGACTTGGGACAGGTCACTCCTAATGGAGAAGAAAGGGCCAAGCAAAGTCTGGAGCATGAATATTGCCCAATAGGAGCACATCTGGGTGAGTTGCCAAGCGGGCATTAGAGAGCAAGATACTGGGGCAAGGACTGTAGAAAAATAGACACTAAATGAGCCAACCCCCACCCACTAGTTGTCACTAAAAAAGAAGACTAAAGCAGCACAGATGAGAAAATAATCAGCAACACTTAGCTTTGCCCCCCCCAGAATTTTGTTTGAAGGCATTGTCAAACAATGTTGAAAAGGACCTCCCCAAGTGTTCCAAGTCTGACTCCTCAGGGAGAGACCTAGAGCACCAAGTCCCATTCTTACAGGGCAAGGGACAAACGTCACTCAAACTCTTCTCTGTGATCGCAGGCATTGACATCTTGTACTCTGGCTCTCAGAAAATCTTAAGTTCCCCTCCTGGCACTTCCATAATTTCCTTCAATGAAAAAGCCAGGTAAGCTTGCTGTTCCATTATCCCTTTTTCTTTCCTGTTTTCTTCCCCATTTCATGGATTTCCTGACATGCTTCCCACCCCTGTGAATTCCCCCTAGAAATAAGGGTTAACAGTAAAGCAAAAGAGACTGACAAGGCAAACCTGTCTGACCACACACACACCATCTTCCACCTCTCACCCAAGAAGAATGGGTTCCATCATCTATTCTTGGAAACCAGGATTGCTTATTGCTATTAGTCAGAGTTCAGTTGTCCTCTTTCTCATTCTTGTGTCCACTAGGTATGTTCTGATTCCCTCTGTCTTCATGACTTCCTGCAAATCTTCCTCCATTTTTTCAAACTCTTCATAGCCATCATTTTTGGAGTCCTGATACTTTTAGATTACATTCAAGTCAAGCCAGCACCTTTGCTTAGCAAAATATACTTTATACTTTTATACTTTGTTGTGTACTAATTTCACATGCTACGATTTCCTCTATGTTGCACACACTAATTTCATGTGTCACAATTTCTGTAGCCATCCCCATTTTATTCATAGCATTTTTGTAACCACAACAAGCAATACTATGAATATTCTGTTATCAGCACAACCTTTGATTCTGTCAGTGACTTCTTTGGGAGGATGGTCCCAATAACAAGTTCAATGGGTATGAATAGACTGATGACTTTTCTCACATAATTCCAAATTGTTGTCAAGAATGGAAAGACCAGTTCTTAGCTCCATCCTGCCCATCCAACATCGACTTCCTGGTTTGGGGGGTGGGAGAGAGTGTTTTTCTTTCATTACCATTACTGATTTTCTGGGTGTGAATTAACCTCAGAATTATGCTAATTTACATTTCTCTTATCAGGGTCTTGGAGCATTTTTTTTTCCCTCTCCAAACAGTGATCATTTGCATTTCCTCATCTGAAAACTGTGTTTTGAAATGTGAAAAATTCAACCACCATTATCTTGCCATACAGCTAAATGTCTTCTCTGCATTGGAAGAGTCTCTTACCTACCCCAGATGCTGGCCTCAGAGTGAGTCAGTCTCTGGTTGGTAGCCCAAATCAGCATTCAAATTTGGGTGTCCTACAAATATTGTGTAGTTATGCTTAGAGAGTTTTTAAAGTCCATGAAAGGCCATAAATATCTAAAGAAAAGAAAATATTTATTTTGGTCACATAGCTCTTTTACTCACATCTTCATGAATGGGACCATTCATTTGGATGGATTATAGAATTGCTTGGGCATCCAAGAGCTGGATCAATGTGAAAATGACCTATTATGAACCTTTGAACATTTAATTAGACTCAGCAGGAGAGGGCTGTTAAATTTTAAGTCACTTCCATGCCATACCCTTCAAAGAGCTACTCGGAAATGGTAAAAAAAAAAAAATCCCAAAACTCATTAATTTGTGGCTTAATGGGTGTGTGTGACATTCTGGGAACTCATGGGCATTCAAGTCACCTTATGAAAACATACCACCCAGTTTCTTCATCCTGGACCCTTATTCAATATCTTCATACTAAATGGTAATGCTTGTTTGGACAGGGCAACCCAAAGTCAACTGGTCAAGGTTGACAAGGTTTAAGGCTTGAGATTTTATAGATATGTCTTCTTATTCAAAGCATAAGTATCCCCCTCTTGGAGCACACACAGTACAATTAGGACTATAATGATCTCTCTTTGATGGGGGTAAATGAGGGAACTCACCAGTGACACTATGCTGAATATGAAGTATTGGGTCTTGGGTGGTGGGTCTCTGAGCTAGTTCTCTGATCTCAGTTCTCTGGATAAAACCAAGAGGACTGAAGCTGAGAGGTAGAGAGAACAGGAGAGCAAGAGACTTTCACTGGGATTCACAGAGAGGGAGCCTGCATATTTGGGGGTCCCCCAGGGAATTATGAGGGCCTAGGTGAAGAGGAAACCATGTAGTGCCAAGGACAGCAATAGTTGGAGAAAGGAGAGTAGGAAAAATTCATGACCAACACGGGAGGTGCAGGATAAGACCTGGAAGCAATGGAAGGGTATTGGTGGAGTAATCATGGGACTCCTGGGAGAAAAGAAGAATTTTGGCACCCAGATATCTGAACACAAAGGAAGCACTCTTGGCCAGTCTGGATTCCCTGAACCAAGTTCTGCATTCCCTATATTTATCCCTTTCTCTGGCTCTGACTCTCTCTCTGTCTGTGTCTGTATCTGTGTCTCTGTCTCACCCCCCCCTTTTTATGTGTGTACATATATAATATATGCACACGTGCACACATACATACATATTGACTTCTATATTATTTCATATTTACCACACTTGTTACCAACACCAGTCTCTCTTACTAGCCTCAACTTCCCAGCTCAGGCACCACACCCAGACCCAGATTTTCCCTCCCCAGGAAGTGTGTACACGCACAGTGTATATGTGCCCACTCCTTCAGAGCATTTTTGAGAGAGAAAGACAGAGAGACAGAGAGAGAAGAGAGACAGACAGAGACAGAGACAGAGAGACAGAGAAACAGAGAGAGAGAGGGAGAGGGAGACAGAGAGGGAGAGGGAGAGGGAAAGAGAAAGGGAAAGAAAGAGAGGGAGAGAGAGGGGGGAAAGGAGAGGGGGGGAGAGAAAAAGGGGAGAGAGAGAAAGAGGAGAAAGAGAGAGAGAGAGAGAGAGAGAAAGAGAGAGAAAGGGAGAGGGAGAGGGGAGAGAGAGAGAGAGAGAGAGAGAGAGAGAGAGAGAGAGAGAGAGAGAGAGAGAGAGAGAGAAATGTAGACAGAGAGAAGAGTTTGTCCCTCAGAGAAGTGTTAGCATAATTTTTGCCATTTATAGGCTCTGGCTCCAGCCTCTCTTTCCAGGCAGATGACTCCCGTCCTCCTCCACTCTCCACTCCAGCTTCCCTGGCTTACAGTTTAGCCCCTGTACTTAACATTCCATCTAAAGCACAGGTTGGCCACCATGGTCGGAATGTTCTCACTCCTTGCTTGCTTATCATGGATCACCTTACTCCTTTCAAGGCTTCAAAAGAGTGGACTTTGCTGATTCTCCCAGTCATTAGTGTACCCTGTCTTCCTTCATCATCATATATTTATTTTATTATCTACCCTTGTGTTCACTAATCTGTGAAAACTGTAGATCCACCCAATAAACTATAAGCCCCTTGAAGGCAAGAGCTATCTCACTGTTTTATCTGTGTCCTCAGTACCTAAGACCATGCCTGGACTGTAGAAGGTGCTTTTTAAACGCTAGCTGATTAATTGATTCATCAATTGATTCCTAGAAGGTGTGGCTAGCCTGTTTCTCTCATTCTGGGTGTCTTTCTAGGGACCTGAGAAGGTCCTATCAAGTCAGAAAGCTTACACCTTTTAGCAACCAGAGAGTCCTTTTCCTGAATAATTTGTCCAATACCTGAACAAGTGGCTAGAACTTCTCTCTGATGGCGGAAGTCACGCCAACCTGGCAGTAGGGAAGACAAAGGAGAGTTTGAGGTTTCCAGAGCCCAAGACACCCGGTCTTAGGTGCCTCCTGACAAAGAGATGGAGGTGTCCTTTAGATTCACTCTTCCTGGAAGTTGTAGGAAAACTTTCTTTTCTGCTAACATCTCCAACACACACACACACACACACACACACACACACACACACACACACACACACACACACACACACACACACCAAATTCCCCAATAGAAATTATGGAAACAAACAAAATCATCATAATTCTTGTGATTAGCTTTTCATTTATCCCTGGTGACCCCCCCCCCCCCCCGGGAGGAGAATCAAGCTTGGGCATCCCATGGAATATGTCTCAGCTCTTCCTACCTGATGACAGCCCCAAATTCCATTCCTCTATGTCGAGTCATTCTTCCCTGTTTCTGCTTAGGAAGCAGGATTGGCCAAGCAATTTTCTTTTTAAAAGGGAAGGATTACCAAGGAACACAGTTTAGGAACTAGCTGGTTTGGAACTTTCCTGTAGCACTAAGCAAAGGATGAATGTTGAGTTTTCTTTCCTCTTTTCTTTTTCCCAGAAGTAAGATTTTTAATCGAAAGACAAAGCCTTTTTCTTTCAATTTGGATATGAAGTGGCTGTCCAACTTTTGGGGTTGTGACAACAATCCTAGAAAGTAAGTAATCAGGGGTTGTGGGCTCCAGTCCCTGTGCATCCATAGCAAGAAAGGGCCTTAGAAATCCAGCCCTTCCCATGCTCCTTGATAGTAAAAGTAGACCTGTGAAATTTGGAGCCAGGAAGGACCTTAGAGATGCACAGTTTATGGGGGAGAAGACAAGGTCATACATAGATAGGAACTGGCTTTTACTTTTCACAAGCTTCCAAAGAGGAGCCTGTCCTAACCCCATACCTTTCCAAATAATGACATGAAGTAGGCTGCCCCCAAATTTAGGGTATACTCCTAAAATGATATCCATTGAAATAATAGAGAGAGACACACAGAGAAGGAGAGAGAGAGAAAGAGACAGAGAGAGGAGAGAGAGAGGGTGAGAGAGAGAGAGAGAAAGAGAGGAGAAGAAGAAGAAGAAGAAGAAGAAGAAGAAGAAGAAGAAGAAGAAGAAGAAGAAGAAGAAGTAAGAGAGAGAGAAACAGAGAGTAGAGAGAGATAGAAAGACAGAGAGAGGCAGAGATAGACAGAGACAGAGAGGAGAGAGACAAAGAAAGGAGAAAAACAGAGAGAGAAAGAGAGGGGGAGAGACAAAGAGACAGAGGGGGAGAGGAGAGACAGAGAGAGAGGAGAGAAAGAGAGACAGAGAGGAGGAGAGAGAGAATGAGAGAAAATAGATGCAGAGAGAGAGACAGAGAGAGAGAAGGAGAAAAAGAGACAGAGAGACAGAGGGAAAGAGAGACAGAGAGACAGAGAGGAGAGACAGAGCTAGAGAGACAGACAGAGAGACAGTGATAGAGAGAAACAGACAGAGACAGAGAGGAGAGAGAGAGGGAGAGAGAGAGATGCTGAAAAAATATTGCTTATAGGCCGTATTTAAGGCATACACTTGCCATATTTGAGAGGGAAATTGTGGCCCACATAGCATTCTGTGACAGTGGTTCTCAAATTTTTTTGGCCTCAGGACCCATTTTTTCTTTTAAAAATTACGGAGAACCCTGAAGAGCTTTTTAAATAGGTTCTGTCTGTTGATATTTAGCATATTAGAAATCAACACCAATAAAACTTTTAGAACATTTCTTAATTCATTAAACACACCAGTAAGCCAAGGAGCGTCTTCATGACCAAAAATAGCTATTCTAACATGGAGAAGACTTGGTGAGGCATGCTAATTATCTCTGAACGTGCAAAAGGCTGCCAGGTGGAAGAGAGATTTTGTGTTGCCTTGCTTGGTCCCAGGCAGTAGAACATGGAGCTATATCATGGGAGTCTAGAGCTAGGCACAAGAGGGACCTCTGAGGCATCTGGCCCAGCCTCATGTTCCTGGGGAGAAGCAGATGTAGGGTAGCCATCAGCCAACACCTCCTAATCAGAGCTGGCTAAGAGTGAAGGGTCCCCTAGGCAGGTGGTGGGAGGGTTTCCCCTCATCAGAGGTCTTCAAGCAAAGGCTGGATGTCAACTCAGCAACTGTATTGTAGAGAAGCTCAATCAGGTACTGGGCCGAGTAGATGCCCCCTGAGTTCCCTCCCAGCTCCGAGGTTCCGTGGATCTCGCCCCCTCTGGGCTGGGCCAGTCCTGCTGCCATCCCCTACACAGCCGCTGAATTCTACGATGTGTTTCAGGTATCATACCACCCCTTCAGTCATCAGCCTCTTTGCCCTTCGAGAGAGCTTGGCCCTGTTAGCTGAAGAGGTGAGCACTTTCTTGACAGGCCAGCCTCGGCTGATGAGGGAAAGGCTGAGAGAGGGAGGGAGGGAGGAACGCCTTGGTGAAAACCTGACCCTCTTTCTGCAGATATGTTCATTGGGAGCTTTGCTGGGGGGATTTGGATTATAATCTATTGCAAGGCAAAGTCATGGACCCCCGATGTATAAGCAGGAGAGGCAGTGGGGTGGGGTGTCCTTTGTGGCAGGAATGTGTCCAGCGACCGCCATTAACCTCCCCGTTGCCTAGGAAGCTCTCTGACATTTTAACAGCTGTATACAGAATAAGATGTACATTTTTAGACACGACCAATGTGGGAATTTGTTTTGTTTGACTCTGAATAGTTACTACAAAGGTTCTTCTCCTCCCTCTTTCCCCCCTGGGGGTGGGTTAAGAGGGAAAGAAAAGAAATGCTCATTAACTGAAAAAATAATGGTTAGACTGTGACATTTGAGAGTCTCAGGAGTTCCCCAAATGGGTAAAATCATAGATTTGGGCCAATATGATGAACTAGAAAGAGCCTTGGGGGACATGCTACCCAGCCTGGCTTAGTGGACAGAGCACAGCACTAGGAGGCAGCCAGACCTGAGTTCAAGTCCTGCCTCAGGTACTGCCTAGACACATGACCCTAAGCAAGGAATTTGAAGAATATTGTAAAATATCTGTACGATAAGGATATTAGTAACATCAAGATGTTGTGAGGATCCAGCGAGATAAGAGATGTAAAGCGTTCAGCACCGCTGATCTTGCTATCTGAACCCTGGCTGTCGTTCGTGCCGTCTACCTGTTGCCTTTAGAGAGAGGGTCCAAGGGCTCCCGTGGCTGAACACAGGAGAGCACGGCCACAGTTGGTCTGATGACCCAGGCTTTCCCTGGAAATGTGCAGATAGAGAGATGATGGAGAGACGTCCACAGTCTCCAGAAAGTTCTGAGAAAATGTATTTCCCACAGCCCATCCAGCCTTTAAGCTCTTCCTCCAAGGGCTATGTCCTCGAGCCCCATGGGGAGCCCCATTCTCATGATAACCAAAGGCTGACCACAGGAAACACTTCCTGAGAGTGGATGCAAGTGTCTCCAGCTAAAGGCTGAGGCTGCTTATTCTTATTCTGGCTTTGAGCGCGCCAAATCTTCTGCAATCATCCTTTTACTTAAAGACTGGGCATGGCCAATATCCATGGGCTTTATATTCCGATATTTTCATAGTAAGGGGTTTTTCCCTCAAACATTCTCCATGCCCCCAAGGTCACTCCAAGTATTGAGCCAAACTGAACACAATATTCTAGCTTAGAGGTTTACACCCCAGAGATCACAAGCTTCTTCCTGGTCTGTGCCCCCATTTCTCACCCCATGGATTGGTTGACTTTTTTTTTTTAGTTGCTGAAAGTCGCATAAAAATAAATCATTCATGACTTGTGGCTCAGCCAGCCTGGGTGTGAAGGGATGAATGGGCTATGAAGAGAGGAAGTTCTGGGAAGAGGGGAGAGCAGCTCAGAATGGCCGTGGAGGACCTGGGCTGGCATTGCTGGGTCTCTCGTTGCCTGCTGGAAGAAAGGGTCCCACCCTGGGGCCCAGAGAGTCCGGTCCCTTGTGGAGTGACTGACTCGGGCTCTTGGTCACAGGGAAGGATCCCTAGAAAGGTGAACTTATCACTCTCCGCCACAGGCCACCCCAGAGGGCTGCTTTGATTAGAAGGGAAGGGAGGTTTAGAGGGAATGGCCAGTCACCGTCACCTTCTCTTGTCTGGGGGGAGACAGCAGAACAAGGGCTGGATTCTGAGCCCTGGTGTCAGCAGGACTCCGCTTCCTCCACTTGCTGCTCCTTTCACTTCACTTTTCTGGGCCTCAGTTTAACTCGTCTGTAAAATGAAGGCAATGGACTCGATGGCTTCTGAGGTCCTTCCTGGCTTTAAATCTATTCTCATTCCCTTCTCTTCCTCTCACTCCTTCCTTTTCCTCCATTTCTCTCTACTTTTTCTCAGTCCCCTCCCTACATGTGAATGGGGAGACCACTGGGGTGAAGACTCCCCAGATAGGTTTTATTTTTCTTTGCCTCACTTATTTACCTCTGTATCGGAATGCACGCCAGAACCTTTGTTGGGAACAGGGTGGGGACGGACCAATGGGGACGGGAGTTGCCTGTCTATGTCAAGAATGTGTGCCCGGCCCTTTGCACAAGTGGAGGCGAGGGACAGCGGGGCAGAGGGAGCTGAAATCTCTTTGTTTGAATCCACACCTAAACGAGACCCCGCCCCTCCTCCAATGAGAGTCGGAGGGAAGTCCTAGAAAATTTTCTCCCTCTTTATCCTTTTCCCGCGCTGAGCCTGTACCCCCGTTCTCACCCAATAGAAGTCAGGGACGACGAAAGAATGTATTTTTATGACACTCAGGGTATAAAACCTGAACCCCTGGAGGATTGGGCGGCCTCCTTCTTTGGACATGCATTCGGGAGGAACGCCCCCATTCCCGGGAATTTGGTAATAAAATATTCCTGTTCACCACAAGTGCTCCTCTGAATTTTCTTTAATTGGGTAAGTAGGGTTTCTGACCCACACACACGTTAGACCAGCAAGGATTCTGGTGTCCACTGTGACTCTAGGCTCTCCAGCTCCTGCCCGTGGGGGACCCTCTTCTTTCCTTGCCATTTTTCTGTGGTGTTTCCTTTCCCTCCCCCATAGCGGCGCCCCTTCTCTGCAGTTGTAGACATCTGAGGTCTCCCTTTTCTTTGTTCAGGGTCTGGAGAAGAGCTGGAAGAAACATCGGGAGGTCACAGACTACCTGCACAAAGGGCTTCAGAAGCTGGGCCTCCAGCTCTTCGTGAAGGATCCGGTGAGGCCAAAGGGCTGAGCCAGATGGCTGGGAGATCTGGCAGGCAGAGCCCCTGCAGTGAGGGAGAGCTCTCACCCACTGCAGCTCTGGGGCCTGAGCTCAGGGTCATGGGCAGGAAAATCTCAAGGAAAAGAAAGCTGGGTCTTGCCCTTGAGGGGCTTCCAACCCCGGGAGGGGTGGGATTAGTGGAGCTGGAGGAGATGGGCTTGGATCCTGGTACCCCAACTTCCTCCCAGTGGCTGGATAGAGTGCTGGCCTCAGAGGCAGGAAGCCCTGAGTTCGAATCCTGTGTCAGACACCAGCTACGGGAGTCTGGATCACTTACTTGCCTCACAGGCTCTTACAGGCTTGATCTGCCTCACTTGTGCCAAAATCCTAGACCCTCCCAGGGTGTACAAACAGTAAAAACCCTATGCAGTTCTGGACATGGCATCTCTCTTATAATGACGTGCTTATATCATCCCTGACACTGACCTGCCTGTCTTTGCAAGGGGGACAGAGAGTGTGTGTCTGTAATCCCTGCCTCCAGGGAAGCTGAGGCTGGGGGGTCATTTAATCTTGGGGATCATGGGCTGACCATGTGGCTGCGCTGTTTGGCCTCAGTGTCAGGAAGACTCCAGGACCTGGGAGGGGACCAATGGAGGGAGTGGGGACAACCTGTAGAAGGGACTGTCCCAGTCTGAAATGGAGCAGGGGGAAGGTGCCATGCTCATCAGTAGGGATGGGGATCAGGCCTGAGCAGCCCCTACACTTCAGTCCCTGGGAGATGAGGACACCCAGTCTTTAAGAAGAAAAGGAAATGGATGAAGAAATAAGTAAACTGAAAACCTTAAAAGCACCATATAAATTTCTGTTGTTATTAGCAGCAGATGGAGAAGCTGGAGGGATCTGGGTTCAAGTCCATCCTTTAGCTCAGGGCTGTCAAACTCAGAGAGAGACAGGAGGTCACGAATCTGCCCCTGAGGGTCCCTGGGCTCTACATATTAATGTGGCTTTAGAATACAGCATTATCTATGTTTTCTTGTATTTTAGCCATATTTTATTAAATACTTCCCAATTACATTTAATCTGGTGCAGCCTCAGGGGTGTTTGCAGAGGGCCTTGCATCTGATGCCTGTGCTCTCTGCTCTCCCATCCATCAGCTGTGTGACCCTGGGCGGGCAAACCTCTCAGAGCTCTCTATCACTACAAGGCTCCAGCTTGCTCTAAGAAAGTACTGACTTGCATTAGTGGAAAGACTTTCCTCACAAGGAGTTCCCTGGACAGAAATCATAGGTCCAGCTCTTTATCCTAACCTATGAGTATCGTGTGGTCAATACCACATCATTTATCCACAGCCAGAGACAAGCTGAGAATCTGAGGAAATCATCCTCAATTAGAACAGTAACCAAGCCTGGCCACCGGAGCTTTGCCTCAGGGCACTGAAATTTAGAAATGCGGAAAAATAGGAAATAAAAATGCATAGAAGTTCTAAGAACAACACTCATTCAGCAACCAAATTCAGCACCTTCTTCGCAAGGGCATCTGGTTAAAGCAAGAAGCTGGTGGCTTGACCCTGGCAGAGAGCGCTCCCCTGAAGCCTAGTCCCGCTCTGCTCCCTTCCCAGGGGACAGCCTCTCCAGCCTTGGCCTGACAACGTCCCCGGTCTGTCCACCCCACCATGGGTCAGTGTCCTGGTGTGTCTCCCCCTAGGGTCCCAAGGCTCAGGCTCTTTTCCCACCAACTGAATTTATTTTTAAAAGTTAATTCCTTGGGGCAGCTAGGTGGCACAGTGAACAGAGCACCAGCCCTGGAGTCAGGAAGATGTGAGTTCAAATCTGGCCTCAGACACTTAACACTTACTAGGCATGTGACCTTGGGCAAATCACTTAACCCCAAATGCCCCGCCTTCCCTCCCCCCCCCCAAAAAAAAGCAAAAAAATATATTAATTCCTCTGGCTCTGCTAGACACAGGACCCAGAGTTGGTGGTCACCCACTGCTCTGGCCTCGGGATGCCAAGAGGAAGATTTCCCTGGAAAATCCAGGCCTAAATGACCCAGCTTGTTGTTTCACCCTTCTGATCTCCTATAGATGTGAGTACCTGTATGTGGTTTTGTTTTCCAGAAGATAAGATTACCCACACTCACCACGGTGGCTGTGCCTCTGGGATACAACTCTAAGGACATCACCTCCTACATCCTTAAGCATCATGGCATCGAGATCACTGGAGGCCTGGGACCTTCCGAAGGAATGGTAAATCTGGGAAGGCAGGGCAAACGGGATGCAGAGACCTGACCACGTTGCTCATTGGGCTCCTTGTCTGTGTGTGCTCAAGGAAGCCTACAACCTTTCGGCCATCGCACAGCAGGAAGAGCTTTGGATCCGGAGTTAGAGCCACCGGGTCCAGCCTGGGTCCTCCCACTTGCTCCCCGTGCATCTCACACCAGTTCTCTGGGCCTTAGCACCCTCATTGGTCAGATTAGAAGGTTGGACTGGATGATCGCTGACCTGTGATCCTATGAGCTATGTTTCCATGTTGAAGTGCGGGGAAACTCCAGATGTCTGTGACTTCTCAGTGTGTGTGTGAGTGCATGTGTGGCTCTGTGTGTGTGTGTGTGTCTGAGTGTGTGTGTATGTGTGTGTGATGGTCAGATGCATTCATCTACAGAATCACAGACTCTAAGAGTTGGACGGGACCCCTGAGGTCATCTGGCCCAGCTCACAACTGACCAGAAATGCCCTTTAGCGCCACCAGCAAGATGTTCTCCACATTCCTCTCACAGGCAGAAGCTGTTCCCTGCCGCGTCTGTTCTGCTCTCGGTTGTACCAAACAACCACAGTAATAATAGCTGGCATTAATCCAGCACTTTGAGATGTGTGAAGCACTCAGCAAGTGCCATCTCATCTGCATGGCAGGTGCTGTTACTATGCCCACTTTATAGGCCCAGGGGGCTTAAGTGACACGGATTTATCCTCTTACTCTGTGCCTTCCGGGAGGTGAAATACCAAAGGAGCAGGTCGTGACAGCGGCCTTCCTGGACCTGGTCATTTCCTCACGGGGACCACAAAGAGTCAGATAAACAAGTTGATCAAGGATATGATGAGTCTCCACAGACTCTCAGTGTAGCTAGGGTTTGACAAGTAGCAAGGAGGGAGAGGTATGGCTAAGCAACTGTGTGTCTAGAAAAAGAGCTGGGTGTCTCAGTGGACCTCAAGCCCAGTAAATCAGTGATGCAGTAGAACAGATGAAAAGGCACAGAGGGAAATTGAGTCTTGATGTGAAGAAAGAAGTTTCAAACAAAGCTATAGGGTCTCTATGGCTGCCTCAGGAAGGGGTCGGTGAAGTAAGCCTGGAAGGGAGAGTAAACAGGCAATATGCCACAGGCGTGGGGGACAGCCCCGTCAGAGGCGTGGATTGAAAGCCATAACCATCTAGGAGATGAGGATACTGCACCTCAGAACAGATAAAGGACTTTCCCAAGGTCTCTCAGCCAGTAAGCGCCAGGGGAGGGATTTGTTATCAGGCCTTTCTGACTCCCAGTCCAGAACTCTGCTCCTGCCCTAAGCTCCATTTGGGGATTGGCAGATGGGTCCGTTTGATTGAAGCACCCATAGCACAAAGGGGATCCATATCATACATAAGCCTGGCCGGTCAGCCAGGCCTCCATGGGGAAAGGCCCACCAAGAGCCTGACCTCCGGCCAAAGCTGCCGCCCACAGGGTGACTGTGTGTCCTTGTGCTCTCTTCCTATTCTAGGTGCTGAGGATCGGTCTCCTTGGGTGCAACGCCACCAAGGCCAATGTTGACCGAGTCATCCTGGCCTTGAAGGATGCACTGCAGCACTGCCCCAAGAGCAAGTTGTAGGGGCCGCAGCCGCCTCCCTCACCTCTTCATCAGAATAAGCTAAACCTGACCTTGATTGGGCTGGGGGTGGGTGAGAATCTGAAGGAGAGGGGTCCAAGGAAGGAAGAGGGAATGTGCTCTGAGTAACAGGGTTTAAGGGTTCCCTTGCTCTGTTTTGGTGGTGTGTCCTCCTAGCATAGGCCAATCATCCCTCGGTACCTTTTCTGTAGAGCTCACAGCCCCCAACCTCTGGAATGTGGTCTTTGCAGCTTCTGATTTCTCACGGGTTTTCTGGGGCTGGGAAACCGGTCAGCTCAATCCATGCCTACACCTTTCTTTAAAGAACCTGTCTGGTGTGCCCCAGCCTTTCTGTGCCTTTCTCCTCCCAACCCAGTTCTACCCACAAAGAAGACTAAACAAAGTCACCTGTACAACGGCCATCAAGGCCCCCCCCAAAAGGACCCAAGGGAAATCAGAGAGACATGGGAACGGCACTGAAGGGCTTTCAGTGAAACTGAGGCCAGGATCCGGAGCAGGGGCTCCCAGCCTGAGACTGTGCACCCCACAGGAATCTCAGCCTGGGCTTCTCTGACCAATCACCACAATAATCGATCAGAATTGAAATGCATCAGCATCCATTTTCTTTCTTATGTGCTCTCACAATGGTATCATCAAGAACATGGATGGCAAAGGAAGGTTTACTGAGGGCCAGGCTCAAAAGGCTTGAGAAGCTCTAGTGAAGTTTTGAGCAAAGTTCAACAGGGATTAACCCAAGAGCAAACATGCGTGTGTGCACACACACACATACACACTCACACATACACACACACACACACTCACACACACACATACACACACATATGCACTCACACATACATACACACTCACACATACATACACATACACATACTTTACCACTAACCCCACCCTGTCCCCTGCAATGGCTCCCTCCACCCACACACTGCCCCTCCATCAGACAGCGCCAAGGCATACTGGATAAGTCCTTAGATTTGGAGTCAGGAAAACCTGGGTTCAAGTCCCTCCTGAGAGCCTTTCTCACTTTGGGACTGGGGCAGCTAAGTGACTTAAGTCTCAGTGCCTCATCTCTTGAATGGAGAGGATCCCTAGTACCTCCTTCTAGGCTTGCCGTGAGGATCAAATGAGCAACGTATGGAAACTCTACAAAACCCAAAACTCCTTCTCAGTTCACTCTAGTTCTGCGATGTCGTCATTGTCAAAAATTAACTACCAAGGTGGAAATGCCCTCCTCCGATGCAGATCGGCCATTCTTCTGTTTCTTTCTGGCTTAACTTCTCAGTGCCCAGGAAGCTTCTAAGTAACTTCTCTGGGGTCACCCGGCCAGGGTGAATCAGAGGCGGGTCTTTCTGACTTCCAGACTGGACCTCACTTCACTAGGACAGGCTGACTGTCAAATTCTCATTTAATAAGGGAGAAAATCACCCTTTCCAGCTTTTTTTACTTTTGAAATCGACAGTCTCACTTGACTTCAAACCCCCAGCTCCATAGACTAGGAACTGGAGATGGGAGGTAGCAGGGGGGCAGGTGAGAGCTGGGGAGGCAGTGGAGAAACAGCTCAGCAACAAGGGCTAGGCTGTGAATGGAGGTGCTGGCAGGGAATCCCAAGGCGGAGCACCTGTAGAGGAAGGGTTTGGTTCTGGGTATCACATTTATGGAAGAATATTACTGATCTGTAGAGTACCTGGAGGAGGGGAGACAGGATAGCAAAGGACCTCGAGTTCCTGCCATAAAAGGGTCAAGTGAAGGAAGAGGGCGCATTTTGCCAGAGAAGACTCAGGAAATGCAAGCACCATCTAGAATTAGACTATTTTGGCCGAGGAGGACATTGGACTTGCTTCATTCAACCCTAGAGGGCAGACAGAGCCAGATAAGTCGGGAAAACATTCCTGACCCTGAGAGCCATCCCAAGTAGGACAGGCCGACGGCCTGAGGTGCCATGGGTTCCATTTCCCTGGAGGTCTTCAAGTGAAGGCTGGATGACCATTTGTTGGGAGTTAGAGAGAGAGGATTATTCCTCAGGGGCAGGTTCAATGATGGCCTCTGAGACCTGTCCCTCCTGCAAGATTCAGTGATTTTGTGAGGCCTACAGCCCACCCAAAGGGACAAGGGGTGAGGGAAATGTACCTCAAGGTGTCCCCCACAGTTGGTGGGGGATTGGCACCCCAGGCATCTCAGGGTCAGCCTCCCACCACCTGGAAAATAGCAACTGGGTCAATGCATTTGCTTCGTTTGAGAAAGAGTCATCCAGCCCTCAATATCTGGGCTATGATTGAAAAGTTCAGTGAGTCGGGAAAAGAAAAGGCGGTCAGACTAAGCCTTTCTTGTTGATCAACAGAAAAGTTTAGGGAAATTGAGTCCGAGAACCTGGGCCTGAACGCCGTGTGACTTTGGCCACTCACTTCACTTCTCACCCATTCACAGACATTCTGGGCCAAATCCTCGCACCAACAACTATGGGCGGAAGACATGCCTTAAAGCAGCTGCACTCCCAGAGTTTGGTTACTAAGGAGCGGTTACTCTGATCTCTCAAAGCAACCTGTAATTCTGAATCATTTGTAGTGATCTCTCCTGTGATTGGGCTGCAACCGTAATCCCTCCCCACACACACCAAAACACAAAAACAAAACCCAGCCCTGGGGATGCCCAATGCCCACACGTGCAGCCTTGATTTAGAGGAGCAAAAGCCTTTTTAATCAGAAATGCCGGCTCCTGCAAAGCCCAGTATAGCAAGCTTTTCCATGCTGCTTCTCAGACCTGGCCCTGTGTCTTTGCTTCGGGAGGGGTTAGTTGAAGGGCTCTCTGGATGAGACAGTGCTGAAGGAGCCCATATCTGACTCCATTCTACTGAAATTTGTCCCAGAAATCCAGGAGTGGGCCCCATCCCCCATTCTTAGGCATCTACTTGTCTATGACCGTTTGCTGGGTCCCAAGTGGGTTGGGCTTGGTGATTGCTAAGGAGGGTTGGCCTCCGGCTACCTGAGGAACCTTGGGTCTGAAAGCCCCTACCTCTTGGCATTAGCAGACCTGGGTTCTAGTCCCATGTGGCTCTGGGAAATCACTGAACCTCAGTGTGTTTGTCTGTGAAATGAGGGTAATTACCTCTGCCTTTCATCTGTTTGGGGGCAATTTTAAATGAAGTCATTTTTAAACCATAAAGTGTGGTATCAATGGGAACTCCTGCTACCACCTCCTTCCTCCTTCCCATCGTCATCATTATCATTTCTATCGTTGTCATTAGACAGAACAGTCAAGAGACATGATTGTGACACGTTGCCTCCCCTATCTGTCTCCTCCCCATCACCCTTTTCCCACATTTGCAATGCTGGGGCAGAGCCATACCTAGAGCAAGGCAGATGGAGCTTTTCCCCCAGGACAACAAATTTAGAGGTCAATGGTAAGATTTTCAGATTTTCAGCAGTGTAGAAGCAGTAATAATAAAAATAATGTCCAAGATTTAGAGGGCTCTTTACATATCTCACTGATCCTCCTAACAACCCTACAATGCAGGTGCTACTAACATTATTATCCCCTTTTTACGTGTTAGGAAGTTAAGGCTGAAAGGGGCTAAGGGGCTAAGTCCATCTCCAGGGTCACACATCAGTGTCTCTGGCAGAATTTGAACACAAGTCCTCTTGACTACAAGTCTAGCACTCTCTCACTATGCCACATAACTTCCAGAAACAACCAGCCTTAGTACCTGGTAGACAAGAGCAACATGAGCTTCCTGATGCCTTGGCAGTAAGCCATTAGGTGAATGAGCTCCCACCTGTGCCAGCCTGGCCTTGACCAGCTTCCTCCAAGGGTTTCCACCACATTCTTCCCCAACTAGTGAATGAAGGACCTGTTTCATGGTATAAGCCCCAGAGCAGCTTTGTATCATCTGGCTTTGATGTAAAAACTGTTAGTTAGAGCTCTGTCCAGGCACATAAGAGAACATAGGAAAACTAGAAATTACTTCTAGAACACTATCATGGGGAAGGATGCAGAAGAGCATGGGGGCATTCCTCTACATTCCAAAAGGCAAAACTCCAAAGAGGAAAGGTAAATGCTTAGAAGAAAATCAGATGCTTGTTCCAGCCACAGAGCCCATACACTGATACTTATTTATTTTGGATTAAATACATCACATTTCATTGCGAAAAAGTCACCTGAGAACTCTCTTTCATGCGCACATACCCATTGTCAATGGTGGGTATGCTTGGGTGGGTGTGGGTGTTGGCCCGGCATCTCTATAAGGATAAATAAAAGCAGCAAATCTGAACTCTAACCCTAGAGACCAAAGACCGTGCTTTGGTGTAACAGAATATGGTCATGGCAGCACCTGTTCTGGTGGACTAGGTCACAATGGGAAATCCCAATATTGAGACATTGATCCACCATGTCAGAACTTCATACACAGCCCATCACCCCCTGCATTCTGGGAGAACAAGCTGGATGCCAATGTCTTCCAGAAAGTTGATGCCCTTCCCTCCCCCTCTTGTCCCATGGTGCTCTGAGGCAGTGTCTGAGGGCAAGAAGGAAAGGAGAGCATCCAGGGGAGGGCGGTCCCCATAAAGGCCCAATGACCTCATGAGAAGATCCCAAAAAGTCTATAACTTCTCAGGGATAAAAAAAAAAAAGTGCTGCTCAACTTGCAGAATTCTCTAATTTCTTGGTCTTCAAGAAGATATTTTGCATCGCTGAAATCCGATCTTTATCTTGAATGTTGTAGACCTGGAACTAAAAAGCAGAGGAGGGTGAGAAGGAGGACAGACAAAGTGTCTTTGTATGTATGTGTATGCCCTTCCACTCAGGCAGAACTCACAATGTTTCTCATGCAAGCAAGAGGAATGCACACTGTCCTTTTGGACCACAGCTTCTGTGAGTCTGGGAGGACACCCTTGGGAGCATGGTTACACTTCACCAAGTTATAGGAGTGGAAAAATAAGCCCCAGGCCCCCAAGCTCAGCAATGATTCCTAGTCATACCATGCTGCCAGGCTCCAGGACCTGAAGGCTGCCTCATTTTGTCAGTGGGGTGGTCCCACCATGAAGGCAGACCATGAGACTTCTCTGACTCAAGAATTGATGCATTCAGAAATGTCATCACCCCCCAACTAGTCTGGTGAGGGACCCCCACTAAGTCCAGGTCCTGAATCTGCCAACACAGATTTTCCCCCAGCTCAGCCAGACCTGCTTCCGCTCATGCAGCCTATGAAAGCTCAAGGTCAAGAGCAGAACACAATGAAAGGCCTGAGGAGGATTTCCTTCCATTCAGGGGCGCATTTATTTATTGGGTGCCTGACATGTGCAAGGCTTCATGTTAGATTCTGGGGGCATAAAGACAAAAACAAAACAAACAACAAAAATGAAACCCACCTCCCCGTTCTAGTTGAGAGGGCCAGGAAAGGATATGCACGTGGACACAGGGGGCCGGCCCAGAGACTGTTTTGGCAAAGAACCGGCAATGAAATGAGTGCCTTTCAGCTGGGAAGTGGCTGAAAAAACTGTGGGAAGGGGAGTAAGCACCTGCCAGGCACCGTTCTAATATAAATATTATCTCACTTGGTCCTCATAATAACTGTGTGTGGGAGATACCACTATTATTCCCATCTTACAGTCGAGTAAACTGAGAGAAATAGAGAATATATGACTTGCCCAGGGTCACACACTACTAAGTGTCTGAGGCTGGATTTGAACTTAAGTCTACCTAACTCCGAGCCCAGCTGTCTGTGTGCCATGGTGCCCCCTAGCCGGCTCTATCATGGCATATGAATTTCATGAAATATCATCATACCATGTTGTAAAAAGGGACAATTTCAGAGAATCCCGGAAGACTTATATGAACCGATACAAAATGAAACAGCAGCAAGAGCACGATAAAGACTGAAGAACTCTGGTGGAAGCCAGGACCCATCATGACTCCAGAGGACAGCGATGAAGCATCCTGCCCAAGCAAGGTGATGGGCTCCAGGTGCAGGAGGACACATTTTCAGAAACGGATTTGTTTTGCTGGACTGGGCTAATACATTAAAAGCAGTTGGGTGACACTGAGGTGGAGTCAGAAAAACCTCAAAGTGCCGTGTAGATGTGCGGCTACCTGCGATCACTGTTATTTACTTCAGTGGGCGTTGTTTTTTTAAACAGAGGAGAGACTAAGGAGAGGGAACAACAACAGAACAGCCACAAAGGTAAGAAAACATGAGGGCCATTGAACCTTTTTTTTCATTTCACAGAAGAGAAAAGAAGAAAGTTCAGGAGGCACAGACAGGCAGGGTTGCTCTGAAAGTTGTGTGTTAAATCGGAAAAGAGCAGTCCGTCTGGAACAGAGATTCAGGGCTTCAGACACAATCTGCTTTTCATGTTTTACTTACATATTAGAATGCATTTTTAATGTTTTTTTAATTTTTTTTTAAATTAAGGTAGCAGGGAAAAGATATTTGGGGGAATGAGCATTTCAGAGAATTTTCAATTACCCAACACTGCTGTTATAGGACTTTATATAAAGAGACCTTCCTTGCCTCCCACTCAATCAACAAGCACTTGCTGAGGGCTTATTATGTGCTAGAAGCTGGGAACATAAAACAAGTCAAGGCCAGTGGCCCTGCCCTCCATGTTGGTGGGCCTGGTGGAAGGTGCCTACCTTATCCAGGAGGACATCAAAATAGGCAGTATCCCAATAGGTCTGGTTGTTGGCAGGCAGCTGCAGGAATGCCTTGATGCCATTGTCTATCCTCGGGGGGCTGGGAAACAGGTGGGTCACGTGGATCTTGAGGAACTGCTCTGGCTGGATGGCAAATGTTTCTACTTGTTGGTACAGAGAGTTCAGGTCAAGACCTTGGCCTTGGAGAAGGTTGTGCTGGGGGAAGAGGAAGTGAGGCAGGTTTTTGGTGGCCAGGCAGCAGAGCAGGATCACCAGCAGCCGGTAGACGGAGCCCTCCAGGTCACTCCAGTCTTCTGGGGAAGGGAAGATTTCAGTGGCCCATAGCAGCACCATCTGTGGGAAGCAAAGCATCATCCATTCAGGGCCCAAAGCCAAGGGCAGGAGAGGAGCAGGGAAGGAGGCCATAGGAGATCCCTCAAAAATAAACCTGGATCCAGGACCCCAGAACTGTCCCGTGGCCTGGATTTGCTGCTCACCTTGTCTAGAGACGAGGGAGGGAGGGAGGCCTGGACCTTGGGGGCTAGATCACAGGGGTGGGGTTTTTATAGTGGAGTTTAACATCGTGAGGTCCGTCACTCAGCCTCCATAGCATCTCTCACCGCCATCCCCTTCTCCCCACACACAGCCCCCTAGTGCCAGCTCCCATCCCCTCTCAGCTGGATCATTGCCCTATCCTGCTCATCCCTTCTCCTCCTCACTCCAATGCCTCCTCCCTGGAGCTGCCAAAGTGTTTTTTCCTAAAGTTCATGTCTCATGATGTCACCTTCTTACTTAATAAACTCCAATGGTTCTTATACAAATAATTTGTATCAGAAGAATAATAATTCCAATAAACTTATTCCCTATAGGATCATATACAAATTCCTCCATTTTGGCTTTCAAAGGCCTTCATAACCTGGCCCTCACCTGTCTTCCCAGCCTTGTACTTTACTTCCCTCCATATTCACTAGGATCCAACCATCTTGCTGTCTCTCTCAAACTCAGTTTCCCACCCCAAGGTCTTTGCACTGGCTGTCCTCCATGCCTGGAATGCTTCCCCTCCTCACTCTACCTCTTAGCATCCCTGGATTCCTTCCATCCCACCTTCTGCCAAAGACCTTCCCAAACTCCTACCTGGCTTTTAAAGCCCTTTATAATCTTGCCCTCTAGAGATCTTTCCAGGCCCATCATCCATCACTCCTTGTCATGCACACACCAGCACCAGCAGACCATCTGCAGCTTCGCACCCTTCGCCAGTCTCCCATCTCCACCTTTGTCCTGGGTACTAGTCGTGCAACGGCTGCACTCACCCAGGGAGGGCCCTTACTCATGTTTACTATGCAGCAGGCATACAAAGGAAGGCAAAACTTAGCCCCTACCCTCAAGGATCTTACAGTCTAATGGAGAAACTGCCACCAGCCAAGTACATACAAGGCCATTCAGTGAAAGGGGGTCATCTCGGAGGAAAGGCTCTCGTAGCTGGGGGCAGGTGGACAGAGAGGCCTCATGCAGAAGGAGGGCCTGGAGCTGCCTTGAAGGAAGCCCTCTCTGGCCTCAAGCCCACCTGTCCTCTGGCTCTTGGCTCTCTTGTATCTGTTCTCTCTCCGCTGTATTGACTCGCACATTGTCTTCCCAAGGTCAGGGGCACTTGTTGACAGCATCAACGCTCAGACTCCTGTCTTTGTCTTCTAGTGTCTGGCACGTAGTGTGCCCTCAATAAGGGGCTGCTGGTTGATTATCGATCATTTGGTCTTCCTATCATTAAAAGAGCCATAGACATATTTCTACACAGCCAGCCCCGGGTCTCTGCTCTAGCCCAGAACTATATTGTTCACAGGGCTACAACTGACAGGGGCTTCAGAGGAAGTGAACAGGGAATGCAAGCACACAGCCTGTGCCTCAAGAGCACGTGATGAGCCCAAGCACTGACCTTCAGCTGGTCAAACGTGAGGCCGGCCTTCTTGCCTCCCTCTCGCCAGCTCTCATTGTTGACCCTATCCAAGATGGAGAGGCTGTCCAGACGGTAGCCTTGGAGGGAACCCACAATACTGAGGAGTTTGGTAACGAGGTTGTCAGTGGAGATCCTAAGGATAAAGCAATATGGAAATAAATGAGCAAAATCCAAAGTGTTCCTGTAGCTGGGAATCTTGGGAAACATCCACAAAGAGGTCCCTTAAAATTCTATTTTATTTCTGCCATTATTGTAAAGTACCTGCATAGGTAAGTGAGAGCCCAAACAATTCACACAGAGAAATCAAACAGAAGACTGGCCACACTGGATGAAAGTGGTCAGATATCTGTCTGTTGTAGGCACGCCTGACTGGGCTACGGTTTCAGAGGCAGTTTCCGAAACAATTTGATGTGACTTTAGGAAAAAAAAAATAAAACAAAACTGTTTTTAAAAAGGGGCACAGGGGCAGGGCGGCTAGGGGGCGCAGTGAACAGAGCATTGGCCCTGGAGTCAGGAGGACCTGAGTTCAAATCTAGTCTCAGACACTTAACACTTACTAGCTGTGTGACCTTGGGTAAGTCACTTAACCCCAATTGCCCTGCCTTCCCCCCTCCAAAAAGCAAAAAGGGGTGGGGCATAGAGAGTATGCATGGAGGATGCCTTCATAGGAAATTTTTTTTGGAAGCTGGGAAAGGAAAGATGGGTGCTTTTTGTTAACTCTCATCAATAGAGGCAGCAAGAGGACCAGATTCACTGAATCTCTTCTGATACTTATTGGCTGCATGACCCTGGGTAAGTCACTTGATGTCTCAATGCCCAGCCAACTCCTTGAGACTGAGCTACAGTGAAGGGGAAGATTTCCATCAAGGGGAGGATTTCCAGATGAAGAGTTCCCAGGGACTGTGGAATCACAGCTGTGGACAAAAAGCCATAATTCCTAGGCAGCTCCCAGATGCACTCTAGTCCATTAGAATACTCACATTTTTGCCCAGTGCTCTCTTGGCGATTAACAAGGTACCGAGTAATGTTCAGAGAATGCTAAGGACTCACAGACCCCTAAATCCAGCCCCAGCCTGTCTCATGCACCTCCAACTCCATCTCTGATATTGTACCGGATGTTCTGGAGGCATCTCTTTGTTGACTGAAACTAAACGTGTCCTAAACAGAACTTAAATCTTTCCCCCACACCTTCCCCTCTTGCACACTTCCCCATTACTGTGGAGGGCACCCTCAGCCTCTCAGGCTTGAAACTTTGGTGTCATTCTTCACTTCTCAATTGCACTCACCAATCACCAACCACTCACATTTCCAACCAATCACCAAGTGTTAGCATTTCTCCCTTCACGTTATCTCCATTTGAAATGCCACCACGCTGGCTCAGGTGTCCAGTGCCTCTCACCTAAGCTACCTCAACAGCCTGCAAAATGGCCTGCCTGCCTCACATATCTCACCTCACTCCCAATTACCCTCCATGCAGCTGCCAAAGTGACTTTCCTAAATCCCAGATCTGTCCGTGTCAACCCCTCTCTCTACACAGTGAACTCCAATGGTGATCTCTTCCCTCTAGGATCAAATATTTACTCCTCTCTTTGGTATATAAAGCTCTTCACAACCTGGCCCCAAATTTTTCTTTGCATGCTCCATGCTTAGTACAGTCCATGAAACATACTTGTGTGTCGATTGACTGATAAACTATAAACTCCTCTGCTCAGCTTTAAAGCCCCTCATAGCCTGCCCCAAGCTGCCCCTGCCCCTCCTAAGTCATCACACAGTCCTGTCCTTCCTGCACTCT
Source organism: Pseudochirops cupreus (assembly GCA_028627135.1). NCBI lineage: Eukaryota > Metazoa > Chordata > Mammalia > Diprotodontia > Pseudocheiridae > Pseudochirops > Pseudochirops cupreus. The sequence continues at coordinate 10,236,771 of CM053580.1, read as the reverse complement.
GAGATGCAGCCAGATGGACCCATTCTCTTTCCCTCACACCTGCTACTCTATCTCAGGTCTCCACATTGTTGCCCATCCTGTCCCCCATGCCTGAGAAATGCACTTGCTCCTCTTCTCTGCCCCAGAAAACCATCTCCTTCTTCAAGATGCAGATCAAACCCCACTTTCTACATGACACTTTTCCTGGCCAATCCCCAACTCCTGATTCCTCTCTCTCTCAAACTTGTTCAGTTACTTCACTTGTGTCTGCCTCCCTTACCTCATTTGGACTTTTCTTGCCAAAGACACTGGACTGGTTTATTTTCTTTTCCAGCTCATTGTACAGATGAGGAAACTGAGGCAAACAGGGTTGAGTGCCTTGCACAGGGTCACTCAGCTAGTAAGTGTTTGAGACCAGGTTTGAACTCATGAAGATGAGTCTTCCTGATCCCAAGTCAGTGCTCCATCCACTGCGCCATCCACTGCACCATCCACTAAGCCACCAAACTGCCCCTCTCTCAAACTACCTTGTTTTGAGCTATTTTGCATATGTTGTGTTTATTCAGTTGATTTTCCCAAGGTCCCCAGCTAGTGGCAAAGCAGGAATTCGAGCTCAGATCCTGTGACTCTGAGGCAGTCCACCTTTCTACTGTACACGTATTATTTCCAGTTCCTTTAATGGGTCCTTGGATGATGTGATTTAAATAATCTTCCAAGTCACTATTATTAAATCAATGGTTTTAACAAGAAAAGCTCTGTTTATACACTGTCATTTCACAAATGGCAGCCCATGTATCTCTCAGATCCCATAGTTGCAAATGCCCTTTGAGTTCATCTAATCCCACATCCTCCTCACATCTCCCTTTGGGTCTCAGGACAGTGGGGCTGCTCAATGTCTCCCTTCAGTCACTGGCTGCAGCTTCCTGCCTCTCCTTATCCACCCACAAGTGTTACTCATCAGTGATGACAGAGCCTGTTCCTGGGAAGAACACCCACCAGGAGCCAGCTAACAGAGGAAAGTCCTGGCCACAGTGTCCTTGGCACAGGCTGACAGCTCAGGGCTTATAGGGATGGGCAGACCTAAAAAGGCCTGAGAGTGGGAAAGGAGGAGGCAGGACAGGTATTTCTGATTTCCAGGAAAAAAAAAAAGCTATTAGGGCCTGAAGCCACCTTCAAGGAAGAGACGCCTGAAAACCCAACTCTGGTTGGCCCCTCTCCCTCCCAAGGCAGTCATTCCAATTTGGGGCTCCTCTAATGGGCAGGGAGGTTTTTCCTGACACCCAGCCAAATAGGCATCTTTTCAGTGATAGTCCAGAACAATCCAGCTTCTGCCAAACACAGCAGCCCTTCAAATACTCTAAGATGCCTCCCCATCCACTTGAGTCTTTACCCTAAAGGACTCAGTTTCTCCAATGCCCCTTCACATGGCAGGTCATTGAAACATTCCATATTTTGGCTGCCCTTCTCTCGGTGGTTTCCATCTCATCAATGCCCTCCCCAAACTGAATCTCAGGTGATCACTCAAGGACTGAATGAGCAAATATGAAGCGCCAACCACGTGCCAAGTGAGCTCTGTGCCCAGAACTGAGCAAAGTCCTCCAGAGGGGCTGTGCCAAGGGCAGAACAGGATGGGCGACTGTCCCTGCCCCAAGACTGGAAGCCATGCTTCCCTTAATGCAGCTTTCCTCAGGTCACAGGGGTGGAGAATCTGAGGCCACACGTGGCCTTCTAAATCCTTAAGTGCAACCTTTGAACTGAATCCAAAATTTGCCAGTTTGTTCTGTAAAATCTGGATTCGGTCAAAAGGCCACACTTAAGGATTTAGAAGGCCACGTGTGGCCTTAAGGCTGCAGGTTCTCCAGCCCATGCAACTTCAGAGTGGAGAAGAAAACAGGATAAATGGGAACTTGTGTATTAATCCACATCTTTACCTAAGCAGATCCAGAATTCCAACCTGAAATCTGCCGTGGGTTTACTTGGTGGCCTCGGACAAGACAGATGACGCCCCTTTATCTGGGCTTCCTCATCTGGTGAGGAATAATAGGAATCTGCCTCTCAGGGGTGTGGCCAGTTTAATGAATATTTTTGATGTGCTCTGAGAAGCCCAAATGAAAGGGGTCACATGAATGCAAATGATAATTATGTTAATGTCCTGGAATGGGACCTAATCGTTGTGATCCCTTTGGGAGGCCAGTCTTGAGAAGCCCTAGATGTTCCCCCCCAGGTGTGGAAACTGCCCAGAGAGTGAGGAGCCTGGCGCGGATAGATCTTCCGCAGGTTAATGTGGTCTCTCCAACAGCTTTGTAAGGGGCCGTCCCTGGGGGCCACTGCACCCTCCGACCACGGGGCTCAGTTCTATCTCGAGTACTGTGGCCAAGGAGCCCCGATTGGACAGAGCCTAAGTGACCATTAGCACCCATGATAAGACGACTGCTTCTATCGGGAAAATAAGGGTAAATAACGTTTATATAGAGATTTGAAGCTGCAAAGTGCTTTACGTCTGTCATCTCATGAGATGCTCACAACAACCGTGGGAGGTAGGTGCTACTATTAGCTTTATTTCACAGATGGGGAAACTGAGGCAAGTAGAGGAGAAGTGACTTGCCCAATTTCATACAATTAATAACTGTCTGAAGCCAGATTAGAACTCGAGTATTTTTGATCCCAAATAGTTCCAGATGTGCACCAATGACATGTTTCCCCCTCCTGCCTCTCAAGCCCCCTGCTCCCTTCTTCCAGGATGTCTCTGTGCCCTGGGAGACAGGGGACGGGAGGGACAGAAAGAGAGTAGAACTGCATTTACCGCCAATGATGGGCACTCGAAGGTCTAAGATCAGCTCCTTGGCGTTGAACTTTCTCCAAGCTGCCGTCTGGGAAGCCCTGGGCCAGATGCTTCCTTTGAAGGTGAAGAATCTTGTGGTTCTTCTTCACCACAGGAATGATGTTAAACCGGATCATTCTCCAGCCGCTGGACACCAGTAAGGACATGTGGAGATCGTCTTCCTTTAAATTCCCTGCATTCAGGGAACCTGAAACAAGGGCCAGCACCAGAAATGAACAACAGTGGGTATCCCTAAACGTAAAGAATTATTTTACACACACACACACACACACACACACACGCATGCACACACGCACGCACACACACGCACGCACACACACACACGCACACACATGCACATGCACACACGCATGCATGCACACACACGCACGCACACACACGCACGCACACATATGCACACGCACACACGCACACATGTGTACCCATTTTGTTGATGCCCTTTATGTATCGTAGTCATTTCTATACGTACTCTTCCATCCCCAAAACTTATCTTCCTTAAAACAAAGAAAAATAGTCCACAGAAACACAAGCAAAAGCTACTTATAGAGTGATTTCTGCAATGTATGCAAGATTCTGTATCTGTAGATCCCCACCTTTCTTCTGAGAAGAAGCAGCCCTTTTTTCTATTCTCTGAGACCAGAAATTGTTTCTTTGTCACAGTACTCAGAATTTGGCTTCCTTTTTTCTCCCTCTAGTACTTTCCTTTCTTTCTTTCCTCCTTCCTTAGTTTCTCCTCCCTCTCTTCCTTTCTTTCTTCTCCCTCTCCCTTTTTTATTTCTTCCTTTGCTTCTCTCTTCTCCTTTCTTTTTCTTTCTTTCTTTCTTTTCCCTTCTGTTTTCCTTCCTCTCCCTTCCTTTTTCTCTCCCTTTTCTTTCTTTCCTACCTTTTACAGTTTCACATCCATCCACCCCTTAAGCTCAGTCTTCTTCCAATCTACTATTGTCATTCCCCCATTTTTTTCCTCACAGGAAAGTTCATTTCTCTTTTTAAAAACAGATTTTATTCATATCTTTTGTTTCAACCTTGTCTACATTTCCCCTGGACCCCTTTTCTTCCTTCACAGAAACCTATCCCTTATAACAAGGGGGTTTTTGTTTCATTTTAAGGAAGGGGGGGCCAGGAGAGGAAAGTCAGCAGAACCAGTCAACACATCAAAACAAAGAGTAGGTGCCAAGGAGCCAGGGGCAGATTCTTCTCATCTTTCTTCTTTGGGGCCCAACTTGGTCTTTATGACTTTGTAACATTGAATTTCACTTGTTTTGTGGTTATTTTTTCCATTTCCATTATTATAGTCTTTGTGCACATTGCTTTCTGATTCTTCTTTCATCACTTTCTCTCAGTTCGTATAAGTCTTTCCATGCGTCTCAGTATTCATCATGCTAATCATTTCCTACAGCATGATAACTTCATGCATCACAAATTTGATTAACCTCTTTTTGCCTGAAATCCAATTTTGTTCCAGTTTTTTGCCACCACAAAAAAAATGCTCCTATTAATATCCTAATGTTCAAAGACCCTTCCTTGGAGTCTCTGAATTCCTCGGGATATTTGCCTAGCAGTGGAATCTCTGGGCCAAAGAGTATGGACATTTTACTGCTTTATTTAAATAATTCTAAGTTGCTTTCCGGAATGTTTGGGTCAATTCACAGCTCTACTCACAACGCCTTCGTGTGCCTTCTTTCCGTGACCCCTCCAAGAGCACTATTTCCCTTTTTTGTCATCTTTGCCAATATGCCAAACATAAGGTGAAACCTTAGGGTTATTTTGATTTGCATTCTTTTATCATTAGTGATCTGGGGCATTCTTTCAAATGACTGCCAATAGTTGGCAATTCTTTTGAGAAGTGATGGTTCATCTCCTCTGGCTGCTTATCTATTAGGAGGATAGTTTATCTTTTCTTGAAGAAACCAACCCTGATGTTATGATGAACAGGTTTTGCCTCTAACATTCTCTGGGTACTATCGATTCAGAGTGTCGGCATCATGGTGTACAGCTCTGGTAATTATCCAAACTGATTAGTAACCAGAACCATCATGGTGTTCTGATAAGCATACTGTAGGCAGGATGTCATTAGTAGGAAGCTGTATGACCCCGTGTGGCTGTTACTCACAAACACCACCACCATCTCAAAAGAGTTGTCAGCGAGGAAGATCACCCAAAGGACAATGGAGAAGTCCACAGTGGCCCATAAGCTCGCTATGGAATATTACCCACGACGAAAGAATCGATGAGTGAATGAATAAAGTGAAAAAAAGTTGATGAGTGAAAAAGTATTTATTAAGTGCTTACTATGGTAGTCATTACACTAACCAGTGGGGACACAGATATTTTTTAAACAAACAGACATTCTTTGCCTTCATGGAGCTTACACTCTAATGAGGAAGACAGGTAGGGCAGTGGTGACCAGGGAGGGATATTTTGTACTAACATGGGTGCCATCGATCAATAAGAATTCATTAAGTTCTTACTTAATGTCTTGGTTCCAGGCACTGTATCAGGTGCTGGAGATGCAAAGATAAAAAGGAAACAGTTCTTGCCCTCAAGGAGCTTCAACTCTACGTGAGAAATGACATATAGGGAAGTATCTGTGGCATAAATGAATGGACAAAGAGGTGGATCACTCATGAAAGGAGCATAAAAGACAACAGATTAACAGACTGAGGCCTCCCTGGTAGTACCCACAGATCACTGAAAGAACTCGAGGCAGGTTCCCAGATCATTGGTAGACTTTTAATGGAGGAATCACGGGAGGCGAAGGACAATAAACATGAAGGATGAAAAGACATAGATAGGATAAGATTTGTACCAATGGAGGGAAAACCAGTTACAACACATATGAAGGACCTAACTCTGTTCCAGGACCTATACTGGCTTCTGGGAATCATGAAACCATTGATATATAAAAGGCTGATGTGGATGGTGAATATTAAGAGCCACGATGTCAGCCATGATGGAGATGGCTATCAGTTTCCCCTTGGCCTCAAACCAAAGCCGACTTGTACAGTATCCTTTGCACAGTCTTTTTTGCCTTGTTTTTCTCTGAAGTTGAAATGTCCCAGAGCTCCTTTTTTAGGTGTTGTTTTTTCTGAACTCATTAGTTTACCTTTCTTGTCCTGTTAGTCATGGAATGTTCCCAAAGGAGCCTGGGTATCCTTCCTCCTGATTAATTAATGGATTTTTCTTCTGGTGGTGACTAAATGAAAACATTCTTCCTCTCTCTGTTGGCCTTAATCCCACCCCCACCCCTTTCAGGGAGAACCTTGTGCATAGTAGGCACTTAATAAAGGTTTGTTCATTTGAGTTGGGTGCATTCCAAAGAAGCCGGGCATATGGTTGCACTTCAGCATGTAAAGAAGAGAGGACTGAATATCAATCAATTATGTTGCCTTAGGTTTGCCTTTCCCAGAGCAGGGACTGATTTTGTCCTATGTATCCCAGTGCCCAGCACAGAGTGCCTCTCACACAGTAGATACTTAATAAATACATGTTGATTGACTGATGGATCCTTCCTAGATGAACCATCAGATGGCACAAATAGAGTTGCCCTGTCATATTTGAATCCCTGCCCCAGACACTTGCTAACTGTGTGAGCCTGGTAAAATGACCTGAGCTCTCTGAGCCCCAGTTTTCTCATTTGTGAAACAGAAATAATCATACCCCATCCTCTGACCTCCCAGGGCTGCTGTGAGAACCAAATGAGATAAGTAATGCAAAGGATGATACGCAAGTATGGTTGTTGTTGTCATTCATCGAGTACCATTCGAATCTGTTTTTCCTCTTTCCTGATCCTTCCCCCACCTGTTAGTACCTTCCCACTCACCCCCAAGTTACCTTGAATTTATATGTGTGTGTGTGTATGTGTGTGTGTGTGTGTGTGTGTGTGTGTGTGTGTGTGTGTAACCTGAGTCCCAAAGCCCATTGGAATGAGACCTTCTACTCATTGGTAGAGATCAATGCCCTGGACCTCTGTGAGGAAGGGAAAAAGGGAGGGAGGAAGGGAGGGAGGGGGGAAGGAAGGAAGGAAGGAAGCAAGGAAGGAAGGATTTATTAAGCACCTACTACGTGCTTTTTACACATAGTAGTAAGATAAATGCTTTTTACAATTATCTCATTTGCTCCTCACAACAACCTCACGTGGCAGGTGTTATTATCCTCATTTCAGTGACTGGCCCAGCGTCACAAAGCCAGTACATGCCATAGGCAGTACTTCCTGGCTTCAGAGCCAGCTTCCTAACCAGCAGTCTACCACACCAACTCTTATGATTGATGCCCAGATAAACAAAAACTTAGTAGGCTATTGTTAGACATAACTAATCTTGGCTGGGGATGTAAAGTGCGTCATTTGCTGGATGTTGGGGGAAATGTTCAGCAGCATTCACAGAGACAAGTCTCCCAAATAATGCCTGTTTTGTTTTTTTCCAGCAATCAAACCTGTAAATTTATGTGAGAGAATGCCTGTTAATAAGAACTCACACTTTTATAGCTCTCCAAGGTTTCCAAAGGCTTTTGCCCATCTCCCAGCAGTCCCACATTGTCTGTGCTCTTCTGATTACCATTTGACAAGTGAGGAAACTGAGTCTCAGAGAGGTGACATCCAGGATCACACAGTTAAGAAGCGTAAGAGGTGGGAGGCAGAACCAGGGCTTCCTAGGTCCAGTGTTCTATCTAGTACACCATGCTGGCTCATGATGCTAGCTGCAAGCTCTCCCCAATCTGCTGCCACCTCATCCTTTGAAGTCTAGCCACCTACCACTCCCTTCTATGTACTAGATACTCCAGCCAAAGTCAACTGTGTTCTCTCTTCTCTACATGTCCCCACACTTTCCAGCCTCCATTCGTGACTTACTCTTTTCCATAGCCCTGAAATGACGCTCTACTCCTGATTCCACTTGTTAGATACCAATCTCGTCTTTAAAGCCTGACTCAGATATTTCTTCTATCAAGAATTCCTCTGTGACTCTGTACCAAGGAATCCCCATATTAGACACTAAACCTTTCACCAAAACTGCAACTAAGTCAAAGTTCCTGGGCACTGTGCCTCAGGGACCCGCATTAAGGAACACAGAGGTCATTCCAAGGCACACTTTCTCTCTCCCTCCAGCCTCTATCCTCAGCAGCATTGGCTTCAATGTCAGCAAAGAAAACTCAAGGAGTTTTGGAGAATGATGCCCCAGCAGCCATGCCTGCCTCAGTACTTTCCCTCTTTCCCTACCTCCTTCCCTCTTTGCCCCAATGAGGCTTTCAACCTCAAGACCCTCCTACTCTCTAGCCCTAGCTGAAGTCCTCCCTCCTCTATTCCATCCCAGACACTGTCTCCTATCAGATTCCCAATAACAAAGGTGTATGATCAGCAAAGGTGCTAGGTTGGGTTTGTGAAGGCTTGCTGACACTGCACTGTCCCAGAAAACTGGCGTCCCCTCCCATGGACCCAAGTCAAGAGCCAGGATCCAGCCTCAGGTTTCTGGGGAGCAGCTGCTTTCTGGATTCAACTTTCTGGATTTCTCCCAGGGTTGCATATAGAATGATGTATACAATAGGTGCTTAATGCTAGATTGTACTAGATGGCCTCTGATGACCCCTCCAGCCCTGTAGAGTCTGTGTTCCTACATCTAACTGAGTTGAATTCATTTGTCACTTTGACCTGTTCCTTCTCCTTGGTCTTACAGGTGTTGATGTTTTCCCCTATCCATGTGAACAGCTCTGTTGGGTGTTTTGGTATGCCATCTTGGCCTGCTAATCACTGTGTTCCTCAGAAATAGATTTCCTTCCGCTTCCCTTGAGAGTTTAAAATAATTGTTGAAGTTTTATAGCAGGACAGTAAGCAGTTGGGGCACCCTGAAGTAGAAGGGAGTGCCCAGGCTGCTGCCCACAAGAGATGCCCCAGGACCAAGCTCTTTAGCAGCAGTCTTGGGGAAGGGCACCTATCTGTACCAAGACTCCCATTTGAATATTTGCAGCCACCAGATTGTGGGAAGGGAGCTGGTAGATCCAGTCTGTATTTGGAGGGGCAGTAGGCACACTCTCAGGGCAAGATCAGCTCGATCTAGATTCCAGATCAGTTCTATTGAATCACTCAGAGCCTGAGCGTTCAGGTAAACAATTCCCTTAATAAAAATATATGTATTAACCCTCAGGGAAAAGCGATCCACACTGCATTAAAAGCAAATAAAAGCCCCTGGCAAGGAGATAATAACAAGAAAGGTGTCTAGAATCTCAAGAGCTCCCTTCCACAGCCAAAAACTATTGTGCCAGTAGGGCTCATTGCTGGGTCCCAAATCATTGCACCTGGGGCACCTGTCCTAGGTTTGCCCCCAGAGTCTTGGGTTACACTAGCATAGGTTAGCACTGTGGGAGTGGGGGAATGGGGGCATGGCTCAAGGCTCCTCATTTCCAATAGCATCCTGCAACAACTGCTCCTGTTCCATCCGGGGAGGGGGGAGGGGGGCGGGAGCGGTGTTTAGAGGTACTCATGCCAGGTCAACTCTCATGTTCCAGGGTCCTCATGTAAGATACACCCAAACTAAGTAAGGAAAGTCATAGCCATGTGGTATAGCAGATTGGGGGCTGGGTTTGCTTTACAAACCTTTAAGAGCTCTCCAAATGTCAGCTAATATTACTGTGCTCAGAGCCCACCTATAGCTAGATGCATACCTGAACTATTCCAGATGAGACTCTCCTTCCTTTCCCATCCCTAGAGATACCTGTTCAGGGGTGAGCACCTGGGTCAGTGGCACCAGGGTTTACTGGAGTCCTGGAGCATGAAGCACTCACATTGTATGGGGATGCATAGGAGAGCCCTGTATCCATCCCAAGCCCTACACACCAGGCTCAGTAGGAACATCCCCTGCCCCAGCAATGTGCTCTAGCCCCTCCCATTCTTGGCTTTCCATTCCAGCTGCTCCCCGGAAACCTGAGGCTGGATCCTGGCTCTTGACTTGGGTCCATGGGAGGGGACACCAGTTTTCTGGGACAGTGCAGTGTCAGCAAGCCTTCACAAACCCAACCTAGCACCTTTGCTGATCATACACCTTTGTTATTGGGAATCTGATAGGAGACAGTGTCTGGGATGGGATAGAGGAGGGAGGACTTCAGCTAGAGCTAGAGAGTAGGAGGGTCTTGAGGTAGAGTCCTAGGCAAGGTTTGGGTGCCCAGATGTGACCCACAATGCTGTGGTTCCTAGACCTGTTTCAGGCAATGAGCAAACAAGTGCTATATACATACAATGAGGAGCTCTGCAATCCAGGAGACACTGGGGTTAGAGGAAAAGACAAACCAGGATAGAGGGAATTGCTTGAACCAGGGAGTTCAGAGGCTTAGGTTAGAGTCCCAGGTCTGCTTCTCATCGGCTGTGTAAATGTGAGTGAATGACTTCCTTTCCCTTTCCTGCGCCCCAGTGAGTGCAAAGCCCAGACCCTAAATCATGTTTCACCTCCACCTCCCATCTGGTCTTTGAGCTGTCCACCCAATCCAGGTGGCCTCTGCCTGCCCTCTCAACATACCCCTACACACGTATCTCCAACCCCCCACCCCAGCACACATTGACCTCCTCTGCCTGAGCACAGTAATCAGTCAATGGTGCTATTACTTATAGAAAGGGCATGGCATACATGTCAACTCACCGTCCCTCTGCCTCACTAGAACCAAACAGCCCTCCCTGGCCTCAGCTCCCTTTTCTGCATTAAGTTCCCTAAGACCTTTGAACATCTTAAGCTCCTTGAGGGCAGGAATAGTCTTGCTTGCTCGCTCATTTGTACCCTCAGCTGTTAGCACAGTGCCTGGCTCATAGTAAGAGCCTAGTAAATGCTTTCTCTTTCATTCAAGGAGTTAAAGTCAGCAAGGAAGGCTAATGAAAACAAAAAACAGATGTCCTGTTTTTAAAGCTATCTTTCTGGAAAGAGGAGGACCAAAGATGAAACAGGGACTGAGCTTGGGATGGATGAAATTTTCTGCTCCCTTATTTTGCTTCTGTTTTCTTTGCCAAGATGCCCTTTTGTCCTGAAAATGATCAAAGTAAAATGGGTGACCAGGAGTTGACACCCAAGATAAGAAGCACTTAGATGGTCCAGAGGAATGAAGTCCTTGGTGACTGAAAGAACTGGCAGCTATGATCGCTGGGCTGTTGCTAGTGACATTTGAAAGATCATGGAAAAGGGACCATAAGAGGGGAGAAGAGAAAATGTTATTGAGATTTCCCCAAATCCCCTTCCAAATTCCCTTCCCCTTCCAAAAAGGAAGAAGTCAGAGCCTTAGGTTAGTGGGCTTAACTTCTGTTCTGAGAATACGGCCAAACAAATTACTCCAAGAGATGGTTTTTGAGCATCTAGAAAAGGAACCCTCAATTACAAGGAGGCAGCTAGGTTCCCCTACTTGCTCTCTACCATGTCTAAGAACTGATGCAAAGTCCTAGAACTCTCTCTGGCATTTAAAGTCTTTCACAACCTGGCTATAGATTACCTGAAGGCTCATTACACATTACTGTCTTTCACTCACCCTACATTCCAGCTAAACTGATCTACCTATTTCTCATATGTGACATTCCAACTCTTCCTGTGTGCCTAGGTAACCTGCATGCCTGGAATGCACTCCCTCCTCATCCCTTCTCATTAGATTCTCTAGGTTCTTCCAGAACCAGGTGACAGAATTGCCTCCCACATGAGACCGTTCCTGACCTCCAAAGTTACTCATCTTCCCTGCTTTCCCACCTCCAAAAAAAAAACAAACTGGTAACTACTTGGTATTCACTTTTGATGTTTCCTCTGAGAGAATGTAATCTCCTTGAGGATAGGATCTGTTTCATTCTTGTCTTTGTATCTACAATTTATCAGTCTACCATAAACATTTATTCCTTTGGTACAGAGAGATTTAAAGGAGAATTAATTGAAACTTTTAAAGAACAATTAGTGCTTACACTACACAAATTATTGTAAAAATAAATTGAGAAAGAAAAGGCTTTATCAAGCTCATATTATTAAACAAATATAGTCCTGATACCTAAGTCAAAGAATAAAGCAAAGAATGAGAACTACAGACCAACATCATTAAGGAACATTGGTTCAAAATTTTTAAACAAAATCTGGACGGAAAGATTGTAACGACATATTCAAAATATCATTCACTAGGATCGATTTGCTTTTACTTAGCACCTGTTATACCCCAGGCATTGTGCTGGGTGCTAAGGAAAAGACAAAGTGAAGTGCTCCCTGTCCTCAAGGAGCTTCCACTCAATTGGTGGTGGGAAGGGGAGGAAGATAGCTTCTTGCTGGGAACTAGCATGCAGTAGACTCTTAGTACTTCTTCCTTGATGGATTCTTCCTTCTAGAGGTAGTGGGTTCCTACCCACTGCAGATCATCAAAGGCTGGATGGTCACTTATTGAGTGTGATATGGAGGGATTTTTTTCTCACATCAAGTCAAGTCATAAATAAATATTTATTAAGTGCCTACTATATACCAGGCAATTGAACTAGAAGACCTTTCCTTCCTACTCCAAGATTCTGAGTCAACAATAGGATTTGGCTTCTCCAAAAGCTTTCTTGAATATGAGGACCAGAATTCTAGTGTCCACAGTAAGGACAATAGAACTCTGCTACGCTCTCAGCTAGCCAGCTCACACCTAGAGGACCAGGTCCCATTTTGGACACTACATTTTAAGAGGATGTGACTCCAGAGAATGAGGACCAAGATAGCAGGGAGGGCTGAGGGAGAGCCTCAGAGCTGTGTTATCTGAGAAGTGTCTGGAGGACCCTGGAAAAGAACAGGTTTAGGAGAGTCACCTTAGACCTACCTTCAAATATCTGACGGTTTTGTGTTTGTTTGTTTGTTGTGTTTTGTTTTCATCACAAAGAGCTTAGACAGATTCTGTTCACTTCCAGAAAGTAGGAACAAGAGTCAATGGGTAGAGGTTCCGTGGATATGTGTTACAACTCAATACCAGGAAAGACCTTCCTAACAATTAGAATTTGAATGGACTGTTTGTGAGATGGTGAGCTCCCCATTACTTGAAACAGTTCCCAAATATCAAAGTAAATGTGGGCTAAGGAGTTAGGCTAGAGGAAGGCTAAAGTCCCTTCTGATGACAAGATTCCACGAAATAGGGAGGTGGAAATGGCGAAATAAAATTCTCTGGCTCCACACTGTTGACTCCTTTAATTGTAGCATTTCAGCCCCAAGGACACACCCTCTGTCCTTGGGTTGATCCATCCACCCAAGGTCTGGAAGCACCTTTAGGTATTTCACGTGTGTCTGCTTCTGATGTGTAAAGAGCTGGAGATGTTTCTGATAGAGATAGAAGGTGGAACAGAGTGAAGGCAGTGGGTGTGTCCCGGAGAGCAAAAAGCCAACTAGGGGAATAGTTGGTTACTCTTCAGGGAAACCAAGGAGGGACTTTGCTGGTCCTAGAAAATGTTCTGCCTCTACCTGGAATGCTCTCCCTTCTTCCCTTGTGCCTCTCAGAATCCCTATCTAGCTCCCTTCAGAACACAGAGCAGGTACCCCCTCTTCCAGGAAGCCTCCCCTGATTTCCTTAATGTTTTCTCTTTCTCTCTCCTCAAGTTACATATACAGGTTTGCCCAGGCCTATGCAGAGGAGTAAAGGTAGTAGGATGTCTAGTACCTAGTCAGCACTTAATAAGGGCCTGTGGAATGAGTGAATTGGCAAGTTTATCATTTCCATCTGGGGTGATCTTTGGGGAAAAGACCCAGTTTTGCTTTCTCCTTGTATCTCCAGCTAGCACCAATCATACATTAAGTACTTGAGAAATACTTAACAGTTTGTATGGCTGATTCCAAATAAAGGAAAATGCAGGGAAAGGGCACATTTTTGACCCTTTTGAAAATCTATTTCCTTGCTGTCAGAGAGGGCAGTGAAGATAAAGAAGAGGCTGGAAGCTGGTTTTATTTATGATTTTTTTGTTTGGGGAAGGGTCTGAACCTGTGGTGTCATCTACATAGGGGATCCAGTAGTGAAACTCCCTTCACTGATACAGATTGGCATTCAGGGAAAACAGACAAGAATAGCCATGAGCAAGCCCTTCTGTTTGTACCTCTCTCATGACCAAACACTAAGGGGTAGATGGGTTTGGCCTTTTGACTGAGTTCAAGTTTTATAGAACAAATCCTTTTATTGAGGGGATTTGTTCTGTGAAGTTTGGAGTCAGTCAAAGGGCTGCACTTGAGGACCTAGAAGGCCACATGTGACCTCAAGTCCAGAGGTTCCCTATCACTGATCTAGAGAGAACTTTTGCTTACAGCAATAGTATATGTAGTATTGTACCCCGTTTGTAGATAAACAGGTTCCATGTGCTTAAGGGGCCCACTTGTGGTCTTGCAGCCAATAAGGGTTAGAGCCAGGACCCAAACCCAGATCTCCTAACTCCAAGCCCTTTCTTTGTTCTAAAGAGAGCTGTTTTGCTTGTTCACTGTCTCACCCCAAACCCCTTCCAAGTTGGAGGTCATCATTCCCACACATGGACGTCTGAATGTCCCAGGTAGGGAATATACACGACAGGGGAAGAGCAGAATTTGGAGGAAAGTAAAGAGATGTCCTTGCTGCCTCCATTTCCAGCTTTTAGATAGTGCTGGGGAAAACTCCTGACACTTCCAAGAGGCCCAACTCCAGAGAACCAGCATTTAGAGATACTTGAATTGCAAATCATTCTCTTTGTCTAACAAAATGAAAATATTTTCAAAACACATTCTGATCACAAGAACACAAAATGACCATAGATTGGAGCTGGAAGGGGACTTGTCCATTCACTTTTTCATTCACTCATTGGCTGCCATAGAGTCCAAACCCCTCAGTTTGTAGTTGAGGAGACCAAAGTCCAAAGCGAACCCAAGGTCACAGAGGCAGTAAGCATCATGGGGTCATCCAAACACAGTTTCTCTTACTCTAGAGTCCCTCACCTTCCAGAAGGCAGCAAAGCTGCCAGGGCTTCTTCCTTCCCACCAAGCTGACCCTGCTGTTCTGAGCAGGAGACATATGCTCATCTCTACTCCTACAACAGAAGTGTTAGTGAGAAGAGCCCTGGAAGCTTTAGATCTAAATTCCTTCTGAGGGTGTGCTTTAAGCTGCACGGCTTTGGGCTGGTCACTGGACTCCTCAGAAGCTCAATTACTTTATATTAGTTAATACTTAGATTACATTTTAAGGTTTGCAAAGCACTTCACACACGTCGCCACATTTGATCTTTACTGCAACCCTGGAGAGCAGATACTATTATGCCTGTTTTACAGATTGGGAAACTGAGGCAAAGTATCTCCGCCAGAGGAATACAGCTAATGAGAGTCTGAGGCAAGATTTGAATTTAGGTCTCCCTGACTACAGGTCCAGGGCGCCACCCACTGGGCCACCTAGATTAGCAGAATTTACTAAGTTTCCTATACTTGTGCTACCTACCTATTTACTTCAAGGGGTTTTAGTGAAGAAATTCCTTGTCACTCTTAAAACAACATAGAAATAGGAGTTTTCTTCATTACCTGCTAGGTCATTCATTCATTCCTCTTGACATCTCATGTTCTTGAGTACGGCTAGGGGCACCACAGAGAACGCCACCTCAGTGTAGATGGTAAGAAAGTTGGATTTTTCACTAGCAAAAAGCCTAACTCAGAACTAGGAACAGTCAGCACTTCTGGATCATCTGGGGAAATGTGTTGTAGAACCCACATCCCAACAAGTTCAAGAACAAAGCAGAAAGAGCTCCAGGCCCAGAGGATCAGCCCAGTACCAGGAGCACATGGAGACCTTCCACAAAGGTGTGGTGCATCACGCACAAAGCTTTTGCCTCAACAGTGATACTGATGGAGATGCCAGGGCAAGCAGAGGGGACAGAGATGTCTGCAGGCCAGGGCCTCTGTCAGCCCAATCAGTGTCTGAATCTTCAGATCTGTTCTCTCCTTTTCATTTCTTCTACCTTCCCCCCTTCCCAGGAGCACAGCTCTCCTCCCTGGATGGGAATCAAGCTGCCATTTTCCACACACAGCTTACTTTAACCTTCCAAGAGCCTAGGTCTGGGTGGGCCATCTCCCTGGTTAAGAATCTTCTTGGCTCCTCATTGCCCAAAAACTCAACCCAATGCAGCAAATACATATTAAATCCCTCTAGTGTTCTATGTGGCAGCAATGGACAGAGTGCCAGACCTGGAGTCAGGAAGACTCACCTTTCTGAGTTCAAAACTGGCCTCAGATATACAACTATATGGCCTTGGGCAAGTCACTTCTCCCTGTTTACCTCAGTTTCCACATCTGTAAATTGAGCTAGAGAAGGAAACGCTAAGCCACTCCAGTATCTCTGCCAAGAAAAGCCCAAAAGCACGTAGTCAGAAATTACTGAAACAACTCAACAATGGCGTTCTAGGCTTTGTGCTAAGTCCCATAGCTGGTACTCGCAATCTTATTGGAAGATTTGCAAAGCACATCATAGACATCATCTCATATAGGCATTATAAGAACCCCGTGGAGAAAGTTCAATGTTTAATACCTCTTTACAGATGAAATAACTAGTCATCAGAGCAGTTAAGTGACCTTCTTGTGGTCATGGGGCTAGAAAACAGCAGAGACAGAATTCGCAAGCAGGTCGTCCCAACGCCCAGCTCAGCCCTGGGCACTCCACCACACAAAGCAGGCCCTGCCCTCTAGGAACTGACAGTCTAGAGAGTGGACCACGTCCAGCAAAGGCCAGACTGCCTTGCCTGGCATTCAAGACCCTCCCTAACACAGCCGTATCTGCCACTCATCCCTTACACATACCTAACAAACGAGGAAAATTGGCTAACTCTCTTCTCTGAATTTGTCTGGCCCATTCCTGTCTTCTTCATTCTCCAGCTTCAGAGCCTTAGCTAATGGATGGTCTTCAAAAGCTGCCATGGTCCAAGAATGAATCACTAGCAGCCAGTCCAGGCCCAGCCCTCCACATATCTCCAAGACCAGGGCTGGCTAGTCAGTGGTAGAAGGCTGTTATCAGCATTGACAGAGGGAGGACAAAGAAGTCAAAGATGATTTAGAGCTGGAAGGAACATTAACCCAACTTCTTCATTTTTTTTAAATTAAATTGGTTTGTTTATTTACTTTTAGTTTACAACGATCAGTTCTACCGTCCCTTGGGTTTCAGATTTTCTCCTCCTCCCTCTCCTCCCCTCCCCCCATCATGGCAGCATGCACTCAGATGCAGGATCTACAAATTATCTTCCCATTCATCATTAGTCAGGTTGTAAAGAAGGATTGTAACTGATGGAATGATCATTGGGAAAGAGGAAACAAAACAAAGAAGAAAAAGAAACAGAGCAAGTAGTTTGTTTCAATTTCCTTCTCAGGATGTGGATAGCCTTTTCCATCATGAGCCTTTTGGAGTTGTCTTATAACCTTATATAGCTCAGAGGAGCCCAGTCTGTCAAAGGCAGTCATCACAGATACATTGTATCTGTAACTGTGTACAATCTTCTTCTGGTTCTGCTCTTTTGGCTCAGCATCAGTTCATATAAGTCTTTCAGGTTTTTCTGAAATCCATCTGCTCCTCATTTCTTATAGCACAGTAGTATTCCATTACATTCATATATCACTCCCCAAAATTGATGGGCATCCCCTCAATTTCCAATTCTTTGCTACCATAAAAAGAGCCATTATAAATATTTTTGTACATACAGGTCCTCCTCCCACTTCTCTGATCTCTTTGGGATAATCTGGTACCCAGAGAGGTCAAGAAACTTATCCAAGATCATATATCCTATAAGTCCTGGAAGCACTGAAATCAATGTCAGCCGATATCATCATCTTATCAAGGCCTAACTAGGAGCTAACAGGATGACTTGAGTTCAAATCTTGCCTCAGATGCTTATTAGATCTGTGATCTTGGGCAAGTCATTTAAGTTGTTTGCCTCAATTTCCTATAAAATGGAAATAATTCTAGCACTTGCCTCACAGGGCTGTTGTTCGAATCAAATGAGGTAATGTCTGTAAAGTGCTTCATAAACCTTAAAGCTTTACATCAATGTGAGCTATGGTCTCACGTACAGCTTTGATTGGGGGCTTGCTATCTACGTGACCTTGGTCATGTCAGTCAGGCAGTTGGCGAGGATTTAAAGTATCTACAACAATAACAGTAATGAACAGAGCACTTTGAGGCTGGCAAAGAGCTTCCCAAATACTTCATCATTTGATCCTTGCACTCACCCTGGGAAATATTAGTTTTTATTATCCCCATTTGACAGTTGAGGAAACTGAGGCTGCCAGGTTAAGTGCCTTGCCCAGGGTGTCACAGTTAGTGCCTGGGACAGGACTTGAACTCAGTTCTTCCTACCTCCGACTCTGCTGTTCCATTCATCAGGCCATGATAGTTGCTCTTCCCTGTCTCAGTCTACTTCCTTTTCCTGGGCCTCAGTTTGGCCATCTGTGCAATGAAGGTGTTGAACCTGGTGGCTCTATGCACCAAAGCCCATCTCCTTTCCCAGCAGTTTTGGTCCAGAGAGGCAGGAAAAGGGCTGGCCAGGTTCCAAGGGCTCTCCCAGCTGCCACCTGCCTGTCACACAAGATGTCAGACTTGTTGTTCCGGTCCCTGGGGAGGTAAGCAGGGGGCTGGACTGGAGCCCTGAGCGGCAGGCTGCCTTGCCTTTTAAGGAAGGCTTTAGAGAGTTATGCTTGGAATCTTAGCCTGAAGCTTTACGCTGTCACCCTCCTTACACCTCAGCCAGGTGGGCTTGGACCAGGCCTCCCCACATCTCCTTGTAGCCATGGCATCTTTTGTTTGTCTGATGGGTGAAGGTGGGAGGTCTGAGATAAATATGCTCTGGGCTTTTAGTCAAAGGGATGAGACCAGAGAACTTTAGTTTTTCAAGAGAGGCCAAGGGGTGGGGGTGGGAGTGGGGGTGGGGGTGGAAAGAGCACTAAGTCTGGAGGTAGGATAGACACGGGCATGAATCTTGTCCCATTCAGAGACCAAGGACCTGGGCTCAAATGTCAGCCTGGCTGCTGCTTGTTACTGGGTGACTGCTCTTCATAAAAGAGGGAAGATGTCCAGAGGAGACTCCTGACAGTGCCTGGCCCACAAGAAGCAGTACCTGACAAATGAGTGTTGACCGAGTCCCCCAGGGTTGTTGGGAGGCTCCAGGGAGATAATGTGTGTAAACCTTAGAGGGCAATATAACTGTTAGCTCTCGTTATTCCTTCAGGCTCTGTCAACAGCCTATATGGCCAAGCCAGACAGAAGGTAAAGTCCTCCCTCACCTCCCCCCCAAACACATCTCTCTCCTTGGCAACACACGGCAGCCAACGGTACCGCGAAGTGGGGGAGCTTTCCAGTCAAGTCCATCAAGGAAGAGAGTTCAGGACTTTGGTGATTCATAAAAATTCATGGTGATTTGTACATTAGCTTTCAGAGGACAAATGGTGACAAATAACAGGGCCGTTTTTCCTGACTGTGCACAGATGTGTGGTTTGGTGGCTTATAGAAGAACAAAGAGAAAAGGAGAAAGAAATAGATCCTCACAGATTCCTCTCTGAGAATGTGGACGTTCAGGATGTGGTCAAGAGCTTGGCATTGTCCCCAATAAATCCCTCGAACCCTCTGGAGACCACTGGTATGGGAAGGTTGGTTTCCCTTCATTGCCTCTGTGCTGGACGCTTCCTTTGCTCTCCTTGTCTTTTCCCAACGTGAAAGAGAAATCCAAGTCGTCTTTCAAACCCTGTACCTCCTCCTCCCCCTTCCCCCTTCTCTTCTAATCCTGATGGCCAGAGCAGCGTTTCCCCAGACTGAGTTCCTTCACTCCAAAGTTCTTAATCTGTCCATGTTCTGTTTGGCAGTCTGGTGAAACCTAAGCAACCATTCTCCGAATAGTGTTTTTCCAAGCACAAACTAAAACACATAGGATTGCAAGGGAAACCAATCAGAGTGAAAGTTATCAAAAATAATTAAGCAAGGTCACGGAAGAGGAAAAGCATTTACACAGCTCCTGGGTCTGTGCGCACCGCACTAAGCACTTCACAGACTTACCTTGCTTGAGCCTCACCACAACCTTGTGAGGTAGGTGTTACTATTACGTATGGTGCAAAGAACTGAGACAAACAGCAGTGCGGTGACTTGCCCAGGGTCACACGGCTAGCAAGTGTCTGAGGCCACATTTAAACTCAGGTCTTCTTGACTCCAGCCCCCCAGGTTAAGGACCCTGCCCTAGGGCATGGAGTGAATCAGAGAGATGGAGACTACAGATGGATGTCAGTTTGGCTTATTCTCATGAAGGGCTCAGTAGGATTGAGCAGGAGAGTGGGAAGGTGGTAGAAGAAATGGCCGCGCAAAAATAAAAGGCAATTAGGGAAACGAAAATCGGTTTCTTAGGGATTTGAATGATGAGATTGCTCTTTCCTTCCTGGCCCCGAGTTCCCCCTCACTTAGGCTCCTACTCCAATCCCCCGTTACCTCTTTTGGCTCAGCATCGTTTTCTGGGACACTTCTTTCCTAAGGTCACTGAACTATGGCCAGGTCACTCTGACACTTGGGAAGATGTGTGATTTTGTCTGCCTGGGACTTCCTTTAACAATGGAGGTCAAAATCCCTGGCTGCCTTCCTGCCCATAGACTTTGCAAATCCTCTCTAAAGACTCTGTCCCAGAGATCACGTCTAAGGTTCTAAAGGTAACAAACAAATGGATAAAGGTTAAGAATGATACTGTTGTTAATATTTTTATGATTATTTTTACTATCGTCATTTGTCTTTGTGTCCCCAGGACATGCCGAATAGCACACAGTAAGACTTAAAACACGCCTGTCAATCATTGTCACCGTTACTGTGGTTAGCCCCAAAGACCATGGTGCAAACAAGCAAAATCCCCAAATTCCAGAATCCTGGAGCTGAAAGGGCCCTCAGAGGCCATCTTGTCCAGCCCATTAAACTCAGACAGAATGCTCCCTCCACCACTTCCAACAACTGGTCAAACAGCCTTTTCAATGCCTGCTGAGAGGAAGCCCCTCTCTTTTTGGATAGCCCTCCCTGTTAGGGAGACTTTTCCCGTGTCATCTGCTTCCCTTCCAGCATCAATGGCTTGGCACTCAGATTAGATCAAGGAGTAGCCTCACACCCCAAAGCGAAAGTAAATGAATGTCTGAATGGAGTAACTCTCCACGGATTGGAAGGTAGCTCATTGTTATGGCTATAGGTTGGCCCTCAGTGCCCCTCCTGTCAGCAGAGGCCCTTCCCTGGGGCTAGCTCCCTACCAAAAGGCTGCTGCTCGTGACAGTCTCACTGTGTAGTTTGCCTGGCAGCTCTACCTGGACTGAGCCCCAAGAGCCCATAGTTTGAGAAGATTCAGGTTCAGCAAACATTCAGGTAGTGAGAGCTGGTGGGAAGGGCCCTGAAGTCGGGAGTCAGAGGAACTGGGTTCACATCCTGGCTCTGGCACTTGCTGTGGGACCTGGTTGAGTTACTTTACTTCTCTTTGGAGTTCATTCATAATCCATAAGAAGAGAGAAGGATTGGATCAGCTATCCTCCAAATCCCCTTCTAGTTCTAGGATTAGGGTCCTATGGAAACGTCAAAAAACTCACCCCAGATTTCTGCACATGTGGGCGTGCACACACACACACACACACACACACACACACACAGTACCTGGCATGATGAGACAGTGGTGCTTGCAGTGGACAATGGCAGCCACAAGAAGGTCCTTCAGCCGCCTAAGGACTTTGTTGGGCAGGATGTAGCCTTGGCATTCAGTGCTCTCAGATGGGCTGAAGACATCCTCGGTCATCCATCTCTCTAAGCCAGCTACATCCCGAGGAACACCCAGAGTGTAGGAAGCTGGGTTGGGAAGGTTTTCCTGGATCCTTCTTCCCTCAAGCTGATCATCTATTGCCTCTTCTACCAAAAGGGCATCAGAATCCACCCAGAGGGGCACTTCCATAATCAGGTCATCCTCAGAGGTACGCAAGGCAAATTGGAAAGCCTCCAGGTCCCTGGAGTAATCCACCAGAAACCTGGAGTCCAGCTCCTGGACCCTCTCGAGTATGGTCAGTAGGACATTCTCAGCCCGCTGGTAGTCTTGGATCTTGGGTGTTTCTCGGGACTGGATAGCTTGGAGGCAATGATGCCACAGGGAGATCTTCACCGCCATGGCGGCAGAGACACGGCCAACACAACTCTCCTCTAGTGATGGGTCAGAGGCCAGCTGGAGCTCGGCGTCTGCGCTGTGCTCTCTCTCATAGGGCAAAGCCTGAATGCACCTGGGAGGGGAAAGTTCCTGAGAACCAGGGTGAGGAGCAGGTACAATGGGGCGGAGCCTCCACCAGCCAGCCGAGAGAAATACCTGGGAGACAACAAGTCCCAGTGTTTCCCTATTAAATACTTGAACTGGGGCCAAGACAGCACCTTTGAAGGGAATTACTGTGTCAAGCAACTCACAATTAGAGGCATGGGTGGCAGGAGGGCTGGGTCAACACCAAGGAGGCTGGCCTGGCTTATCTCGGGACAGCCCCAACTAGGCTATCCCAGAACACCTTTGCCGTCCCCACTCCCTGTTGCCACACTACACAGTGAAAACACACCACCAGTAATATCTTGGGAACAACAGACCAGCAAGAGAAAGAACCTAAAGGGGAGGGTCACATCCCCAGACCCAGGGAGGGGGTTCGATTTCCCAGGTAGGGGACTTTCTGAAGCAGAGTGAGTGGTGTGCTGGCTTGGAGCCAGGAAGGTAAGTTGACAAGAATCTGTTAAGTGCTTGCTAAGTAAGAAGGGGCCACAGAGAGAGGCAAAAAGAGTCCCTCCCCTCCAGGAGCTTACATTCTAATGGGAGAGACAGCCAATAATTATGTACAAACAAGATCAGAAGAGATTAAAATGGAAAATGAGGGACTTGCAGAAGGTGGGGTTTCAGCTGAGACTCAAAGCAAGCCAGAGGAGGCAGGAGGTAGATGTGAGTAGGGAGAGAATTTCCCTTTTTGAGTTGGGAAATTTAGAAGTCATCCACTCCAATCTCTTCATTCTAATAATGACTCCAGGCAAGTGACTTGCCTAGGGCCACAAAGTGTCTGAGGCAGGATTAGAATTCTGAGGCCCTGGGGTCTATCCACTGGAGCACACTGCCTCTTGATGCCTACCAGTGCTTGAGGGCTTTATTCACCTTCTAAAGCAGTGGTTCTCAACCTGGGGTTTGCAACCCCTTTGGGGGTCTAATGACCCTTTCACAAGGGTCGCCTAAGACCATCAGAAAACACATATTTCCAATAGTTTTAGGAACCAAGACACCACTCCTCTATCCATCCCCAGGGGGGTCTGCCCACATGCAGATACATCCACAAACGAGTACTAAAGGGTTGCGTGGCATTAGGAAGGTTGAGAACCACTGCTCTAATGAGCTCAACCTCTATACAACCTACAGAACAGTGGCAAGTATACTTGCCTTCTTTCCTCTTTAAAAATGATGACACAGTAAAAACTGGACTCGACCCAGAACTCTGAGGGGTTCTACGCATCCTACAGACATGATATCACTATTCTGATCAGCATTTCTACAGGGTGAGTAAAGGGACTGCATAATACCCATTTTCCAGATGAAAAAACAAAGCCCCTGAGAGGTGTTGGGTGGCTGAGGGATAGAGGGCTGAACCTACCTCCACTCAACCTTGAGCTCAAAGCCAGACTCAGACATTGAGCAGCCACGTGACCCTGGGGAAGTCACTTAATCTCAGTCTGCCTCCATCTGTAAAAAGAGCATAATAATAACACCTACTTCCCAGTGCTCTTGTGAGGATCAAATGAGATCATATGTGTAAAGCGCTATTCAAACCTAGAAACACAATGGAAATCTCAGTTTTTGTCTCTCATTATTCTAGGGCTTGCTCAAGGTTGTACCCTAAGCCCCAGATTCTCTTAAATTATCGCACTTAGTGGCAGGGCCTTAACTAATGTTGTGCTCTGGGCAATGGCTAGCATAGATGTAGCCACTTAAAGTTTGCAAAGAGCTTTACAAAAGTTCTCCAATTTGATCCTCACAACCACCTTGGGAGGTGCTATTAAACACCATTTTACAGATGAGGAAACTGAGGCAGATGGGGTTAAATGATTTGCTTAGGGTCACACAGCTTGTAATTGATTAAGGCTGGGTTTGAACTCATCTCTTCCTGACTCCAAGTCAAAACCTTTCTCCACTTCCCCACCTAGCCCTCTTATTCCTGGCATACTTTTAAAGATAGTAAATGAATGTTTTTCTGTGCCCCGAGGCAAGGATCTCACTTGTTCCACCCCAGTGGCTATAACAGCAGAGTGCATATGGAGACTTGATTTGGCAAGAGGAAAACCTGGATTCAAATTCCACCTCTGACACTTTCTCAAATTGCCTTGTTCATTAACTTGGTCATATCTAGAAACCCCCTTCAATATCTAAGCAGATGACTGTCTCTCTCCAAGATGAGAAAGGTTAGAACTCATCTCACTTTATCAGCTTATGAGCAGCACTCGCCTCCTCCAGGGGCAGGACCACCAGAGCAGGGAGTGTCAGGATCTGAAAGTACCTCCAACACTTTCCTGCCTTGTCGCAGCTGAAAAGAAGACAGAAGAAAACTTCCGAGCTGCCTGGCCCTTCTGCACCTGCCCATTGTCGCCCGCCTCCACCCCACCCCGGGGGAGCAGTGCAGGTCTTGACTTCAGTCTGAACAGGTGTGTGAGCCCACGCCTGACCCTTAGCCAGCTTGGCTTCGGGCCCTGGGGGGTGGGGATCCATCAATGCCGGGAAGCGGAGGGTTTCTTTCCTCTCTCACAGGTGTCCTTCCTGGAAGGCATGAGGATAGCGCTGGGCACTCGCCTCATGGGAAATCTCTGCTTCCCTGGGCCTGATGTTAAATCTCTACCTAGAGTCCCTTCCCCAGGATGTATGATTCAGAACTCCTGTGTAAGCCAAAACCGTTGTTTTCTTTGTCTGTTCAGTTTGGTTCAGAACCTTTGAAGATTTCCACAAACATCATCTTCCTGGCCAGAAGGCAGGGGGCTGAGCCAGAGAATGTCTCTCAATTTCCATTCAGTTTTACAGATGGTTAGAGCTGGAACATGCCTTAGGGATCATCTCCTGTAAATACTACATCTGACAGAGGGGGAAACTGAGGCTTGTCTGAGCTCACATGGCAAAAGTGTGGGCAGACGAAGGATGTGAATTCAAGGGGCTTGATTCCCGATTCATGATGCTTTTCCATGCAGCGGACACTTAACAAGCACCTACTTTTACACGACAGAGGGGAGCGGAGAGTCAGGAAAAACTTTGTCCAAGGCTCAGGTCATCTAGGCCAGTGGTGTCAAACAGAATCAGACCCAAGGATCCCTGCCGGCCACATACTGACTTAGGCTTAAAATATTATTTATGCTTTATTGTACTTTTACTTATTTTCTTAGATATTTCTCAACTACCTCTTAATCCAGGCAACCAACCAAACAGAATTTGAGAGCTGGAAGGGGCATCAGTGGCCCATCAGTGGAACCCATCTACAACAGCAATCTCTACTCTAACACACTCACTGGGTGGTCCTCTACCTCTGCTTGAAGACCTCAGAGGAGGGAGAAGTTACCCCTTCCCCAGGCACTGTGGAACAGGGCTCATTGTTAGCCAATTTGTCCAGACATCCAGTCTAAGCTGGATTCTTTACGACTTTCACCCGCTGCTCTTGGTTCAGTCCTCAGGTACCAGACCGAACCAAGCTAATCCTTCTTTTACATGACAACCATTTACTCTAGAAGATAACGTTTGTGCCCATTCCACTCCCCACTTCTCTTTACAGGCAGAGTGTTCCTCATTCGTTCAGCAGATGCTGCTAAACATTGGCCCAAAGAACTGTTTCATGGTGGAATTTCCATAAAGGTATAACAATAGCGATGGGAGATTTTCAATGGAGAATTGAGGCTTAGAAGGACTAACACCAGGAAATGAACACTCCTCATTGAAGAATGGAAGGGATTCCAGGGCAAAAGCCCTGGAGCAACTTCCCTTTGTGATTTCCATCTCTTTTTCAAAAAGCATCATTGCTCATGTCAAGCTGCTTTACAGAGAATTTCTCCAAACCACTCAGACCTGGAAAAGAATGCCATGATCCCCCAGCAGCCTTTTCACCAGCAAATCACAGAGATGACACAGAGCTCAGACACTCAGCTCCAAAAATGGAAACTGGCACCGGAGAGAGGGGAAACTGAACATAGCTTTGCACCTTCACAATAACATGAGTGTCGTTCCCATATCAGTCAACATCACTAATTCTATTTGCTGTTGTAACAATGAGGCCATGGGAGCAGATATTGTCTGTCTTGTTGGCTAGATGTGGTAGAAACCTTTTAATTGTTGACTTCCCTACAAATTTGGAATCATAGAATGTCAGAGCTGGAATAAACCTTAGGGTTCTCTAAGGATTATAGGGCTGGAGTTACAAAGGACCTTAGAGGGCAATGGATACCTATGTGACCTTGGGCAAATCACTTAACCTCTTTTTGACTCAGTTTCCTCAACTTTAAAATGGAGATGATAACATTTACCTTCCAATGATGTTGGGAGTATCAGATGAGATAGTTTTAAAGTACTTAGTACAGTGCCTGGCACATATAGTTTTAAAGTACTTAGTACAGTGCCTGGCACATAATAGGTACTTAATCAGTGTATGTTTCCTTCCTTCCTTCCCCTCCCCTTCCTTCATTCCTTCTTCCTTTCCTTCCTTCCTTCCTTTCCCTTTCTTTCTTCCTTCCTTCCTTACTACATAAAATAAAACACACAGGATTACCAAGCAAACCAAAGATTAGTAAAATTGCAGATGTACTTTTCCTATCCAAGTTCATGGATCCCATGAAAGAATTCCTGTACTAGATGACAGAGCTTAGGTCCCTTCTGACCCTAACATTCTGTGAGTCTATGCAGGGACTGTCCATGGTCCCAGAGCTAGATAACTAAGATTAGAGAATGGATCACCCACCTGCCCAGTGGATCTCTCCAATACCCTCTAGTCCTTAAATAAGGGAAGAGACCAGTGAACTGTTCTTTTCCCTGCTTAACTTTAAAGGCACCAAGAAAGTTTTGGATTCCTGCTGTTCTCAAAATCCCAGAGGCAATTTAAACAGTCGAGTCCACTCTACACCCTTGCCTCTGTCTCCTAAGATGCTACATGGCATGTTAGAAAGAATATGAGACAGAGGAGTTAGGACAGGAGAAGAGTTAAGGGAGCCACCTTTGGGTCCTAGATTGCCATTTGCTAATGGTGGGGCCTTGGACTGGTCATAGAATTTCTTTGGGTTTCAATTCTTTCATCCCTAGCCCTTTTCCTTGCAGGGTCCCATTCACCCTAGTCTGTGTTCAATCCCATTCTCTCCATCCATGTTGCCAGCACTTACTGTCCCAGAGGTCCCTCTGTCAGCATCCTCAGCCATGTTAGCATCTGGTCACAGTCTTCTAGTCCAGCCCATCCCTGCCATATTCATGGGGAATTCAAAATTTGTACTACTCAATCCTCTTTCTCAAACACTGACCTCACACTGTTCAAGACTTTCAAATTCCAGCACTACCTAAATAATTCATTGAGAATGGCTGAGCTGAGGAGCTGGAGCTCAGCTGACCTTTGTACAGCACAAGGATTCTGAACCACAGGTCAATCTGCCCAGCATAGTAGAGGACTGGGGAGAAGATGGGTGGGGACGGAGGGGGCTCATTTCAGGATCTCACAGTCAGGCACCATTATGAAAATCTCGGGATAACATGCATGCCATTTAAAGCTGATAGCTTCACCAAGCTAAGCCCCTACATGTGTGAACTTAGGGAGAGTACAGTTGTTTGAATTCCAGAGCTTGGGTGGTTTTTCAATTGGTTTTTCGTAGCATCATAAACTGGAAGGGACATCAGATGCCATCCAGTCTGACACCCTCACATTTTAGAGATCCAGAGAGAAGTCAGTAAATCTTTATAAGTACCTACAATGTTCCAGGAGCAGTACTAAGTTCTGGGGATGTAAAGAAAGGTGCAAAACAGTTGCTGCCATCAAGAAATTCACAGTCTGATAGAGAAGACGTGCAAACAATTACGTACAAACAAGACCCAGGCAGGACACATGGGAAATAACATTAAAAAGTCACTAAGAGTAAGAGACACTGGGAAAGGCTTCTGACAGAAGTGGGTCAGTGCCCTGCCCAGGGTCTCAAGGCTGGTAAGCATCAGAGGTGAGCCACTAATCCATCGAATGAATTGCCACTTCATATCCTTTGAATATTTATTTGTTGAGGTGTAAGCAGCTCATACCTGAATAAATCTGAGTCAATTCCTCATGGATATTTTAGGTCAGACTTTGGTCAGAAAATATTTTGGGTGGTAATTTCCTCCTCCTCCCAAACCATGTCTGACTCCACTCTCCTGTCTGGTAGTGTGACCTTTTATCCATTCAAAACCTTGGTGATAACTATGATTAAAGTCATTCAGTCATAGATTTAGAGCTAGACAAAACCCAAGACATCATCTAATTCAACCCTCTCATTTTACGTAGGAGGAAACTGAGGCCCAGAATGGTGAAGCAATTCATCCAAGGTCACACAGCTAAAAAGAGATTAAACCCTCAGATGCCAAATCTGTGCTCTCCCCACTGCACCACCCTGCCCCTCTGCCATCCTTCCCCCTCCCTCATTGCTCACAGTCAGGTCTCAAGTCCTCCTGCCCTGCATTCCCTCTAGTCTATTCTCACTGCCATCCCTCTGTCCAGACCCTCATGACCTAGCACATAACCTCCTACTGGGCCTCCCTGCCTCCATTTTCTCTCCCTCTCTAACTCACTCTTCACACCACTTTCAGCATAGTCTTCCTTATGCTTAGGGCCCCAGATATGGAGTCAGAGAACCTGGTTAAAATCTCAGCTCTCCTAATTGTGACTTGGGCCTCAGTTTCCTCAACTCTAAAATGACTTAGATGAGTTCTAAGATTCTAAGCTAGAACTTCCATTGTAACTGCAAATGTATACTATGAGGCAAGGCCCCCTGACCTGGTCTCATAATTCTTCTGCTCAGGGCTCACTAAGGGCTCCCTAATGCCCAGAAAATAAAATTTAGATTTCTTAGCTCAGCATTCAAGGCCTTCCACCAGCTGGTCCTGTGCAGCCTTGCCTTTTATGTTGCTCTATGAATCCCCTAGCCTAACATGGTCCACATGTTCCTGGGTCCATGTGTTAGCTCACCCTGTTCTAAATGCTTGGAATGGCCCTTTCTTTCTCTTCCCTTTCCCAGCCTTCTTGCTGCACCCCCACACTGAATGTCTGCTCATCCTTAAATGTCCTTTACAGAGGCTTCCATATGCCTTGAGTCAGCAGTGATCTCTGCCCTGGGACCACTCAAGGAATCTTCTCATACACTGAAACCAACTGCATCACCTTCATCAAGTTCCAAAGTCCTCCTAAAAGGTTTCACAGGAAATTTGAATTGGGCAGAATGTCCAACAAGGCTGGATAATGACAAAAGAAAGGTGCTAAGAAAAATAAACCAGGGGAGGAATCGGAGCTTGATCCTTTGGGTCATTGGAATGTCCCTTCTGTGCCCCCTGTCATCTCCTGGGAACTACGCTGACCTGTCAAGATGAGACAGAGGCCTGACCTTTCTTTGTGTTTATTACAGTCCCCCAGAGGAGAGGGGGATGAACAAATTATAAAAAATAGAGACAGGAGAAGACAGACTCATCCAGAGATGGGAAGGCAGGAAGCCTACCTTTCGGAAGAGCAAATGGGCAACCTGTTCTGAGCAGCAGCCCCCCATTCTTAGGGGCTGACAGGGCTTCAAACCAATGACCCTTTCATAGTTTAACAAGATTTAAAGCCAGAAGGGACCTTAATGACAGCCTCATTCAAGGGCCCATCATTGTAGGGATGAGGAAGGAGAAGCCAGAGAGGGTGTGACTGGCCCAAGGCTGTATAGGGACTGGGAATGATTCATGCCCAGGCCCTCTGCCTCCAGGTCCAGAGGTCTCTCCACTGTACTTCATTCCTTGTGTCTTTTTATACCTCTGGGGTTTCTTGGACCTTGTCTTCTCACCCATTTGTTGCCTCTCATTCTGGCTACATGGCCCCTCACCTCCTTTTCTGGCCCCTACAGAAAGCATCCGTGGTGGCCTTCCCTCCACTTCTTTGAGATCCCACTATAGCCCACTCATATCCATCCTGTGTCTCTCCATCACTCGTGGACTGGGAGTCTTTGGTGCCTTAACGTTTCTGAGATAGGGTGTTCCATGATTCTGGGGAAGAACGCTGCCCACTCTGCTTCCATATAGAGAAGAATGGCAGAATAGAGGTGAAGACAAAGGATGTGGATTCAAATACCTTCTCTGCTACCCACGGCACTGGCTCTGGGATGAATCTCTCTGAGTTCCAGTTTCCTTATCTGTGAAATAAGGATGATTCAAATTAAAACTGACCTAGCTTAATTCTGAGCTCTTCCATCCCTGTGGATGTGCCCCAAGCAAGGACTGACTTTCTTTAGCTTTTGAGGAAGGCAGTAGTGGACAGAGTCTTGGGTCTCTACACCAGGCACCAGCTTGGGCTGAAGCTCTGCTACAAGTCACCAGCTTGTAGGTGGTGGGAATCTGTTCTGGGAATCTGTTTTCTAGTGTGAAAGAGCAGGTGTGATAATAATGGAAGTCAGACCTGCCTCACAAGGTGAGGAGGCACAGTTGTGATACTGACCTTGCTCTGGCCCTTTCTAACGGCTGCAACGTGCCAGGCAGGAGCTCTCTCATCCTGGCCTCCCAGCAGCCCTTTGACATTGTCTGGCGGAGCATCCGAAGAGAGGGGCTTGCCCAGGGCCACACAACTACCGTCAAAGGTGAGATTTGAATCCAGATTTCTCCTAACTCAAAGCCCAATGTTCTTTCTCTCTTCTCCCACACAACTCTCAGAAGTCAATATATCCACATTTATTGAGATGCTTTAGGCCAATTCCTCCTAATCTCCACTTTAAAATGGAGAGGTAGGTCTTTCTTTTATGAGTATCACCCAACTAATTATCCAAAACACCCATTTCAGTCTCAAGTCATCTCAATCATTGCTTCCAGATTATATTTGAACAATAGGGATTAGGCCTGTATAGATAGATGCTCATTAATGACAGTTGTCCCTGGCCAGACACCTGAAAAATAGCAGGGCAGTAGTAACCCCCAGGGGACTGATCTCATAGGATCAGAAATCTAGAGGTAAAGGAATCTCAGAGGTCACTGAGACCAACCTCTTCACTTTACAGATTAACACACCTGAGGCTCAAACAGATCCAGGATCTAAACCCAAGTCTCCCAAGTCCAGTGATCCATCTACTGTCTCACAAGGCTTCTTCAGGCATCTGTGGCTTCACCGGCATGGGTGCCCTCCTCAGCCACACAGCCCCTACCCCATCCTAGAGAGCTCCAGTGGCTGAAAACTTCCCTAGGGGAGCCATCAATGGGCCACTCTACCCTAGGCAGGCAAACTCTTGGGTGCCAGACACACAGCTGCTTCTGCTCAACTTTTTGGACCTGCCACCGCTTACATTTCAGAAGATGGAGTGGGGCCATGGGGATGTGGAGGCAGAGGTGAAGGGCGAGAGAAGATTCTCAACTGCAAGGGAGAGGTTGTCCTTGCCTGGGAGTTCTCAACAAACCACACACTGGGTCCCTGTGCTTACAACGGGGTAGCACCATCACCCTCAGAACAGCTGTAAAACTCACATGAGACCGTTTGTATGTGAGGTCGCTTAACAAGAAACATTGCTGTTATCCTATTATTTACGGGGATACCCTTAATAACAGCATTGATTGTAATGGTGGTACCTCCAGGGCCAAGAGAGGGGAGAGGGGGTGAGCATCAGTCTCTGCCTTGGTCATCCACAGCTCTGGTGTGTGTCAAAGCCCAGCCGAGGCAGCCAGGAGCTGCCCCTGCAGCCCCACCTGCGTTCCTTCTACCTGAGAGCCCCAGGGCAGGAAGCAGGCACACCTTTATCTGATCAGGCTGAGCATGAAACTTAAACCACCTCTCCTCTGTGGCCGGAGTGATTCAGCTGAAATCAATGTTCATGATGAAAAAAAGCAAAGACCTTCCCCCAGACTCAGCCCTTGGCCTCCTCTCTTCCCTTCCTCTTCTTTCCCCTTCATCTCCTCTTTTCCCTTCCATAGAGGCAGGTGAGGCAGATCTAGGGGCTCGGTCTCTGCTCCCCCCCAGACGCCTCACGCCCAACATTAGCACAAACAGCCAGGGAAGGCAGCCTGCCACAAGGGCTTGAGGCTGATTGCACCTCTCTGTTAGCAGACCAGGTAGGGAGGGCTCATAGGCTGGGCCTCAGGCTTCCTCACTGGTGCTTCTTCTGAAGATCACTGGGGTTCTGAAGCCCAAGGCCACTGAGAGAGGAAGGGAAGAGGACAGTGAGGGGGAAAAGAAACAAGGGCAGAGGAGACAGCAGCATGGACCCTGGGCAGTCAGGGGCAGGGAGACCTGGGTTCGAATCTAGCCTCAGACACTCACTAGCTGTGTGACCCTGAACAAATCCCTCCATCTCCACAAGCCTCAGTTTCCTCATTTGCAAAAGGGGAATAATCACAGCACTCACCTCCTAGGGCTGTTGTTAGGATCAAACAGAGAATACACATAAAGGACTTTGCCAGCCTTAAAGAGCTCTATGGAAATGCTTGCTGTGATTGTTAGGAACAGCAGCTGAATTCCCCTCTCCTACCTGAACAAGCTTGCCCTTGAACATCCCCAGCACGTGGTCCTTCAGCCTTTCCATAGAGATGACCAGTGACTAGAGCCCGAGGTAGCCCTTTCTATTTGGGAACAGTCATCATCAGTGGGGCTCCTTTCTGCCCCACCCCCGCCCGTTACCCCTGGTCCCTTTCAAGTGACAGCCCTCCAGAGACTTGATTTCAAACAACTGTCGTGTGTCTCCATGTCAGCCCTGGTTCTTTCCAGAGCTTGCTTTAACTACTTCCAACAGGGCTACCACCCTCCTCTATTAATAAAGGGATTTTGGAAAGGAAACCCCAGGAACCAAAACCCAAGCAGATGCCACCCCCCGACCCGACTCTGCCTGCTTGCCTCCTCCACTAGGGGTATTCAGAATTCAATTCAATCAGCATTATTACTGTCGGGTCTCCATTATGTGCCAGGAACCATGAGCGAGGGAGGTACCCGGGCTAAGCAGACAGTAACTAGCCAGTCCCTGCCTTTAAGGAGTTTGCGGCCTATAGACACTCACACTTCTCAGAGTGCTCTTCCCTTCTAGGCTTGCACCTGCAGTGCCAAGTTGGTGTGAACTTTGGAAGAGGGCCAGGCTCTGGGCAATGCTAGAAGACAGAGAGGCTGCCAGGACTCTTCAGAGTTTGCCCCAAGGGTCTGCACTCAGATCTGATGTTAACTTAGACTGGATCATTATAGGGATGAAGGTGTGAATGATAGGGAGAACTTCAGCCTTCCGTGTGATGGAATGCTTGCAGGGACAGGCATGGCTAGAGGGGTGTTCATGTAAGGATGGGGTGCAGAACGGAAGGAGGCTCCACCTCCCCCCAGGCCTGTGGACTCAGATCTCCTCCTCCCCTTCCCACACCGAGGGGAGCCTTTGCCCTCAACTCACCAAGGATCCCAGTGTGCCTTACATTTAAAGCCTGCAGATGTCTGGCTCCAGCCTACCTGGCAGCCCCCCTTCCTAGATCCCTTCTACTCACCCCACATGGCGTCTGGACTGAACCAATTAATGTCTACACACCTAATCAAACTAGCCCTCTCTGGCCACCCTGCATTCTCAATGGCTGGTCCATGTCAGAAACCCTCTCTCTACTCCTCTCTGCCTTTCTGAATCCTTCTCTCTCTTCAAGGCTCAGCCCAGGCACCACCTGCTCTGTGAAGCCTTCTCTGGTCTTCTCTGACTTGCCCCAATGTTCTCTTCCCCAACTTGTCTGAAAGCCTGTTGTCTGCCTCTCTCCTTTGTCCTCATCACTCCCCACCTTGAATTATTCATTTATGTGTGGATAGATAGATAGATAGATAGATAGATAGATAGATAGATAGATAGATGATAGATAGGTAGATAGATAGATGATAGATGATAGGTAGATGGATGGATGATAAATTATTGATAGATAGATGGAAGGATGGATAGATAGAGATAAACAGTAATATAGATGATAGTTGGATAGAGACAGATAACAGATAGATGCGAACATACAGAAAGAACATATATGTGCATATAGCATACATAGTATCCATACTCTATGCCTGCTGCCAGCTCTCCTCTCTTATGTTGAGTAGGAGCCCCTGGAGGGCAGTGACTGTTTTTGATCCTCATTTCCCAGTTCCCTGGTACCTTAAAAAACCTAAAATGATGGTTTTATTAGTAAGGCACTCCCAGTGAGGAAATTCTTTCTATCAAGGCGTAGAATCCTTCAAGGCTCCTCTGCTGGCCCTCCTTGCACCAAGTCCTTCCATTCCTCCCTACCTGCATCCTTATCTCACTACCCACAGAAGCTACTCTTCCCTCTTCAAGTTTCCAGCTCCTCTTCTGTCCCCCCTCCACCCCCAGCTGAGGATCTTGCCTCTTGCTTTACTAAAAGCAATTGAGGCCATTCAACCTGGTTCCCCTCTTCTGTTCTTACCAAGCCCCACCTTGACGTATGTTTCCTTTCTCCCAGCCTCTGACCAAGATGTAGCCCTTAATCCCATCCTCTCATGTCTTCTCCATCAGGTCACATGCCCAATTATTCCCCCTTCCCTCAAATCTTGAGTCTCTCTTTATCATCTGGTTTCTTCCATTCTTAAAAAAAAAAGAAAAGAAAAACCTCACCAGATTCTACCATCCCCTCAAGCTGTCATCTCCTCTCTAGAAAAATCCTAGAAAAAGCTGTCCATACTTGCTGCCTCTACTTCTGCTCCCCTCGCTCTATCCTCTACCCTTTACAATCTGAACTTGACTTCATCATGGGTTTAACTATCTTCTCTATGCTGATGACTCCCAGATGTATGTATCCACTCCCAGCATCTCCCTGGAGCTTGTCCTGCCTCAACAGTTGCCCAGTGGACATTTCAGACTGGAAGACTTAGAGTCATCTTACGCTCAACATGTCCCAACTGAACTCATCCTCTTTCCCTGCCCCCCAAAGCCTCCTCTATCTCTGCCGAAGGCACTGTCATCCTCTCCATATCCCAGGTCCATTACTCATCACTATCCATGGCTCCTCATCCTTCCTCACCCCAAATCTTGTCATTTCCCCCTCTATGACACCTCTCACATCTGACCCATCTCTACAGCCACACAGCTGACATGTTAGTTCATACCCTTCTCACCTCTCTCCTAGATTATGTTTTTCTGCCTCATCTCCCCCCCACACTCCAATCTATTCTAAACACAAGTTTCCTTAAGTAGAAATCTGACCCTGACTCTCTCTGCTCATTTAACTCCAGCAGCCTAGAATCAATTTCCTCTGGAATCAAATATAAATTACTCTGTTTGGCTCTTAAGTCCCTTCGCAACCTGGCCTCAATTCATCCCTCACTACAATCCTGCCAAACTGTCCTCCCCTCTGCTCCTCACATGATATCCCATCTCTGTGCTTTTGACCTGGATGTCATCCATGCCTGCCTGGTATTCAGTCCTTCCTTACAGCTGGCTTAACAGAATCTATCTCTTCTTTAAGATGGGGCATCATTGTTGGTGGAGTTATGAACTGATCCAAACATTCTGGAGAGCAATTTGGAATTATGCTCAAAGGACTATAAAACTGTGCATACCCTTTGATCCAGCAATACCACTGCTATGTCTGTATCCCAAAGAGATCATCAAAAAGAGAAAAGGATCCACATGTACAAAAATATTTAGAGCAGCTCTTTTTTGTGGTGGCAAAGAATTAAAAATTGAGGGGATGCCCATCATTTGGAGAATGGCTGCACACATTGTGGTATATTAATATGACAGAACACTATTGTTCCATAAAAAATGATGAGCAGGCAGACTTCAGAAAAACCTGGAAAGACTTGCATGAACTGATGCTAAGTGAAGCAAGCAGAACCAGGAGAACATTGTACACAGTAACAGCCACAGTGTGCAATGACTAACTTTGACAGACTTAGCCCTTCTCAGCAATGCAAGGATCTAAGATAATTCCAAAAGACTCATGATGGGAAATGCCATCCACATGCAGAGAAAGAACTATGGAGTCTGAATGCAGAGAAAGCAGACTATTTTCCCTTAATTTTTGTTTTGTTTTTTCTTTCTCATGGTCTTCCCCCTTTGTTCTGATTCTTCTTTTACAACATAACTATTGTGGAAATATGTTTAACATGATTGTACATGTATAGCCTATGTCAACTTCCACGCTGTCTTGGGGAGGGGGGAGAGGAGAGAGAAAAAAAAAACTCACAAAAGTGAATGTTTAAAACTATCTTTACATGTAATTGGGAAAAATGCAACACTATTAAGTGGGAAAAAATAAAATGTAGCATCATCTTCTGCATGAAGCCCTCCCTGACACTCCAACTAACTTGTACCTAATTGTGTTTGTCATTCTTATGTTCTCGGGCATGCACATCCCCATCAGAATGTCAGCTCCTCATGAGGTGGCACCAGTCACTCCTTCAATTGGTGTCTTCAGTGCCTGGCACATTGCCTGGCACATTTGTTGATGTCAGTTGTTCAGTCGAGTCTCTACATAATCCCATGGATATTTGTCCAGGAAGTGTTCTTGTCAAAGATGCTGGAGTGTTTTGCTATTTCCTGCTCCAGTGTGTCATCATTTTACAGATGAAGAACTGAGGCAAATAGAGGTTACATGATTTGCCAAGTGTCACACAAGGGTCTGAGGCCAGATTTGAACTAGGATCTTTCTGACTCCAGGCTGGGTGCTCTCTCCACTGCACCATAATAGGTACTTAATAAGGCTTGCTGACTAACTTAAAGATTGGGGTGCCCTCCAAGGCCATCTATTCCAACCCTCTCATTTTACAGAAAGAGAAACTTATCCTTTTGGGAAGGGTGGGGGAGTGGGCTACTCAAGGCAACACATGTAGTTGACACCTTCTTTGCATTGTATTTTTGTGGTTGAGTCACCAACTATTCATGATCCCATCTTGGCCATTGCCTTTTCCAGATCATTTTACAGATGAGGAAACTGAGGCAAACAGGGTTAAGTGACTTGCCCAGGATCACACAGATAGTAAGTGTCTGAGGCTAGATTTGAACTCAAGAAGATGTGTCTTTCTGATTCCAAGCCCAGTGTGCTATCCACTGTACTACCTCGCTGCCCCTTGCACTTTGTAGAGGTTTGTTTATTTAGAGTTTGGCCTGGAAGAAATGCTTGTCTAATTAAATTCTCAGAAAATGCCACAGAACTAGGCTTATGAAAACAAGATTTGATTTGACTGATGTCCCCATCAGTCTGATTCTTCATCTGATTCTTCCTAAGATTTCAATACCATCCCGAAGGGTCTTTGGGGCTGAGCCGATGAGTGATCAAGCCTGGAGAGGAAGAGATGTGAGGACAGCAGTGCCTGTCCTACTTTACCACAGCTCAGATCTAAATGATGATTTAAACTACAGGCAGCTCAAATTTGGGCCAGAAGATGGGGAGAGGGAGGGAGTGGGTGTTTCCTCGCCTTTATCTCTTGGCTCCACCCTCCATCCACACCCACCATCCACGAGTCAGCCAGTCTTTGGAGCCAGCCTCAGACAGGACAGATAGACATCTGCCTTTCTACTGAATCACGAAGCTTGACTCAGCTGGCAAAGACACTTCCACAGGGTCAGTCTGAGGCTGACTGATAGAGATACAGAGAAAGCCACAGAGACACAGAGACAGAAAGAGAGGATGGAGAGACAGAGCGCAACAAAAGAGATATAGAGAGAAAGAAACACAGAGACAGACAGAAACACAGACCCAGACAGAGAAACAGAGAGAAAGAAACATATAGAGAGACAGAGAGAGACAAACAGATGGACAGAGAGACAGACAGACTGAGATACAGAAAGAGACAGAAACAAACAGAAAGAGCCTGAGACAGTTAAAGAGCCAAAGGGACGGGAAAGACCAGAGAGCCAGGAATTCCTTGGGTTTTATGAAGGAGGTTCCTTGTGCACATGAAGGCTCTCTCTCTTTCTGGGCCTCAGTTTACCTATTCTGTAAAGTTCAGGGTTCAGGCTGGGGAGCTCTAGGGTCTCTAGAATAGAACGCAAGCTCCCTGAGGCCAGACACTTTTCATTTTTTCCCTTTGTATCCCCAGTGCCTAAGAGAGTTTCCTCTCTCTCATAGGAACAATAACGCAAGTACAGTCCCTATTCCTGTGCCTGTCCCAGGGCTTCATATAACAGTGGGCACATAGTTTTGTTTTGTTCTGTTTTTTGAGGGGAGAAGGCAGAACAGTTGGGATTAAGTGACTTGCCCAAGGTCACATAGCTAGTTTTGTGTTAAGTGTCTGAGGTTGGATTTGAACTCAAGTCCTCCTGACTCCAGGGCCAGTGCTCTATTTATTCACTGCACCACCTAGCCTCCCCCAACAGTGGGCACATAGTAAGTACCTAATGAAAGCTCATTGGGTGACTGATGAAGGTATCAAAAAATGAAAAAAGCTTATATCTAAAAACACAATCTCAACAGTGAGGAACAAAGCATACGGAGGGATGTCAGACCCCAGAGGCAGAGTAGTGCAGTGGGGTTATCAGGAAAACTTGGGTTCAA
This sequence comes from Pseudochirops cupreus, assembly GCA_028627135.1. Classification (NCBI taxonomy): domain Eukaryota; kingdom Metazoa; phylum Chordata; class Mammalia; order Diprotodontia; family Pseudocheiridae; genus Pseudochirops; species Pseudochirops cupreus. The sequence goes on along the minus strand of CM053580.1, from coordinate 10,198,303 downwards.
ATCCTGCCTCTGACACTTCCTTGAGTTGTGATGATAACCACGGGACAGTCAGAGCCTCAGTTTCCTCTTCTGTAAAGTGGGGATGATAAAAGTGACAAAAAGCACTTTCCTCACAATGACCCTATAGTGTGAGGGTCATAACTGGGAGGAGGAAACTGAGTCAGAGAGAGGTGCCCAGACTTGCCCAGAGTCTCCCAGCTAGTTAGAGCAAGAAGTGAAGCTGGAAGGGAAGCACCCTAGTGCCTCCCCCAGGGAGATGATGGCAGCAGAAGTCTCCGAAATGTCAGGCACCTCAGTGCTCTGGTGGGCTGCAATGTCTCTATGTATAACACTGGCAGCAGATCATAGTGAAGAGGGCATTGGACCTAGAGACCCTGGCAGCCTCAGGAAGGGTCAAGCAGGCAGCAAAAACTGTTTTGGGTAAATGCCAAAGGGGGTCGAAATATGCCAGCTGAGAAAGGCCAGCCAGCTCTCAGAAGGGAACGTGGTCCCCCTGGAGGATCTAGCTGGATTCTTGTCTCTGCTGTGCCACTGACCATCTGTGTGACCTTGGGCCAGTCCCTTTCCCTCTCTGAGCCTCAGTTCCCTCAGTCGTAAAATGAGGAGGATGAAGGGTGGAGCCAAGATGGCAGAGTAGAAACTCCCCCCACAACTACCTCAAATAGCTATAAAATATGATACTAAACAAATTTTAGAGCTACAGAACCCATAAAGTGACAGAGAGGGACAAATCTCCCACTGAAGGCAGCCCAGCAGGCAGACAGGAAGGGTGCCAGAGTACACTTCAGGAGAGTGAATCACTAGCAGCTGTGGCAGTCTCCAGACTTATCAACCAATAAATGCCAAAAAAAAAGTAAAAGGTCAGTCAGAACTCTGTTGGAAAGGAAGGGCATGGTCTAGCCCCTGCCCCCCAGGGTGAGAGATGGCGGAGCAAAAGTGGCTGTAGCAGCTGCCACTGAGCTGCCTCAGGAGCTCCTGGCCTACAGATTGTAGAGAGACCAAGTGACCTTTCAGAGGGTAATTGCTTTTGCTTTAACCTGTTTGGATCTGGGTCACTTTCTTGGGCGGTGGTCGTGGGGTGAGAAATGCCAGTTTGCCAGTGCAGTGTCTGTAGAGAGGGTGCCCTCCTCAGACCTCTGACATCTGTGAAAACCTCAGCAATTTGGAATAAAGCTCTCCTCTCTGGAAGCAGAGTTCTACCATGGCAAAGAGCTCAAAAGTCAAGTAATTGACTGGCAAGATGAGCAAACAGAGGAAGCACAAACAGACCATAGAATATTTTTGGGGGACAAAAAGGGTCAAAGCATGGAATGGGAGGAAGACAATGAAGTCAGAACTCCTGAATCAAAAGCTTCCAAGAAAAATATGAACTGGTTACAGGCCATGAAAGAGCTCAAGGTGGATTTTGAAAATCAAGTAAGAGAAATGGAGGAAAAACTGGGAAGAGAAATGAGAATGATGCAAGAAAATCATGAAAAGAGAACCAACAACTTGACTGAAGAAAATAGCACCTTAAAAAATAGACTAACTCAAATGGCAAAAAGTAGCCCAAAAAGCCAATGAAGAGAAGAATGCCTTAAAAAGCTGAATTTGCCAGATGGAAAAAGAATCTCAAAAGCTCACTGAAGAGAATAAGCCCTTCAGAATTAGAGTGGAGCAAATGGAAGCTAATGACTTTATGAGAAATCAAGATAC
>CM053580.1:10172125-10188806 GCA_028627135.1 Pseudochirops cupreus | reverse complement strand
CAAAGGGTATGAACTTATTTATAGCCCTTTGGGCATAGTTCCAGATTGCTCTCCAGAATGGTTGTATCAATTCGCAACTCCACCAACAATGCATTAGTGTTCCAATTTTTCCACATCCTCTCCAGCATTTATCATTTTCCTATTTTGTCATCTTAGGTAAATCTGGCCGGTGAGATGTGGTACCTAAGAATTGTTTTGATTTGCATTTCTCTAATCAATAGTGATTTAGAACATTTTTTCATATGCTTATAGATATCTTTAATTTCATTTTCTGAGAACTGCCTGTTCATATCCCTCACCCATTTATCAATTGGGGAGTAGCTTGTATTCTTATAGATTTAAGTCAAAGCTGTATTTATTTATTTATTTGCTTTTTGGAGGGGGAAAGGGAAGGCAATTGGGGTTAAGTGACTTTCCCAAGGTCACACAGCTAGTTTTGTGTTAAGTGCCTGAGGTCAGATTTGAACTCAGATCCTCCTGACTCCAGGGCTAGTGCTCTATTGACTGTGCCACCTAGCCAACCCAAGTCAAAGCTTTATTAAATGCTTACTGCGTGTGTCAGGCACGGCCCTAGACACTGGACATATAAATGTAAGTCAAAGACGGTCCTGTCCTCATGGAGCTTACATTCCAATAGGGTAAGATGAGAAAGCAGCAGAGCTGGGAGAGGATTGCAGTGGAGACAGCTGAGGAAGGGCCACCAACCAAAGACCATTGGAACAGTCCAGGCACAAGGTAATTAGGGCCCGACCCAGGGCAGCGACCTCGAACAGAGAGAAAAGTGGAGATGAGAGATGTCGTGAAGGTCAGAACGGAAAATGGGCCAAAGACTGGATATATGGAGGGAGTGAGAAGTCAAGTCTTACCCGAGGGGGTGAGCTTGGGTGACTGGTAGGGAGGCAGCATCCTCAGAAGGAACAGGGAAGGTCAAAGGGAATTGGGCTTGGGGAGGGGAGAGATCATAAATGCAGCATTAGACATGTCGAGCTTGAGATGTCTGTAGGATGCAGAGTTTGGTATATTCAAGAGGCATCTGGCATCATGGCTCATTCATCATGAGACTAGACCTCCAAAGAGAGGGTTGGGACAGATAGATACAGGTGTGTTTGTGTGTGTGGTATGTGTATGTGTGTTTGTGGGGGGTGTGCATGTGTGTGGTATATGTGTGTATTTGTGTGGGGTGGGGGGATATATGTGGGGGGCTGTATGTGTGTGTGCACATGGGAGTGTGTAGTATGTGTGTGCTTTGTGTTTTTGTGAGGGGTACGTGTGGGATGTGTGAGTGGGGGGGAGGGAGGGAAAGAGAGAGAGGAGGAGGGGTGAGGGAGAGGGAGAGGGAGAAAAAGAGGGAGAGGGAGAGACAGAGAGAGAGAGGGAGGGAGAGAGGGAGGGAGAGAGGGAGGGAAAGGAAGAAGGAGAAGAAGAGGGAGAGGGAGAGGGGGAGAGAGAGGGAGAAGAAGAGGGAGAGACAGACAGGCAGAGAGAGAGACAGAGACAGAGAGACAGAAAGAGACAGAGAGACAGAGACAGAGACAGAGAGAGAGAGAGACAGAGAGATAGACAGAGAGACAGAGACAGAGAGAGAAAGACAGAGAGATAGACAGAGAGACAGAGACAGAGAGAGAAAGACAGAGACAGAGACAGAGACAGAGACACAGAGAGACACAGAGAGACACAGAGAGACACAGAGAGAGACAGAGAGAGCGAGCTGCATTGATGATTGAACCCATAGGAACTGATGAGATCACCAAGTGAGGGTAAAGAGCCCTCCCTTCTCAGGGTTTTTGGTCTCCTCCCCAACAGGCATTACAATGAAGGAACAAACCACCTTTGCTGCATCCCAGGCCTTTGGGACCCTTAAGCTTACCACAATGGGAATCCCCTCTCCCTGGGGGAGAGTGTCACCTCTCTAAGACTTAGTAGATGGTCTCCAAGACTGGCAGTGGTTGAAATGCCCATTTCCCTGTTGCCAGCCACCAAGCAGGAGAAGAGTCTCCCAGCACTGTTGTCCCCAGACAACAAGCCAGTCCTGAGCTGCAGACTCAGTGCTTGTCTAGCTTAGAGGAATTCACCAAAGCTCAGGCTCCCTTGTTTGTCCCCTACTGGGAACCCAGGATTTCCCTCCGTGCAAAGAGAATACATCAAGAAGACTTTGCCAAATCTAGAGTAAAATTATGGATCCTGTTAATCTCAAAAGTGATTTTTGTTCATTATCTTTTTCTAGAGCTATGATTTCAGCAGTGGGGGAACTCCCTGATATGGAAAGTCCTTCCGCCCATTCAGATTGCAACATGATTAGAGTTTCCTGGAACACTGGGTGTTTAAGTGATTTGCCCAGGGTCACCCAGTCCCTATGGGTCAGAGGCAGGACTAGATTGTAAGCCCTCTTACATCAGACCTATCTCTTTCTTCATTATTTCCTGCTCTCTCTCCCAAAAGTGATCTATGTTCCAGGAGCATTTCTGTAAAACCACAGAATGTTAGATCATGAACTGAGCTGGGCTTTGGGCTACCTGACTTGGGTCCCAACTCTGACCATTCTGTTTTGCCTTTGGTTTCAAGGGAGGAAGTGGCTTTGATGCCATTTAAGAGGCACCTATGCACATGACTAGGCCCTGAACAACCTGTGTCCCTGGTGAAGATGCTTTCTTGGTGAACCTCCCAAGATTAGAGACTTCAGCTGAGGCGTCCCAAGGTCTCCAGGAGACAGCCCTCACCCAGCAGCATTCCACAGTCCCCATGGCAATAGGGCGCTGGCATTCTTGTTTCCAGGACGACCCCGGGCCCTCAGCGTCCTGGGTTTCCACAGCAACCACCCAAGGCCCCAGTGAAAGCTTGCTCCCTGCTCCACTCCCCTGGACAAGTCCCAGCAGTTTCTGCAAACGGCAGGTGAGCCAGGACTCATTGTCAGGAGGGCCCGACCAGCCAGTCCTAACACCAAACTGGGGTTCCTCTGTCTGCAGAATCTTCTGGTGGAATCTGGGAATTGACGGTATTAGAAACATCCCTCCCCATCCACCTGAATCTCCCCTGTTAGACCATCTAGCAAGCCTCCGCTGGCCCTTCAGGAAGGAGCCGGATTTGCCTGGAGCTGCCCCCAACCCACTTTCTCTTTGTGGTCTGTGCCATGAGTGCTGAGGCCAGTGATCCGGGTGACCGTGGGGAGGAAAAGCCCAGGCTGAAGCTGGAAGCTGTGATCCAGGTGAGTTCACTCGTGCCCTGGAGAGCAGGGACCACCCACTTTGCTGTTTTTATCCCCAGCTCTGAGGAGTGCACGGTCATTGCGTCATTTCAGTCATGTCTGACTCTCGTGACCCCACTGGGGGTTTTCTTGGTGAAGATACTAGCGTGGTTTGCCATTTCTTTCTCCAGCTCATTCTACCGATGAGTGACTTTCCAAAGGTCACACAGTTAGTATCCAAGGTCACATTTGAACTCAGATCTTCCTGACTCCAGATCTGCTCCCCTATCCACTGTGCCACCTAGCAGTCTCCCAAATACATAGTTAATAAATGCTTTATTCATTCCTTCATTCGTAACACAAAGAAGCAAGAAGCCCTGAATGGGGTGGTGGGGAAGGTCACAGTTTCAGCTGCTGTGATCTTCCTGAGGAGCAGGCCAGGAAGAGACGGTCCTGGTCCTCACAGTGAGGGGTGAGGTTTTAAGGAGGCGTGATTTGCATGCAGGAAGCGGAGAAGACCCTGGACTTCTCACCGCTGCTGGGTTCCTACTTTCTCCCCCTTTTCCCCGACCAGAATGTGAGCTTCTTGAGGGCAACGGATGATTTTGCCTTTCTTCCCCCACCCCCACTCCCCCTTTCTTCCCCCCCCACCCCCTCCCAGTGCTTAGCACAGCGCCAGACAGAAGGCACTTAATAGTTGCGTGTTAACTGACCAACTGACTGACATTTCCTTTCCTGAATCCTCACTGACACCTTCCCAATCTGTGCTCATCCCTGTAAAGGACTCAAGCTTTCCCAGTGTCATGATTCGATGCTAATCGGTTTAGACCTATTAGTGCTGAGGTGTGTGTTGGGGGGGGGGGGTGAGGAGGAGAATATTCAGAATTAAGGTGCTGTTGAGAATTTGTTTAGGCTCAGAAGTGGCAAGACTTAGTGGTCTCAGGGTCGAGATGACCTGGGTTCAAATTTTGCCTCTGATGACTGAATAATGGCTCTGTGATCCTGGCCAAGACACACCCTCTGCATGCCCCAATCGACTCTTTACAATAGGGATTCTCTGCTATTTTGTGTGTGTGTGTGTGTGTGTGTGTCTTAGAGCCCTTTGGCAATCAGTCTGGTGAAACCTCTGCACCTCTTTTCAGAATCGTGTTTTTTAAAAAATACATAAGATTTCATAGGAAATCAATTACTTTGAAATATAGCAATATTAATTCTTTAAAAAAAAAAAGTTCGCCGGCCAGGAGTAGTGGAGCATCCCAGGCATCCCTGCTCCTGGGGAAACTGAGGCTCAGGTGTTCTGAGCTTCAGTGGGCTAAGCCAACCCAGGATCCTCACTAAGTGTGGCGTGGATGTGGTGGGGAGAGGAAGGATGCAGGAGAGAGACAATGAATCCTCCAGGCTGCCTGAGGAGGGACACACAGGCTGAGACCAGAAACAGAACGGGCTAAAGCTCCTTACTGATGGGAGTGGGCTGGGCACCTCAGGGGTCCCTGCACTTCCAGCCTTAGCTGGATAAGAAGAACTAGTTTCACATACCCCAGATTAGGAAACCCTAAGACAAAGCTTTAGAATAAGCAGAGGGAATGTTCTCACTATACTAATGGAATCATCAATCTGGTTAAAAAAATAACAACACTGGTTTGGGACTCATAGGGTGATTCAATAAAATCAGATGCTAAGTTTACAACTGGATACACACTGAAAGGACTTTCCAAAACAAGACAAGGAGCTTATCTGTCCAGACATCCATGGCAGGGAGGGCGGACAGCAATGAGGTGAAGCAGCCTAAATGTGCAATGTATGTACCAATAGATGATGGCACATCAAATGTAATGAAATCACATTCTGACAAATGTGAGGACCATGGAGAAAGTAGGGGCACCTTTTGTGAAATATCCCAAAAGGAAAACAAGCCAGCATCAGGACACACTGCACACTGCCCAGGGACCTTCCTGGGCAAACGCACGGACAGAGGTTTCTGACTTAGATAAAGGAACCAGAAAGGAAACTTTTTGCATGGAAATTGGCCAATGTGAATGTAAAACCACCATGGAGCCAATTGGGTGAGTTTGGATGCGCAGTTGTTTGTGGTTTGTTTGTTTTTTAATAAATTTCGTCACTGCAGCAGAATGGCAGACTATGCTAGTTAATGTCTCCAGGCTCTTTAGGCTCGGTTACTTGTGATGCTTGGGACCCCATCCTAAGTTCCTAAGAGTGAAAAGCTCCTCCTCTGGTGCTCCCGTTCCCTGGCTCAGCAACACCTCGGCCTAGAGTGCCCAAGGAGAGGTGGGGCTTGCCAGTAACGCTCTGTCTTCTGCTCCAGAAGAGCTGGTGCTGAAGTCAGGTGCCCTGAGCCAGTCTCTGGGGAGACTGATGCTAATCAGAGGCAGCCAACTGCAAGGAGGACTAGCTTCCAATACATGAAAGCTCCTTGGGGGCAGTGACAGCAACCAGCCAGGGCTGAGATGGGACAGCAGGCCCATAACCTGTCATTTACACCTGGCAGGGGTAGCTATCTGCGCCTGAGGGCCTCATGTTTTGCAGACAGGCGCCACTCGGATAGGCTTTGCCCACATAGGCTTTGCTCTTCTCTTCCAGTGTCTGCTGGGGAGTCCAGAGGATGGTTCCACCTGCCTATGCCAAGGACTGGAGGAGGAAAGGGGGGAGGGAACATCAGGGCCCCTGAAATATCCTGGTCTCCCCCATCCTGCATTTCCACAAAGTGACTAGAACAAAAACAAACAGACGAACAAACAAAACCAAAGCAAACCCCAGGCTCTTGGGTGTTCAAAGAACTTTTAATTTAAAAAATTAAAAGGAAAAAGGAGCCTGTGTGTAGAAAGATAATACATAATTAATTAGTAACTAGCATTTATAAGGTACTTTAAAGTCTGCAAAGAACTACACACACACACAAACACACACTTACACACAAACATACACATACACACTTACACACATACACACTTACACAAACACACATACACACTTACACACACAAATACACATACACACAAACACACACGCACAAATACACACACATACACAGATATACACACATACACACAAACACACACATACGCACAAATACACACATATACACACACATATACACACACACACAACCTCATTTGACATATTATTAGGTGCTACTACTATTCTCATTTACAGAGACTTGAAAGGGGGTTAAATAATATGGCCACTGGGTCTTTCTCACCCACACATCACATTTACAAATAGGCAACTATATGCATTTGTACATACGAATATGTAATAATACGCTGCGTGTCTATCTGACTATGCACACAGATACAGACACATGTGTGTAATGGTTGGGAGAGGGTACAACAGCCTGGGACCCATCCATTACAATAATCATAACTCTTGTTGTTATAGCTGACATTAATATAGTATTTTGTGATCACAAAAAGCACTTTATAAACATCTCGTTTGAGCCTCATGACAACCCTGTGAGATAAGGGCTAAAGCTATTATTGTTCCTACTGTAGATGAGGAAACAGGCTCAGAGTGGCTATATGACGTGTGCATAGAACTGTCAGAGGCAGAATTCAAACCCTCATCTTCCTGACTCTAAGCCCACCTCTTTCCCACTGAGCCACACTTTCTGTGATCTGTATAAGGTATTAACCTATCTTAAAGAAAAATCAAAAAGGTAACCCAAAACACATCACCTCAGCAAGTCACTTAACCTCCTTCTGCCTCAGTTTCCTCATCTGTAAAAATGAATATGATAACAGCGTCTCCCTCCTAGGGTTGTGAGGGTCAAATGAGATAATAATTGTAAAGTGTTTGGCACCATGCTGGTATACAGTAGGCGCTCTATAAATGTTAGTTCTCATCATCATCAACACTAAAACACAAAGGCAGAGCCGGATGGCGCAGGAGATAGAACCCTGAGACTGGAGTCAGGAAGACCTAAGTTCAAATCCAACCTCAGAAACTTGCTGAGTGTGTGACCCAGAACAAGTCACTTAACCCTGGTCTGCCTTGGTTTCCTCATCTGTAAAATGGGGATGATAATAGCACCTCTGCCCCTGGGGTGTTGTGAGGTTCCAGTGAGACAGTCTTTGCAAAGTGCCCTGCAGATCTTGAAACACTGTGTAAATACCCGCCGTTATTACTGTTAATAATAGCTGACATTTATATCGCACTATAAATGTGCCAAGCACCTCATTTGTGCCTCACGACAACTCTGTGAGAGAGATGCTGAGAGATTATGCCCAATTCACAGATGAGGAAACTGGAGTTCAGAGACATAAAATGACTTGAACAGGGTAATATGGCAAGTAAGAATCAGAGGTGGGCCATGTGGCCACCAATGCCACGGTGATGAGAAATGATAGAAGCAGAATCAGGAGGTGGCGAGAGAACCACAAATGATTGTGTCCCCAGAGGTGTGTCTGCGTCACTATGGACATGCAGGGATGTGCAGCCACTGAGATTAGATGGGGCATGGAATGACTCACTGATAGACGCTATCTGGGATCTATAATTAAGGAAATGTTTAAAATGGCAGATTGCTCACACTCAAAATGAAAGGCAGGATGAAGGCTGTGGGGAGCAGGGGAAGAGCTCCCAATGCCCCAAGCAGAGGAAGAACAGTCCTGGACTTGAGGAGATGGAGGGTGGGAACTTGACCAGGGCCATCACAAGTTGGGGGGAGGGGCCCTCTCTAACAAAGAGGCAAAAACATCTGGCGATGCTGAGCTCCTCTGCTCTGGTGCCTTAGCAAGTCATTTTAAAAGGTTCCCAACGCAGGTCAGTCTTGTAATTTGATTCAATTCAAGAAGCATATATTCAGTGCCTATTATGTACAATGTATGTTCCATTTAAAAAATGATATAACCCTTGTCTTCAGGGAGCTTACTTTCTACTCTAGTTAGTGATGGAAGGTCTTCCCTCTGTTTCACAAAGAGGGCTGGAGGATTGGCATCATCCACTGAGCAAATGTGGAGACACCTTCTTGCTGGGGTGAACATTCAGGACTGTCTCATCTCATGGGTGAGAGGCTTTACCCAAGGGAAGTATTTTGGAAGGCAACCTTCCATATGACAGTCCCAATCTATGGGAGTGGTCCCAAAGCACTGGGAAGCTACTGGTCTCCACCCCAAAATATGCATACTTGTGTATTGGCAGGCTCCACTGTCCCAAAAATTCCTTATCTGGGCAACAAAGCTTTTTGCTTGGCAGAAAGAGAGAGAATCTAAAAGATAACCCAAAAATCCACAACAAATTCCCCAGGAGCTTTGGCTCATTTGTTCCTCCAATACACATTTTAGCATACCTCTGCACACCTGCTGTTTTAGGAGCCAGAGGAGATACAGAATTTTACAATTCCTACACATCTAGGGTGGGGCCAGCCCCCCAGGGATGGTCAGACCAGCATTGAATACAGCAGGTTGATTAGGCTCTCGGTGGGTAGGAAAGAGAGAAGAAAAGGCAGACAGGACACGTCATCTGCATCCCACACTGTCTGCTTTGCAGTTCTGTCCCAGCTGCTCCTCAAGGGTGCCCTCGACCTCACTTTTCAGAGCTGTTGCCTTGTTTAAAGAAAATAAACTCAGGTACTTTGCCTTCTTTTACAGGTAAAACAAGCTTTTGATGTTTTCACCCTGTTTTCATTTTCCCACCCTTCCAGTGCATCTGCCAGTCCCCCTTCCCCATATTTCTCCCCTACTTAAAAAGTGGAAGGCTGCATTTGAGTGGCACTTAGCATTTCTTCCCCTTGCTGAAGCTGGAGGAGGAAAGAGCCCCAACCTGCCTAAGCACGTTAGATATACCAGGAACCGATACCCTGGCTGAGACTTAAACCTGGCCCCAGTTCTGGGGGAAAGGCTGGACCTGTGGGGAGAAAGCATGATTAATTCTAAGAGACATTTATATGGTACTTTCAAGTCTGTAAAATGTTTCCTCTTCCCACCTCCATACCTTTGCATAGGCTGTCTCCCATGCCGGGAGCACACTCTTCAGCTCCCCCTTTTAGAATTCGCAGCTGCCCTAAAGACTAGGCCTGGGCGTCATTTCCTAGGGAAGCCCTTCCTCATCTCCCTCCTTTTGGCTTCACTCTCCTTTCTCAAATGAGTTTCTGGTTCTGTAACCCAGCTCCAGCCTGAGGCAGAATTGGGGTTCTGCTTACCTGTATACATGGATGCTCCTGGAGGGAAAGAACCATTTTTCATTGTTATGCTTGAAGAGTCAGCATCTAATCCAATGCCTTGAACAAAGGAGGCTCTAAATAAATATTGGCTAAATAGGATGAAATCTACTGTTTCCTAGGGGATCATTAAATCTTTCCTGCAGTAGAGGTGATAGCAGGACCCCATTTGCCAAAGACAGTCAGCGGTTACCATGAAACAAACACTCAGAGAAAGGACTGGGACAGATTTTGGATCCAACCTCTTCTTTGGAAGATGAAGAAACTGAGGCCCAGAGTAGTTCTGTGACTGCTCAGGGCCAATCAGATGATGAGGAAGGGTTATAACTCTGGGCTTCCTGACTCCTGGGTTGAACACTCAATCTTTTACACCACACTTAGAATCAGAGGTCCTGAGTTCAAATTCTGTCTCTCTTCTAGTTGTATGACCTTAATCACATAATTTCTCTCCCCTGGGCCTCAGTTTCCTCCTCTGTAAACAAAAAGGAGGGGAGGGCTTGGACTAGATTCACACACACACACATACACACACACACACACACACACACACACACACACACACACACACACACACACACTCTCCAGGTAATTACTTTGCTTGGGAGAGTTCTGTGCACCAGAGCCTGGTTAGACGCAGAGCTGGGTCAGTGAGATTTGGGAGCTGTTAGCTGAGCATCCCAAGAGCTCAGTTTGACTCTTGACATCACCAGTAACTGACCTGGAACAATCTGTATGATTTGAGTTCCACAGATATTTTTTGGTCCCTTACCCTTCCAAAGCTCTGAGCTGGGTATCAAAAGATGAAACAGGTGAAGGGTGCTGAGCCAGCCAAGCGTGGAGCTTGGAACGTAAGCAGAGAGGAGTTAGAGCCTTTGTTTCCCTTCCCCTTTCTCTCCAATAGAAATCACAACAATAATAATAATTGCTTTTGCTCAGTCAAGTCATGTCTGACCCTTTATGATCCCATTTGGGGTTTTCTTGGTAAAGATATGGGAGTGGTTTGCTATTTCCTTCTCCAGCTCATTTGACAGATGAGGAAACTGAGGCAAATAGGGTTAAGTGACTTACCCAGGTCACACAGCTAGCTAATGTATGGAATGAGTGAAAACTTCTCAATTTGGGGTTAACTTTTCCTTCCTCCCATTGTTGCTGTCAATCACTTTTATCTTCTTTTGTCTGTTTTCTGGCCTTGGTGGGACCCTCCCTTCTTATTTTCTTGCTGTCCCAGTTGGGGAAGAATTTGATGAAGTCTGCCTCTCCACCAATGAGAGAGGAAACAGTCGAGGAGGGGGCTTGACTAAATTAAGTTTCAAATTCCTGCTCTGTCTTTTGTAACTTGCCTCTTCTCCATGATGAGTCATGGGGAAGACCACCCTGTTCTCCCAGGGAAGAGAATAAACTCCTGTTCTTAGTCTAAGAGATCTCTGTGTTTATTTTTTCACTAAATTAAGGATGAAGGGTATTTTTCATCCCAAACACTAGTAAGTGTTGGAGGCCAGATTTAACTTAGGGCTTCCTGACTCACCTATCACTGCACTATCCGTCTCTACACCAGCACCAACCCAGGCCCCCCCACCCCTACTCCTAAGGATGTTGTAGGCTATAATAATACCAAATATGTAAAGCTATCATAAAACATTAGGGTCAGAAAGAGCCTTTACATTTCATGTTATATTGGTGGTTGTCTTTTACTCTCAAAGAGAACCAAAATGATGTCATAATGTTGGGGTCAAGGTACAGTGTGACCAGCTATGGCTGATGAGACCAATAGGAGCTCAGAAGGCTCAACCACAAGTTGAGCACAAAATGGTCCATATGAACATTTGGGGGATGGCTTTAAATTTTCACATCTCATGTTTCTTTTGAGCTAGTGCAATTCTGCTTTGTTCATAGAGTTCAGCACCTTCTCTGATGTGAGCATACCATGTTGAGGGTCCTGTGCCATGCTGGGAGATCCTGTGCCACACTGGGGGGTCCTGTGAATGTGGGGATCCTCTGACATGTTGGGGGTCCTGTGACATGCTGGGGGTTCCTATGCCGGTGTTTCCATCATTCATGTGATATGCATCATTATTCAAATGAGGAGATTGAGGTCTAGAAAGGTGACATCACCTGTACATGGTCTTAAGCTGGGGATTGAATCAGCCTCCTCAGTCTCAGATGATGCTTTTTCTGCTCTAGCACTAGACCCAGGACTCCCTTTCTATCCTCCTAAAAGAGCCTTATACACCCAGTTGAGTAGCCCTGGTTTGTTCAGTTGGCTAGAGAACAGTTCCCTCAAGGCAGAGGCAGAGCTTCACAGAACACCAGAACACAGATCTTGGAGGACCTGGGCCACCTATTAGAGATGAGAAAATTGCAGAAGGGGTGGGAGTAGGGGAGGATAGATATGACTTGCCCAGGGTCTCATAGTCAATATTTATTGAAACGAGACTTGAACCCAGGTCTTGTGAATGCCCCAAATACTGCCTCTAAAACCCAAGGGAGTGTTGGAATTTGTTCAAGAGAGTCAGAGGCAAGTTGGGAGACAGACTATGTCCTTAAGAACTGGCTCAGACCGAGAAGAGCAATAGGCTTGTGGCTCACACAGCTTGTTCCTTAACAAGGACCTTGCCTGAGTCTAGGACTGTGTTTTTAAACAGAGATATTTTGATCACCGTTTTTCAATATCATTGGTTTCCTTTGTATTTTGTTTTATGCATTTAAAAACAAGATTCTACAAGGGACCTCTCCTTCCTCAGCCTGTCTGCCCAAAGGTCCATAGCCCAGAAAAGACCAAGAACTTCCATGCTCAGGAATCTGACCTTGTTAAGGTTGGAGGCTGTGAGTCCAGGCACTGCAGGGTGACTAGTATCAGAAAGAGAAGAGGAGGCTTTGGGGTGCTATTCTCCCCACACTACCTAGTGATGCCAGCATTGGAGAGCCAAGAGGAAAGACCAGATTCTAAATCATTACTGAATAGAGTGTCTGTGAGCCTGGGCATCTCTGCAAGGAAAGAGTGAAGGACGTGTCCTCCATGGGACGCATAGCACAGGGCTTAGGTCGGAGCAGTGTGCCTGCCCCACACAGGAGCACAATCCTTGTCAGGCTCATGACCCCACTCCAGTAGGTCCCCACAGTCAAAGGCATTTCTCCCTTTCCCACACTGATTGTGACTTTTCTGGAATTTTATTCATTCACACTTGGTTAGCATGTATTGAGTGCCTACTGCACACAAGGCTCTGTGCTAGGCACCAGAGACACAAAGATAAAATGAAACCATTCCTTTGCTGAAGCCTCTCAGTATCCTGAACTGGTTCCTAAGCCTCCACCTACAGGAAGCCTTTCCTGACCCCCTCAGGCATCAGCACTCTCCGTTTCTAAGGATTTGGGCTTGTTTTGTCTACGGTTTATATTTACGTGTGTAAGTATTATTTATCAACCTCCCCCCATGCCTGAGGGCAGGAAGGGGTTTTTCCATCCAGTTTTGGTTTCTATACCCCCAGGAGCTGGCACAGCACCCTGCCCACGGAGAGTCCTTAATAAAAAGTTATTGATTCCTATGGAAGGGATGCAACATTGACCTGCATAAGCACAGGAGAATGTGGGACAAGAGAAAACCAGGGGGATCTGAAAAGGCTGCCGGTGGAGATGGCCTCCAAGCTCAGCAGTAGAGGAAGCTCACTATTGTAAGAGAAGGAAGCTGGAGAGAAGACGGGCCAGGCTCGGAGCGCAGAGCTAAATGACTGCATGGGCAGGGGCTGGGGCTTTGTCTTTCTTTGTGTCCCCAGTTGGCACATAGTAGGTGTTTAGTAAATGCTATTGATGACACTGACAGTGATTTGGCTGGAATGGGGTGAGCAAAGGGAAGCAATGAGACATAAATATGGAGAGACAGACTAGAAAGAGGCTGTCACCAGCCTTCAATGCCAGGGCGGAGAATCTGTCCTGTGCTTGAGAGCCAATGGGGAGGTACTGAAGACTCTTGGGCAGGAGAACTACACGTCGGACGTGTGCTTTAGAAATGTCAAAATGGTGGCTCTGTGGAAGGTGGGACTGGAGATGGCAGGGATTGGAAGGCTGGAGCACATTAGAAGGTCACTTCTAGGGTGGTGGCCCCTCAGTGGAAAGAAAGGACCAAGGGGAGGCATGCTGCCAAAGACTACAGATACGGGGCTGAGGGAGGGTGGTTCCAAGGTTGCAAATCAGTTCCTCAAGAGAACCACGGCTAAAGAGCTGGAAAGGATTCCAGAGGTCGTCTGGCCCCACCCCTTCACTGAACAGGGGAGGAAACTGAAGCCCACAGAGCTGATGTGACTTGCTTAAATGATATAAGGAGTAAAGGTCAGAGGTAATATGGAAGCTCAGGTCCTTGGACTCCACAGCCAATGTCCTTCCAATGTACCATGACACAGACACTCCTCATTGACCTGAGTGCTTTACTGGGCCATATAACTCTAGTTATGTGAGCAGCCCAGCACATAATTAAAACCTCCACCCCAACCCTCCCCAGCAATCATGAGCTTCATGCTCACTGAGGATCCCCAATCTTCATGGCCCTTGCAGGTGTTACTTCTATTAGCCCTCCCCAAAATGTTGCCCGAACAACAGGGCCGGAGAGCAGTCTGCCAGCATAATACTGGCATAATTAGATCCCCCTGGCATAAGAACCCTAAGCACTGAAAATCAGATGCTTGGTCATCCTGGTAGTAGTTTCACTGGGCTCACCTAGTCATGCTTCAGCTCAACACCTTGTTAACCTGACCCAAGTTCTTAAAAGCTCAGCATTGTCAAATTGTCAGTGTTGGAAGGGTTAGGGGAAGATAGAGGTGCTAGTGCATTATTGATGAAGCTGTGAATCAGGACAACAATTCAGGAAAGCAATTCAGAATCTGACTTTCTTTGAACTAGAGATTCCATTGCTAGGCAAATATCTCACAGAGGTGAATGACAAAAAAAGAAAGGTTCCATATACAAAAAAATAACTTATAGCAACCTGTGTTGTGACTGCAAATAACTAGAAACCAAGAAGGTTCCCAACAATTGCAGTCTGGCTGCACAAGTGTGGTCCCTGGATGCAGTGGAATATTACTGTGGTAAGTAAGAAACCAACGTGATAAATACAGTCATGAAAAGACAACAGGAACTGATGCACAGTCAAGTAAGCAAAACCAGGAAAACTACACAACGACCAGCAAACCCCCCCCCCCCCCCCCGCAAAAAAAAGTGTTGTCAAATTACAGAGAACAAGTTTGGATCCAAAGAGATGGGAGGAGATAACTCCTTCTGTTCCTTTACAGAAGCATGATCCACAGGGGTAGAGAGATTCTGGGGAATTTCTTTCCTCCTCTTTTTTGTGAAAAGTCTTATATAGGTTGATTCTTTTTATGAGTGAGATGGTACAGTGCTACAGGGGGGCATTTGGGCACCAGAAAATGTCAATTAAAATGTTTTTAAAATTCTACGATCCTAGTCAGAATTTGGTGTATCAGCTAAGGTAACATCCACTCCAATTGCAAAATTCTGAAACTACTGCCTAAACAAGTTATTGTATAAAATTTAAAATACACCACAATTATGTTTGGGGGAAAAAAAGTTTAGCATTGGCCAGGCCTTCTGGGCTTCCTGGTAGATATTTGGTAACTCCTGTTCTGTTGATTCCCTCCATTTTGTCTCCTCCACTGTCCTCCCACTCCATCATCTTAAAAATTAAATTCTTGGGAAGAGGAAACATTCAGAGGTCTTATATTCCCAATTCATAATGTAAGATTATAGATTTAGACCCAAAAGAGACCCTTAGTAGTCATCTACTCCAATCCTCTCCACTTTATTCTACTTCGTTTTCACACAAATGGACTAAAAAAATGAGCAAAAACCTGAAACAGAAACATTTCCCCCCAACACCCAGGGGCATGATCTCCCCTAACCTGGCAAGAATGCCCTCAAGCTTAAGGAGGTATGTAGAACACTGGCCCCACCAAATTCCCTTCCCAGTGAGAGAGAGCTGATGAATGAGCCATCACTTCCTCTTGGTTGGATTCAGTCTACTTCCGTGCTGGGTCAGGAAGGCCCAGGGTTTTGCTCTTCACTGGGGTCCTAGAATGGGGGCTCCACCACCCAATATTTTGAAGTTTGCAGGGTCAGAGTCTTGAGAATACTCATTTACCTAAGAACAAGAAAGAGCAAAGACTGAGAGGCAATAAAGGAAGTCTCTATTCCCTAGCTGAATTCTATTTCCCCTCCAGGAGGCTTACAGTGAATCCCCTTGCCTCCTGACTCAAGCCCAGGCAGGCAGGAAAGAGGCCAAGCTCATTTTACAGAGAACTTATTGAGGTTTAGAGAGGCAATGGGATTTCCCCAAGGTCCCAGTAAGTAGCAAAGACAGAATCTGAACGCTGATCTTTTGACTCAAACATTTGCAGAACAAGACAAGAGGCAGTATGGGATAGTAAAAGGAAGACTGCCTTTGAAGTCATGCACACTGGGGTTAACTTCCTGCCTCTAAGACCTACAGATCTAAGGATCCTGGACACTAGTCAGCTAGCCTCTTGTGTGGCCCTAGGAATGGCTAAAATGCAAAGTTAAGCATGAGTTGCTGATTAGCAACTTCAGAAAGAAGCATCCACACCAGCCTAGGTTCTTTTTTTTTTTTTTGCTTTTTTTTTTGGAGGAGGAAGGCAGGGCAATTGGAGTTAAGTGACTTGCCCAAGGTCACACGGCTAGTAAGTGTTAAGTGTCTGATTCCGGATTTGAACTCAGGGCCTCCTGACTCCGGGGCCAGTGCTCTATTTACTGTACCACCTAACCACCCCAAGCCAAGGTTCTGCATAGACCATAAGTAGGTTGTTTCTAGGATTCTGTTCCCACTGCCCCCCACCATGGGGGTAAATAGAAACCCCAGGAGCTTCCTAAACAGTTGAAATAACAGGTCCTGATAACCCAATCACCCAGCTTCATTTAGGGGACCCACAGTTAATCTTTATTGTTGTTGTTCAGTTGTTTTGGTCTTGTCTGATTCTTTGTGACCCCACTGGGGATTTTCTTGGCAAAGATACTGGAGTGGTTTGCCATTTCCTTCTCCAGCTCATTTTACAGATGAGGAAACTGAGGCAAGCAGGGTTAAGTGAACTACGTAAGTTCACACAGCTAATAAGTGTATGAGGCTTCCTGATTCCAAGCCCAGTGCTCTATGTATTGTCTACTGAGCTGCCCATCTCAATGTTTACAGATGGATTAAAAATAAATGTTTTAAAGATTTTGGAAGTCAATTGACAAAATCAAAGTTCTCCTCCTCCTTTTTGCTCTCTCTCTCTCTCACACACACACACACACACACACACACACAC
>CM053580.1:10153695-10171625 GCA_028627135.1 Pseudochirops cupreus | reverse complement strand
CACACACACACACACACACACACTCATGAGCTGAACTCAAGAACATGGCAACAGCCACAGATTCAGATGAGTGCCTGTAACATCTGTTTGTTTCTCTTAATTGGTTTGTATTGTCTTCAGTTCTATTGGTTCCCTTTTATATTTGGAAGTCAGTAGGATGCAAGAACTAAATAAATTTTAACTGTCTGACACAGAGCCCTCCATGGAAGCACAATGCCTGTTTATTGAATATATAAACATGGGAATGGAAATGCCCTTACAGTAACTGACAACCTCTAGCCTTCTTGGAGTTGAAAACTCTTTCTTTAAAAAAAAACAAACATTTATTGAGCACCTAATTTTGCCGATCCCTTTACATATCTTCGCCTTGTTTGGTCCTCAAGGTAATCCCTGAGCTGAGTACTGTTGTTATAGCCATGTTTCAGAGGATGGGACTGAGTCACCAAAGGTTAGGCAACGAGCCTATGGTTATATAGCTTGCAAATGTCAAAGGCAAAATTTGAACACAAACCAGTTCTACCCATTGTGCTTCACTTTCTTATCTTCCTATATGAACAAGGGTTTTATTTTTGCAAAAGAAAGACAAGTACAATATTCCTGTTTTGTGTATCAGATATGATAGATGAATTTTTCAACATCACCTTCATTTCCTTAAATATCCCTACCCTTCTCCCAACCAGAGATCCATTCCATGGAACAAACACAAAATAGAAAAGGTGAGGGGGTGGGTAGCATTTAGCAAAATGAACCAACACAACTGTCTGATAGCACATGCAGTCTTCTGCATCCATGGTCCCTCTGCCCTTGCAGAAAGAAGAAGAAGGGAGATAATTGACTTCTTATGGATAGATTATCATCCAGGAGACTGGCAAAAACCATCTTCTCTATCCACAATAGCAGGGACGGCAGCCAGGAGCAACGTCTGAAGGACAGATTTTGAGGTGCCAGGTGTGGGAATATCAGGGAGAGGTTTGTTTTTCCTTACAGTGAGCTATCAGCCAACAGCCTCTAAACTGTGTTTTGGGCCCCTTCCAAGCATGCCAACTTCTGGAATGCTTTGTAAGGGGGAAAAAAATCAAACCCTCCCTGACCAAACTTGGCCACAGAACCTGTAATGCCCTGAGATACTTTGAATGGGAACTCGAAGCAGGTCCAAAAATAGTTACTGGGAAGACAGGAAAGGCCTGTTGAGTTACACAACTCTGAAACTGGTAAGAATTTGGGTGTGTCTGCCTCGGGAGAGTGGAAAATAAAGATGAGGGGAGTTGTTAGAAGTCAAATTCAGCATCTTCCACGTTTCTATCATATACTTATCTCTGCCTCTACCATTAGAGCCACTGTCTGGGAACAAATAGGAACATATCTTAGAAAAACACAACATTTCATAGAGATCCCGCCCAAGGAAAACCCAGAGCATCTTGACTGCCCACTGAGGGCAACCTTCATGGTGTGATTTCAAGGAATACTCTCTGGGAACACCCCCAAAAACATGTACCCAGACTTGATTCTTATGGCCTGAGAGCCCCGCTGTGAGCAGCATTCCTGTCATTGAAATCATACCCAATCAACCAAGACAGAAGACCTCCGGGGAGTGGTAACATGGAGGAATCTCGAGTCAGACCTGTCAGAATCAAGGTGAGAACAAACTCCACCCAGGTGCCCTGACCTCTAGTATAGGCTTGCCCCTGTGAGCAGATGATAAGGGATTTGGAAAGTGTCAATGAGGACATAGCTGTCGCTGACATTGGGACACACAGGCATCACTGGCCAGTCATTCTCTGGGGTCTGGTCTCAAGACCTCAGACAGCTTTTAGCAAAGTCCAAGGCACAAGACTATATGTTGCTCAGTCATGTCTGACTCTTTGTGACCCCATGGACCATGACATGCTAATGACTTGAGGGATTTTCTTGGCAAAGATACTTAAGTGATTTGTCATTTCCTTCTCCCAGACATTAAAGCAAACAGAGGTTAAATGACTTACCCAGGGTGACACAGCTGGTAAGTATCTGAGATCACATTTGAACTCAGATCTTCCTGACCCCAGGCCCAGTGCTTTGCCTACTGAGCCATCTAGCTACATCTATGACTTCCTTGGGGACATACAAATCATAGGGAAGCAGAGATGAATAAGAAAAGTCCCTTGAATTACCAGCTCCTGGAGCTGCACTGCTCTGTTCTAAAGAGACCTTACCTCAATCAATCAAGCAGAAAGCTTATTAAGTATCTACTTATTAAGCATACTACTATCCTAGGCAATGACTCTGGACTATAACAGAGTACTGAACACCAGCCCAGGCACTCTTGTAGGTTTCTTACACCCACCCAGTCTCAGCGTGAGAAAGAAGCTGGTGCCCCTCCTGAGGGCTGTGGGCAGTAACTGCTGCCCTCCTGCCTTGAGAGATCAGCTGCCTGGCTTCCCTGAGCAGAGCAGGGTTAGACCACAGCTACACCTAGGGCAAGCTGACAAAATTCAAAGGGGTAGAAGATGTAGATGAGCCACAGAAGGGCATGTGCACACGTGTGTGTCTGTGTCTGTGTGTCTCTGTGCATGTGATTTATCTTGTTTGTACCTTGTTTGTACCTAATCATTCGCATACTGTTGTTGGACTGTAAGCTCCCTGAAGGCAGGTCTGCCTTTTGTCTCTCTTTGTACCCCAAGTGTTCAGGTTTCCTGCCCTGCAGACTTGCTCTTGGGCTGAAGGGGTTAATCACAGAGCAGCAGTATTTAGGATGGAGTGGGCCATGGGGGGGGGGGGGGGTGACCTGGAGATCATGGAGTCCAATGCTCTTGGTTCACACGTAGACAGCAAGTGGCAAACTCATTTGAACTGAGGACCTCTGACTCCAGACCCAGAATTCTTTCCGAAATAACACGCACCTCCTAGAAAAGACCAAAATCCAAGATATTGACTAGGTTGTAGGAGTTAAGAGGAGGGAAGGTCCGGTGTGGTCAAGCAGCAGGGGCTTCACTCTCTTCTTTGTCTCCCTCACCGCCTTTGTACAGCGCCCCCTGGCTAGACAGATGCTGTTCTCCCATCATGCCTCACCAGACCTGGATATTCTGCTCTCCCGTATGTGACAATCAATCAA
The DNA here is from genome assembly GCA_028627135.1 of Pseudochirops cupreus. Lineage (NCBI taxonomy): Eukaryota > Metazoa > Chordata > Mammalia > Diprotodontia > Pseudocheiridae > Pseudochirops > Pseudochirops cupreus. Next base: position 10,168,534 of record CM053580.1, on the reverse strand, counting down.
CAAACATTTATTATATAGGAATAAATGAATCAAATAAGTAAATGAAAGATGGATGGGTGGATGGATAACAAGCATTTATCAGGGGCCAATGGTGATCGGGGCCCTGTGCTGGGTGCTAAAGATACAAATCTAGAGAATGGAACAATCCTGACTCACGGGGAGAGGGGAGTGAAAAGGACAGACACAATATGTACAATATAAATGTAAAGAAATTAGATACAAACAAATACAGAGTAGCTAAGGGTGTTCCCTCTAACAGGGAAAACAAAAAAGGACACATAAAAGTCTACACAGAAAAACCAAAAATAGATACAAAGTAGTTATATATGAAGCAGCTGTACTCCCAGTGTGGTATGAGCACTCCCCAAGACGGCTGTGGGTCAGGGGCATCAGAAAAGGCTTCATGTAGAAGGTGATGCTTGAGCTGGGTCTTTAAAGAAGAGACAGAGCTGAGGATGGAATACATTCCAGGCGCTGACCAGTGTAAAGTCTCTGGAGATCGCCAGAGTGCCATGCAGGTGGAACAAAGAGAAGGCCAATTTGATTGAATGGAACCTTTGGGGGTGATGCAAGGAGGGATGCGTGGAGTAATGACCAAGGAGACTAAAAAGATAGACTGGGGCCAGGTTGTGAAGGACTTTTAAACTAAACAGAAGAATTTATATTTGATCCTAGAGGCAATTGGGGAACTGCTGGGGTGGTTTGAGCAGGGCAGTGATGTGGTCAGATCTGAACTTAAGAAAAAGCACTTCGATGATGTGAGCAATGGTTTAGAGTTTTGGAGGTGCAATACAGGGAGATCAATGAGGGGGCTGTTGTAATAATCCATGTGAAAGATGATGAGGACCTTCACTATGGAGGCAGTTGTGTGAGTGGAGAAAAGGGATCAGATGTGACAAATGTTGTGCAGGCAGAAATGACAGGATTTGGCAGCCAATGGATATATGGGGTGAGGGAGAGGGTGGAATCCACAGGTACAGGAGGACAGGCCTGGAAGACTGGAAGGATGGTGGTCTTACTTTAGACAGAAGTAGAGAAGTCTGGAGGAGGTGTGTGAAGGGAAACATGAGGTTGACTCTGGACACATTGAGTTTCAGATGTTTCTGGAACATCCTTTAGATGAGGTGGGACTGAAGCTCTGGGGAGTAGAGTCTAGGGCTACTGGGAGCGGAAAGAATAGCACCAGACCTGAAGTTAGGAAGATCTCAGTTGGAATTTGGCCTCAAATACTAATCATGTAACCCTGGGCAAGTCACTTCTCTCAGTCACAGATCCTTCATATATAAAATGAGTATAATAACAGCACCCACTACCCAAGGTTGTTGTGAGATGAGTAAAGTATCTTGAAAAATTTCGATTACTATAGAAATGTTAGTGATCATCATTTTATCACCACCACCATTATTATTGTATAAATCTATGAGTTATCCTCATAGAGATAATCATCCAACCCATGGAAGACGACAGAGTCCCTGAGAGTGGAGAGAAGAGCCCTTGGGGAACTCAATGTTAGAGGAAATGACAGCAAATGAGATTGAAAAGAAGTAGTCACATGTGGAGAGAGTAGTTTCAGTTGAGTGATTAAGACAAAGGGTTAAAGAGTAAGCAGAGAAGTGAAGGCAACAACTTTTTTCTAGGAATTTGACTGAGAAAGGGAGGAAAGATAATAGGGCGATGGCTTGAGGAGATGTTAAGATCCAGTGAAGGTTTATGGGTTTTTGTTTGGGGGAGGTTGGTTTGGGAGCTTGGGCTTTGATTGGAGGATGGCCTTTGTTTCTTTGTTTTAGGCGAGGGAAGACTTTGGCAGGTTTGAGGGCAATATGTAAAGGACCACTTGATAGGGAAAGGTCAGAGGTTAGAGAGAGGGAATGGATGATCAAGGATGGGATCAACTAAAGAAGACAAAAGGTTGAGGGATCATGGGCTACCTCCCAGTCAGAGGATAAAGTACAGGGCAGAGTCTGGGGTATTATGGGGTTTTGAGATAAAGAAAAAGAGAGGAGAGGGAATTCACATTGAATGGCCTCACTTTCTCAGGCAAATAAGAGAAAAGGTCCTCAGCTGGGAGGGGAAACTTGAGAAGAGAAGGTTTAGAACAAGTTCTGTTTGAAGCAATTGATTAGGGAGGAATAAAAGGATTGCCTTGCTGCAGTGAAGGCCCCCTGAAGCTGGCTGATCTAAACCAATAATGTACCGACTCAGCAGTGACCAGACTCCCTCCAGCTCTACTCTGCAACACCGAGGAGGAATGAAGGAAGCAGATGGTAAGTAGGTTGAGGTCTGGCCGTCCATAAGGTGATAAGCACTAGCTTTGTTGAAATGGCTAACTATTGAGTGGAGATTGCGAAGAGAGGTAAGAGATGTCAGAGCAGGGGTAATGGCCCAAGAAAGTTTTGAGGGGTTGAAGGCTGGAAGGTCTCTGTGAGGACAAAGAATAGGCTTGGGGGTGGAGGAAGTAAAGCATTGGATAGACTGATAGAAGGTTATGGTCAGATAGGGGATTACTACTATTTTTAATGAGGAAGTAGATCTTTAGTTACGGAATGGGTGGTGTAATGAGGCTGATTAATGCCTGAAACTGTCCTCTGTCAGATGCCTTAACCCAGGTATCATAGTAATAACAGTGTCTGATACTTGTTCTGGACCAACGTATTATCCTCTCTATCCTCTCATTCATCTCTTCCTGTAACCCAGAAACAGGCTGGTATTATTAAGTCTGTCTTATAGGTGAGAGGCCTGAGGGTTAGAAAAATCAAGGGAGTTGCCCAAGGACCCCCAAGCAAGAGCCAAAACCAGGACTCAAAGTGAGGCTGGGGGTTCCTGACTAATAGAGTCAAAGAATCTCTGACTTTCAAGGCCAGAAGGACCTCAGAGGCCATTGAGTCCAACGTGGACCTCATCAGAAAGCTCAGCAATCCCTACAAAGCCCTGCAGTGCCAGGGAAGGTGCTTGTCCCGTGTGCTTGCAGCCCATTGCACTTCTGGACCACTCAGGAAGCTGCTCCTCTATTCCACCCACATCTGCCTCCTTACACCTTCCCCTTTTCTGCTTCCAGTTCTCCCCTTTGGAGCCAAGCAAAACAAGACTAACCCCCTCTCAATGTTATTTCCTCTCCTTTGCACCAACCCTCCCCAGCTCCTCCAGGATTAACAGCAGGGCTGAGAATGCCAGGCCCTGTGTCAGTCGAGTGGGGCCAATGGTTCTAATTAGCAGCAGGTTTTATGGACCTATCCAATGCCCCCACAATCACAGTGACCACAACCCCAGCTACGACCCCCCATTCTATCAATCCTCAACCCCAGCAGGTCCACATATTGGTGGTGAAGAAGTCCTTCCAAATCCCCATCTCTCCTAAATGTGGAGGATGTGCCCCTGGCTACATCCTGTGCCAAACTGTCCAAGGGGTATTTGATGGGAGGGAATTACAGTGTACAGGACTTCCTTTTGCCTTGAACTTGAGTAGAGACTGCTTTTGCATCACAGCCAAGCCAACTCAATGGTCCCTTCCAGGCCCAGATCTGTAACCCCATCAACTATTGCCAACTCTAAGCACTAAGGACAAAGACTAGGCCAAATATCAGCTCAGCCCCTAGCGTGGGTAAAGGAGCACAGTCTTCCCCAGGTAACTTAGAGGGCAGCCCTGCAGGTCAATGGTATATTAACTTAAATCAGTTTTTCTTGACCTCTTCTGTATTTCCTGAGTATCCCTCCTATACCCTGGCCCGGAGAGCCATCCCTTTTGAAGAAGACTCAAACAGGAAAAACAACAACAAAAAATCAGCCAAGTTAGCCAACAATATAGAAAAATGGCATGCCACGTGCAACATTCCCCAGGACCCCGGATCCCCCACCTGTGAGTGGAAGCCAGGGAAGCTGCCTCCTCCTGCCTCCCCTTTGAGGCTAGGCTTGGTGATTCTGATTTCTTACCATTCACTTTCTCTTGCGGTAGAGTTGGTGGCCATATTCTTTCCATTTTTGTCATGGCAGATATTGGGTATGCTGCATTCCTGGTTCTGCTGATTCTGCTCTGTATCTGTTGATACAAGCCTTGCCTTGTCTCTCTGCATTCGTAATTGCCTACAGTGTAATAATACATAGCCACTAGATGGGCATGGAGTTTGTTTCTAGTTTTCTGCCACCAAAATTGTGGCTAACAATATTTTGATGCATATGGAGCCTTTTGGTCACTGACTTCTTGGGGTATATACCTAGCAATGGAATCTCTGGGTTGGTGGGGTGAGTATGTACATCTTAATCAGTCTTCACAATGATATGTAGATTTTATGAAGGCTGGAGATGAGAGCACTTTGGGGGAGGTGGAGGATGGTGATGGGTCATGGAGGGATGACAGTTTTCTTCAAGTATTGTTTTGCTTGGCTTCAGAGGGCTACATTACCTTGGGGGGTGGAGCAAAAAGAAGATTTTCTGAGAGGCAGATTTAGATTCAGGGTAAGGAAAAGCTTGCTCCAAATGAGAAACTGTCCATATGTGGAAGCTTGTGTATTCCCCTTCCTGGGAGGTCTTCAAACAAAAGCTAGATGTCCACATGCCAAGTGATTTATAGAGGGGATTCTTGTGTGTGGAGACTTACATCAATGGTCACTAAGGTTCCTGCCAACCCAGAGTGGCCGAAAAGGCGTCAGACATATTTCACGAACACGCCTGGGGCTCGGGGAAAGATTCTGTTGATCGTCAGAAGAAATTGGTCCACTCTTTCTGAATTTGTGCTTGGATACATGCTTAGATGTATTTCCCAGATGGATGCATCTGGGAAAATCAGTTATCAGGGAAAAGAAATGGAAAGGCTGATGAAGTGAGGCAAACCGTCCTAACTGAAGTTGGCAACTCCCAGATGGTCATTGTCCCCTTAGAATGTCCACCAGGGGGCAGTGGGATCATGGAAATCTGGCAGGAGAGGAGGTAGCAAACCGCTCCAGACTTTGAGATGGAGGATCTCAGAGCACTGGATCCACGGGGAACCCCTGAAGGACAATGAGGCTCCAACGTTACCTTCTGGGGCTTGTCAGCAGGGAGCTTTGATCCATTCAGCTGCTGGCGCCTCTCCACCATATTTTGTGACTCTTCGGTGGGCATGCTTTATATGTTGTGTGCCCCCACTCCCCAAAGGTGTAAGTTCTCTGTATCTCTAGCATGGAGCACATCGTCCTTGTACTGCTAGGCACTAAATAAATGTCGATTGACTAATACAGCTTTACCAAGATGCCTTTTTCTGTGGGAAAAAAATATGCTAGGAAGAAGCTTATGGAGACAGCCCAGGCAGAGAGACCTGGGGCTTCATTCTTTCCCAATGATTGCCTCTCTGGGGCCCTTTGAGGGGGGAAGGGATTTGCCCAGGGTTACATGGCTAGTGTCCAGTCCTCTGAGGAGGTAATGGCTCTGGAATCAGGACCTGGGGTCAGATTCTGCCTTTAATGATTCCTATTTGTGTGACCTTGGGCCTCAGTGTCCTCAGCTGTAAAGTAAGGGGTTGGTCTCTGAAGTCCTTTCAGCTCTGGTGCTATGACCTCAAGACTCTTTGCCTCATATGTGAGCAGAGCTAGTATTGAATAACTTGATAGATCAAACACAATCTCAGTCGGACATCTTGTCTCTGATGGCCAGGTAGGCCCATTCTTGGGATCCCAGCAGACCCTCAAATGACATCCCAATGAACTTCATGCATGGAAATAGTGCCAGGTATTAGAGAGGGCATTGACAAGTTGTATGACTTAGAGTGAAGCACTTCCCTTCCTTGTTTCTTCTTCTGAAATGAGGGGGTCCCCAGAAGTTCAGACTCTGTAGGAAAGAAAAAGTGACCTGAGAGTCCCTCGGCTACTAAAGACCCCCCCCCCATGTGAGGCTTTCCCTGATCCCTTGGGGGGCTGCTCCCCTACCCCATGACCTTGTGTTTCTTCTGACTACACTTGTGCCTCTGCCCTCCTCCAGAACAAAACATCCTCTCGGGTGGGAGTGCTGGCCCTGACTGTTCCCAGCACTTGGACAGAGTCTTCCTCAGAGGAGGCACTTGGAAATAGTAACAGCTAGCCTCCCAAGGCGTCTGTGTTATTGTTCAGTCGGGTCCAACTCTCTGGGACCCTACTTGGGGTTTTCTTGGCAGAGATCCTAGAGTAGTTTGACATTTCCTTCTTCAGTTCATTTTACAGATGAGGAAACTGAGGAAAATAGTGACTTGCCCAGGGTCCCACAGCTGGTAAGTGTCTGAGGCCACATTTGAACTCAGTAGACAAGTCTTCCTGATTCCAGGCCTGAGGCTCTCCCCACTGCACCACCCAGCTGCCCCCACTTTAAGGCTTATTGATCCTCGCAACAACCCACTGAGATAGATATTGTAATTATTCCCATACTCTAGGAGAAGGAACAGAGGCCAGAGGTGAAATGACCTGCCCAGGACCATGGAGCTAGAAAGAGTCTGAAGCCGGATTTGAATCCAGCTTTCCTAACTCCACATCTAACGCTGCCTCCACTGTCACCCCATCTGCTGATGCATTGGCTAAGTTGTGTGAACAGAACCCAATATTCCCCAATCCTTCCTTTTCTATTAGCCCAGACTCCTTCCCTGGTGCTACATGACAAAGCTGTTCACATCCTGGAAGTAACCTCTGAGTCCATGCCTGGGGCCCCTCCTCAAGGGGAGGGAAAGCTGGGCCAGGTACCTGGCCCCTTTGGCAGCCCTCAACCCAGGAGAGCTTCCCACCTGGCATGGCCCTGACTCAGAGCTCTGGCTTCCCTAGGCTTGAGATGGCTCAGGGTCACCAGCAATGGGACAGGGCTTTGCCAGAACCGGTCCTGGGGCCCTGAGGCTTGAGCCAGGAGCTGGCAGACTGCCTGCTGGCTTAGCTCACTCTTCCTTTCACAGCGACGGGTTTCTGGGAAGCGGACTCTTGGCTGCTGACAGCCCAAGGCTCTGGAGACCCTAGAAATTGGCATCTCTGCATGCTCATTTCTGCTGTCACAAGCAAGAGCTTTCCACAGCCTCAATGGTCAGCATTAGACAACAAGCCACACAAAGCAAAATGACGTTTGATTTTGTTCCTGAAGAAGGCAACCCTGCTGAGAAGGGAGGCTTTGCTGGACAGTGACTTCTGTGCTAAGGATTAAGAACTCCCGACTCCAGGGACAGCCTTGTTCACAGACTCAATCTAATCCACTCCCCCAGAGAATTCACAAAGCACCCACTCTGCATCAGAAGGAGCATTGCTGTATGGCTGAGGAGCCAGTGGGGAAGTCGAGGCGGGCTCAGTCCTGCTGCTGACACATCCTGACTGCATAACCTTAGTCCCATCACTTAGATCTCTCAGTGTCCCAGCAGCTCTTTGAAATTAGGAGCTGCAAAGCAGCCTCCAGCCTCCATCGGAAATGGAATTGTCCCTTGGCCATTCTCCACAGCAAGATAGGGCAGGTCCATTGCCTATTCTTCTCTGTGTGTACCAGGCTCTGTGCCAAACAGCCTCGGGGGCACTAGGATAGAACAACACAACCCCATCCCAGGGAGGATCTGATGTTGCATAAGAGAATGGACACAGGAAAGGGGACAACATATGTACCAATGAGTAAATACAAGTGATTACAGAAGTACAGACTTTAGAAGGAAGGGGTGAGATCATGGAGTCCAGTCCCTTCATTTACAGAGGCCCAGACACGAAGTGATATGCCCGATGGTGCACAGGTAGGAAACAGCTGAGGCTAGGTTCAAAGTCAGCTCCTCTGACTCCCGATCCAGAGCCCTGCCTCCTCCTTAGGAAGGATGCCCAGCTGCCAGGCCACCTCCCTCAGGCGAGCACATGGAAGAAGCCTTTGATTTACTCTGCTTTGTTCTAGACAGGAAAACAAGGAGAAATTAGGGCAACTTACCAAGAGACAAACTTAAAGTTTACATAAAGAAAAAATGTTCTGAAAGTTGGAGGCACTTGAAAGTGCAAAGGGCTGCCCCATGGACAAGGCCAGCGGAAGAAATAGTTTGGCTTGACTATGTCTAGTTGTTACAAGGACCTGGGTTGCTTTTTCCAATGATGCAGGAAAGGATGAGGGTGAAGACTGATTTTTGTTCATTGAAAAACAACAAATTCCAATATCTAACATCGATCTCTTAGGATGTCCCTCTTGCAGGGGGGGCAGGGAAACTTCTCAAAAGGAAGAGAAAAGGGTAAAAATGTGCAACCCAAAAGACCAAGCAGTTGGCCAAATTTGGGTTAGAGCCAAGGTTTCTCAGCCTTTTTTTGAATCATGGACCACTTAGGCCATCCACTGAAGTATATGGAGTCCTCCTTAAAACAATGTTTTTAAATGTACAAAATACCTAAGATTATGAAGGAAACCAGCATACCAAAATACAGTTATTAAAAATATATTTAGGAGCAGCCAGGCAGCACAATGGATAGTGCACTGGCCCTGGAATAAGGAAGATCTGAGTTCAAATCTAGCCTCAAACACTTATTAGCTGTGTGACCTGGGGCAAATCACTTAATCCCTGAAAGAAAGAAAGAAAGGAAGAAAGAAAGAAAGAAAGAAAGAAAGAAAGGAAGGAAGGAAGGAAGAAAGGAAGAAAGGAAAAGAAATATATTTAGAAAGAAGCAAATTCATGGACCATAGGTTAAGAAATGTGCCCCCTCCCCAGAAATGTTGTCCCTTGCCTTGGTAAGACCACTTCTAGAGTGCTGTGTGACCCTTGGCAAGTCACTTAACCCTGCTTGCCTCAGTTTCATCATCTGTATAATGAGGTGGAGAAGGAAATGGCAAACCATTCCAGGATCTTGACCAAGAAAACCCCAAATAGGGTCACAAAGAGTTGGATACACAGAAACAACTCAACAACAGCAAGCTCAGTTTTTGGTGCCACATTTTAGAAAGAACGTGGATCATCTGGAGAAGATCCAGAAAAGGGGAACCAGAGTATAAGGGACCTGCAGATCAGGACATATGTGGATTCTTAAAGGAACTGGGCTTGTTTAATCTGGAGATGAGAAGACCCAAGGGGCTCAGTAGAGCTGTCTTTTGGCCCATCTGGAGGAAGGATAATTAGACATATTCCATCTGGCCCTAGAGGAGAAAACCGAAGCTTTGTATGGAGGCAGCATGAGGCAAGGGAAGAAGCATAGATTCTGAGTCAAAGAATCTGGGCTCAAATCCCCATTCCACTATCTTTCTGACCTTGAACAAGTGTGATAACTTCCCTGAGCCTTAGTTTCTCCATCTGTAAAATCAAGGAATTGGGTTAGATGACCTCAAAAGTCCCTTCCAACTCTCAGTCTGATCCTACAAAATTGCAGCTTTAGTTCTGATGTAAGGAGAAAGTACCCAACAAAAGGGAGCTGTCCCTAAATGGAAAGGGTGGCCTCCAGAAGGCTTGGGTTCCCCCTCTTCAGAGGCCTGTAGGCAGCTATGAAATAGAGGAAGTTCTTGTTCAGTGTGGGCATATTATGATGGTGGTTGAGATCCCTTCCAACCTTGAGATTCTATCATTCACGTGCTTTTCCTACATCCTTGCTCTCACTGGGACTAACATATAGGCTAGTTCTGAATTTGTGTTTCCTCATGGGCCAGCCCTGGCACATACTACTGACTAGGCAAAGTCTACAAGCACATCCAAGGACTGAGAGGAGTGGGCTAGTTTTCTGTTGTCTTAGCTGGGTTTGCCATCTTGTCTCCAACTTGTGGCTGATCCCTTTTAGAGTCCAGAAAACTACAAGTTGCAACAGAACCCCAGAATCCCAGAGTTGGAAGGACTTTCAGGAGTCTCGTAGCCCAACCTGTGCACAACAGAAATCTCCCCTATGACAGTGTTGTTCGGTGTGGGCATATTATGGGCTCACCATGTCCCCAGGCAGCCCCTTCACTGGCTGATGGCTCTAACTGGCAGGAAGTTTTTCCTGATATTCAGCCTAAAATGGCTCCTTTGTCCCTGTCTCTGCCTTCTAGGGTTATGAAGAACAAAGTCCATCCCTCTTTCATGTGACAGCCTTTTAAAGCTTTGCAAAGACCTTGTACCTAGCTCCAATCCATCCAGAATTTGTGAGCACCTACTGTGTGCCAGACCTTGTGATACAAAGACCAAAAAAAAAAAAAAAAAAGAGAGAGAATCTTTGCCCTCATGGCGCTTGGGATTTCCAGGTGGATGGGGCATGTAGACAGTTAAGTAAGGTTCAAGAAGCTACACACACACACACACACACACACACACGCACACGCACACACACTGGTACACACACACATACATGAAAATGTTAATAAGCATGTATGACACAGCATCTTTGTCAGCAGCAACAGCAGCCCTCTCAACAACAAAGAGGGACCATCAAGTTTCTGCTCCATCTTAGCCCCAGGAGCACAAGAGAAAAGAAATGGGTATATGGGAGTGGAGTGGGAGGAGGAAGGTTGTGTGTGAAACTTCCAAATAGATTTTCCAGATCTTAGCTGCTGTATCTGAGGTTAAGTCAACTTTGGAAAGGTCAGCTGCTGTCCCATTGAATGCTGGGCTTTTCTAAACCCAGGGGGCAAAAAGGGCTGGAGGGAAGAGGGGAGGGGATTTGGTCCCTAAAGCCTCATGCTTCACTTTTAATGGGGCCCCTCTCCATTCTCCAGATTCTCTAGGATTCCCCAAGCTCAGCCATTTGCCCTGGCTCTACCCCCCCCCCCCCCCAGGTAAAATTGCTGACATTTTCCTGAGATGTGAACAGTTGGTCATCTCTTAAAATGTAGCTCTGATGTCTTTCTCAGAATTTGGAGGACACAACATTGGGTCTTGTCCAGGCCAGCAGACTTCTCATTTTGCCTCATTGGCTTCTCTGAGACTGGTCCTCTCCAGTCATGGGGGCAGGGATTCCCAAGGAAGAACACAGAGCCTCTTCATTCCCCATTCCCACACCCTCAGGCCCAGATGCCAGCAAACCCTTGGGTGCCCCCACTCAGTGCCGTCCTAGAGCATCATCAACAGCAGCAACAATAATAATAAATGGTGTTTCCAAAGGTCCCTCCACCTCACGATAACTCTCAGAGGGAGTTCCTGCAGGTATTCGTGTCACCATTTTAAAGATGAGGAAACTGAGATTGGAAGAAGCATTGCCTCTGGTCACACCACTAGGAAGTGTCAGTGGTGGGATTGGAAGCCAGGTTTTCCCCAACTCCACATCCAGCATGGCATCCGTCTGTCATTCCAGACTGCCTCCTCATCAGCTTCTCTTCTCCAAGTCAAACCCTCCCAACCCTGCCCTCTAGTGACTGCTTCCCTTGTGCTCACTGGTTCTCTCCAATTCGGTCACTACACTGATGCCAAAGAGATATTCCTCAATATTCTAAAATATTCTAGTTACTAAAGAGATATTCCTAAACCACACCTCTGTCCTCAGAAATGGTCAATGGCTCTCTATTGCTTTTAGATAAAAGTCCAAGTCCAGAGCATAACATTTAAAGCCCTCTATGATCTGGCTCTCACCCCCCCCCCCCTTACAATCTTACCTGATCTCATGCTCCTTCCTAAAAATCCCATTTTATTCAAATTGTCCTGCTAGCTGCTCCCCGGGGTGGCTAGGCAGTATAGGAGCACACAGAGCACCCAGCCTCGAGTCAGAAAGGCTCATCTTTATGAGTTCAAATCCAACCTCAGATACTTACTAGCTGTGTGGCCCTGAGCAAGTCATATAACTCTGCCTCAGTTTCCTCATCTATCAAATGAGCTGGAGAAGGAAATGTCAAACCACTCCAGTGTCTCTGCCAAGAAAACCCTAAACAGGGTCACAAACAGATGGTCACTACTGAAACAACTCAACAACAAAAGCATTTCCTTGGATATGTCATTCTGACTCTTGCCTCCATTCTGTGAGAGCACATGGTGCACCAGGGAGGCAAAGTATGAATGTACTTCAGGGGCATGGAGGTTCTTCACATATTCTCTCCCAGGCATGATCCTCAGGCCTATAGCCTTCATGGTCCATGACACATTAGAATTGCCCTCTCCATGTCCAAGATACTTGACAGACTCCTCTTAGTCATTAATAATAATTGGAGGAGAAAACGAGGCCTGAGAGTGGGGACCAGGGTCCTTGTGGGCCTCCTGAAGAAGCGATAGGACCATATAAATCTTCATGGTATTGGGGACATTTAACCAGAAGGCTACGGGATTGGGAAAAGCCCAATGTCTGGGTCCTCTGGGCTCAGGGAAGCTTCTTGGTTAAGAGCCAAAGTTCATTGTTGATGTGTAAGAGATCATTATGGCAGTGATGGTGGTCAGTACTAGATCCAGGGTCCACTTAGTCAAGCTCTAGAGCCTTCCTGGGCATCTTCTAAGTAGCAGAGGAGTGAGTCATGAGGCAAGGAGGAAAATAAGAGTAATATATAGAACATATAGAAATAAGAATCACACATACACCCCACACCACCACCACCACCACCAGTATATCCTGCCTATTAATTGTGACCAGAATTATTAAAACAGAATCCATTGGGGGCAAGCCTATTGGGGGCAGGGAAAATCCTCAAAGCAGGGAATATCTTCAAATTACCATTACCATTGCAATAGTCATGTCTTTGAGAATGGAGTTCCCAGAAACAAGTTGATGTCACAGTTGAGAGCTCAAAGCAGGAACCAGATTCCAGCTTTTTGGACTCTGAAATCCTAGTGGTAACTGGGGAATGGGCCATCAAAGGATGATAGCTGCCCACCACTTGGCACTTTCTTTACATCACTGAAGGCAGTGCTCTGAGGCAGAGGCACTCTGGGCATTCAGTGCCACCCATGGTGCTCCAAGGACTGTCAGAAACCACAGGAAACAGATAAATCATAGGGTGAAGGCTTCCCAATGTTCCCCTACCTGGGTCTACAGTGGAGGGAGGGCTGAAGGATAGGACCTGAGATCCTGTGATCTCCATAGCTACTGGCCAGTTAGGGGATCAGTGGGGTAACACCCAACTAAGCCCTTTTTACAAAAAATTGGGTCAAACCCCAGGACTAAAAGTGCCCAAGTTCTAATACTTAGGAGATTCAATGACTGGTGAGCCTAAGACCTCCATAAAAGAATGAATGCCAGATACCTCAACCCCTTGAGATGAGAAAAAAAAAGAAAGATGATACAATGGCCTGAGCCCAGCGCCCATGATCTCACCCTCAGCCCAGAGTGGGGCAGCTAGTGCCTCTATCCATGGTTATGGACTCTCTCTGGTCTAGTCTGACAAGGTCAGGTGTGACTAGACCTAGCCTGGGGACATGAGCTCCTCTGGCCAAGGCATGAGGTGTCTCATGAATTTCCTCACCAAGTATGGGATACAGGACCTAGAAGGACAGGGCTACACACAGACCTCAATGCAAAGGTTCTGCTTAATCAGGCAGCCAGGAAGAGGGCAGATCCCTCTTCCTTTGGGGAGTCCATCCGGCTTTTGGCACATTGGTCCACTCTGTCTGCCTCTTTTCAATCCAGGAGCTGACGCACTGTCCAGAAAACACAGGACCTGTCTCTGCCTAACTTCTGCTCTTGTCTAAGTTCCTGGATCTAATTGACAATCCCAAGAAGCTCTCTGAATTCTAAGCCCAAACCATCCACAATGTCCAGTAAGGGGATTCCTCCATTAGCAATAGCATCACACATTGAGGCCCTTCCCTTCCCCTTGGTGGACCTCCCTGATAAGTGAAATATAACCAGAACAACTTCGGCATGGCCACCTGGGAATTCTCGGGGATGGAATGACCAGTACAGTGTGATCTGAGCCAGGAGTGCAGCTGGCCATTCAATTGGGCCAGAAAATCATTCCAGAATCTGAAACCACCTTCCCCAGACTAGGAGACCATGTTCCCAGTCTGTATCCAGCAATTTGAGCACCCAGGGCAAGCAGGATAAAGCACAACCTCAAGTCAACTTTGTAATTCATGTGAGAGTGACCTGAGTCCTTGAGACCAGCTCCATTGGGTGGGAAAGGGAACCAGTTACTATGACAATGATCCTTCTCCTGTTTGGCCAGAACCTCTGTCCAGGCAGTAACAGGCAGCTGGAGAAAGGATTACAGAGTGGTCTACTTTAGATCTACCTTAGGTACCTTAGGTACCTTAGGCCCACAACTGAGGAGGAAAAGAGCCAAGTGGATTGGCTTTAAGAAAGCTCAATGCTGTTTTAGTGAACTTGTTCTGATACAGAGGTCCCAATGGTACCAGGTACACTCACAGATACTTGTTCATGGGGTCACAGATTTAGAGCCGGAAAGGTCCCTAGAGGCCCTCAAGTGCAACCCTCACTTTACAGATGGGGAAACTGAGGCACAGAGAGACAATGAGCTTTGCCCAGGGTCACATGACTGCTACGCATCTGAAGCAGGGTTTGAACTCGGCTCTTTCTGACTCTAAGCCTGTCATCCCATGTGAGAAACTGACCAGATGTTCCAAGGTGTCCTCTAGTTCCAGATCCTATAGGAGATTCAGGTGTTTCTGACCCTTCTATGGGCTTATTCAAGTAAGGGACAGCTAGAGGGGGTCGTCTTGGGAAGCAGTCCTGGGCTCCTCCAGGAGAGGATGAGGTGGAGGGGCTTGGGCTTCTCCAGTAAAGGGGGGGGGGGGGGGACTGGGCTGCTCCAGGAAAGACTGGGAGTGTCCTGAATTCCTTCAGGAGAAGCTGGGAGAGAGGGGCTTGGGCTCCTCAAGAAGAGGCTGGGGGGATCCTGGGCTTCTCCAGTAAAGGTGGGGGAGGGGGCTGGGCTGCTCCAGGTAAGGCTGGGGGTGTCCTGAACTCCTCCAGGAGAAACTGGGAGAGAGGGGCTTGGGCTCCTCAAGGAGAGGCTGGGGGGGCCTAGGCTCCTCCAGGAGAGGTTAGTGGAGCTGGGCTGCTCCAGTAAAGATGGGGGG
>CM053580.1:10094070-10153195 GCA_028627135.1 Pseudochirops cupreus | reverse complement strand
GAAGGGATGATACTTTAAAAGGTGAAATTCTGAGGTGGGAGAGGAATAGAATGAGAGGAGACAGGGAGAGACAGAATGGGATTTATCATCTCATATAGAAGAGGCAAGGGATAACTGTTACAGTGGAGGGGAAGAACAGGAAGGCAAAAGGGAAAGGGTCAACCTTACTCTCATTGAATTTGGCTTAGGGAAGGAATGACATTAACTCTAAACTGGGTATCTTGCCACACAGGAGAGTAGGGGGAAAGAGGATGAGAGGTGGGATGATGGAGGGGAGGGTTGTTGAAAGCACACACTTCTGTAAAGGGACAGGGACAAAGTAGAGAATAGAACAAGGGGAGTGGGATAGGAAGGAAGGAAATATATTCAGTCTCTCACAATATCTCCATTGTGGAGATGTTCTGTGTAACTACACATGTACAGCCTGTATTGAATTGCTTGTCTTTCCAGTGGAGGTGAGTGATAAGAGAAAGAATCTAGAATTTAAAGTTCTATAATCAAATGTTAAAAATATATACATGTATATATTATTATTATTGTTGTTGTTATTATTATTAACTACATGCAACTGGGAATTAAGATATACAGGCACTGGGGTGGGGAGATCCATCTTGCCCTACTGGAAAGTCAGAAGGGCTATGGGGGAGGACATAGGAGAGAACAGATTGTGGGAAGGAGTATACAGTGGGATGGCTGTTTTGGGGTGGTGGGTGGGGGAAATATGGGGAGAAAATTTGTAACTCAAAATCTCATGGAAATGAATGATGTAAACAACAAAATAAATAAATGAATTTTAAAAGATATTAATTGCATTTAAAAGAAAGGAAGGAAGAAAGGAAGGAAGGAAGGAAGGAATGGAGGGAGGGAGAAAGGGAGGGAAGAAGGAAGGTAGGAAGGAAGGAAGGGAGGGGGGAGGAAGGAAGAGAAGAAAAGAAAAGGAGAAAAATAAAAAGAAAAATCTCTGCTCCCAAAGAGGGATTATTATCTTCATGTTATAGTTGAGGAAACTGAGGCACAAAGAGGTTAAGTGACTGGTCCAGGATCACACAGCTAATATGTATCTGAGGCCAGATTTGAACTCAGGTCTTCCTGATTCCAGGACCAGCTCTCTATCCACTAGGATACCTAGCTGCCTCTTTAACCAACCTGTGCCACATTTCTGTGGCCCTCCTCCCATGGCAGGGGTCTAGCCCACAGGATAGGTACCCCTGATCAGGAGAAACACTTCATGATTCTCAAAAGTCTCTCAAGCATCCTTTGAGACAAGATCGCTTTAGAGAGCTGAGGTTACCATTTATACTCTCCACCCTCCCTGTACCTCCTGCTCCTCCTCTCCCCTACACCATCCTGGGTTTTGAGATTGATTATGAAGGAATCTCGACCTCAGTTCCTGGTGCTGAGGGTATCTTTCTGGTCCTGCAATAAAGGGAGGGAGGATTTTGGGAACAGGGTCCATTGGGAATAAAAGCCACAAAAATCTCACAAACAAATTACTAAGCTGTATGAGTCAGAGATCTGGACTCAAGAAGAGATGCACAGACTATGGAAATAAGACTTAGGAGACCTGGCAACAGAGAAGACATATGGATGGATGGGAATTGGATTGGGAAATGCAGTGGGACTGCAAGGACCCAATAGGTTTGGAGCTCCAGGATTGGAGGAGGTCAGCTGTTGACTATGGAGAACGGACCACTAGAGATGAATCTCAAACCTCTCATGGAACATAGCAGAATGAAGACAGGACTGGACTTGGCATCAAGACCTGGCCTCAAATTTGGGCCCTTCCATTTACCAGCTGTGTGACCACAGACAAGCAATTACCCAACCTCTGGACCCTAGGGACCTTCTCAATAAAGGAGATTTTCACTCTCTGCCTCAAAGGGCAATTTTAAGGAAAGAGCCTTGTCAGTCTCAAACCTCCTATATAATTGTGACTGATCATTGTGATGACCCAGAGGCTCTATGCACATGACAATTCCTTTCTGTTCTTTGGACTAAGACAGGTAGAAACAAATACTGGCTAAGCAATCCCTGATCTCAAGAAGAAAGAGGGTTTTCTGCTGGAGATGCAGCAGTCATTGTGCACAGGTTTAAACTGAATGAGAACCAGTGACCAATGAGATTCAACACGCATTTAACAAACCCCTACTGTTTGTGAGGCACAACACTAGCCATGGGGATGCAAAGATGAAAAGATACCCAGCTTCTAAACTCAAGGAGCTTCCAGTTTCCTTGGTGGAAGAGTCAATACAGCATGGAAACAAGAAGATTTGCTGTAATGGAAAGAACTAGACACAGGTTCAAATTCTGTCTCTGATACAATAAATATTCATTAAGCACTTACTGTGCGCTGTGCACTGTGCTAAACCCTGGAGACAGTCCTGGTCTTAAGGAGCACACAGTCTAATGATGCTCACTAGCTATGTCTCCTTGGACAGTTCAATAGCTTCCAGACCTAGATCTATAAACCTAGATCACTCTCTGGGTCTCAGTTTCCTTATCTGTAAAATGGCTTCTGAGGCCCCTTACCTTTAGCCCTAGGAGCCTATGATCTTAAAATAAGAGAAGGTAGAGTGTGGTGGGAGCTAAGGGGAGCTCCAGACCACGTGCTCAAAGAAAACTTGGGGAGGGAGAGGAAAGATATTTTTCTTCTGGGGGAAATCGTGAAGGTGCCATGCAAAAAAGAGGTTCCTGAGCTGAGCTTTGACAAAAAGAGGATACTAAAAGCTAGAGGTGAGGAGCCAGGGGGAGCAGAATGCACATGGACACAGAGGCAGGAGGTGTGAGATCAAAGTCAGCTGCCAGCAGGGACGTCAGTTTGGCTGAATAGAGTCAGGGAAAGGGTAGATGCCTTGAAGATGCCCAAGAACTGGGTGAAGTGAGGAAGGGCTGAGGAATTGGTATTTAACCTCCGAGGGGTCCAGAGGGGACCCATTGAAGCTCTGTGAGCAAAGCAGTCAAATAGTGCCCTTCCAGTCTACCTCTCCATCCTTGGTATACTTTAATCCCTTTCCCACACACTACTGTTGAGTCAAATTATCACAATTCTTCACAGACAGGTCTCATCTCCCTTCTCCGTGCACTTGCCCTAGCTGTGCCTCATGCCCAGAAGGTTCTCTACCTCCAACTCCACTTCACAGAATTCCATAGTGCCTTCAAAACACAAAGCAAACGAAACACTGCCTTCTACAGGAAACTTTCTGATAGTGCCCTGTCTTGTTCAGTTGCATCTGACTCTTCATGACCCCATTTGGGATTTTCTTGGCAAAGATACTGGAGTGGTTTACCCATTTCCTGTTCCAGATCATTTGACAGATGAGGAAACTGAGGCAAACTTGCCCAGGATCACACAACTAGTAAGAGTCTGAGGCCAGATTTGAACTCAGAAAGATGAGTCTTCCTTGTTCCCAGCCCAGTGTTCTACCCCACTATACCATCTAACTTCGCCGAGAAAGCCACAAATGGGGTCACGTGGAATTGGACATGATTGAAAATGTCTGAACAACAATGACAGCAACACCCTATCAGGAAAAAAAAGAACAATTGATCTTAATCATAGATTTCAGTTTGGATCAATCATAGGTTTTAGACTAAGTTTGAAAAATCCTTGGGCCTGAAGTGATGTTGCACAGGCATCTGCTCTGCTATGCTGAAGAAACTTGACATAGATAAATGTTCAGGCTAGTTACAACCAGGTCATTTAAGAAGTTGGAGCAAGCTTGGAATTCCAGCCAAACCTCTTGAAGAAGAGGAGCCACATGGGAGGAAGGGCCTCAGCTCTAGCCTCAGCCCCCCACTTTGGCTAGAAGAAGGCCTTATGAGCTTTAACTGGGTATCCCCAGATCAGCCCATGGCAGGGTCTGCCTAGGGAGCCAGAAGCAAATGGGACATACACTCGTGGCTTCACAAGGGGGAGACCTTCCTGAGCATCCCAAGACTGGGAGAAAGGGACCTCCAATCAACAGGGGCTTGAAATCATCCCTTTGCTACATGTGCCCACTTTCCTTTGGACTCTGTACTCATGGGAGAGTCCGTAACTTTGGGGAATGTTTCCTACCAACCATTTCTACTGTACCACCTCATTAAATACTTCCTCCTAAAAGGACTAGAGGGTGCCATTGTGCATAGAGTACTAGGTCTGGAGTCAGGAAGATTTGAGTTCAAATTTGATGTAGCTGCGTGACCCTGGAAAAGTCATTTTACCCCATTTGCCTCATCTGCAACATGAGCTGAAGAAGGAAATGACAAACCGTTCTAGGACCTTTGCCAAGAAAACCCAAAACGAGGTCACAAAGAGTTGGACACAACCGGAATGATCAAACAACCAAAGCTATTGAAGGCTGGATGACTCCAATGATTCTCAATTGGTAATCTCAGGGTAAGGGTTCAAGCTAATGGCATCACAGGGTCTCAGACTCTCTGGGAATCCCCAGAATCCTGAGGGGAAGGTCTAGTCTTGCTCTGGGACCTGAGATGGTTGGGACAAGGATCCTTTGAGCCCACGTGAACTACAGTGACCTATGCACATTTCATCTTCCCCTGGCAAATTGTATGTTCCTTGAGAGCAGGGACTAATTCATTTCTGTCTGTATCCTCAGCATCAGACATAATGTCTGACACCTTGGAGGTGCTCAATAAATGTTTGTTGATTGATTGATTGCCTTGGGAAGAGTATTTTGGAATTTGGATTGAATATGGGAAAGATAGGGGCCAAGGAGACCAATTAGGAGTCTACTTAGAATTGTCCAAGAAAAAAGGTGATCAGGACCTAACGATAGAGAAGACCTTCACTCAATGAGAGCAAATGAGGTCAGCCCAGAAGAGCATAGAGAGTAGAAACAGCAGCCCAGGATGAGCCATGGGCTTCCTGCGTCCTCACCGCCTCTCCCCAGACAGGGCTCTTGACTCTGGAGGGGCTCCGTGTCTTCTCTTTGATTTGGGTGATTCATTTCTAATTACAGAATCCTAGGATTTAGGACTAGAAGTGGCCTCCTCCTTTTACAGATAAAGAGACAAGCCTAGAGGAGGAAAGGAATATGTCCAAACTCACACAGTGATTCACACAGAAATTTATTTTCAACCTCTCTGGAAACTTTTTTTTAGACAGAAACCAGATAGGTATCCATAGGGAAGGTCCAGAAGGCAGCCAAAAGGCTTCCTACACCAGGACACTTGGGAGTTAGGTCAGTGCTAGTGACTCTTTCCATGTGAGGAACGCTGACTCTGAAGTCAGAGGTCCACCCAGCACCCAGAAGACCTGCATCTCAGTTCCCTCATCAGTAAAATGAGTGGGTGGAAAGGTCCCCCTCAGCTCTCTGAAGCAAAGGATCCAGGATTGGGGAGGGAAATGTAAGGAATTTAGTCAGATACAAAGGATCAGAAAAACAGAGAGAGAGGTTTATAACCCAATGTCTGCCATTCTATACAATATTTCTCTTGAATACCTTATATAAAAACATGCATGTTACAGGACTTTCAATTGGTTTCCCTTTGAGCTCTTCGATATCAGGTCAGTGGTTTTTGCCTCTTTAGCTCTGTGACACTCCCATCCCTGCCATTTTAGGGTCATTGAAAATGTTCATCCCTGGTTCAACAATTCCCCTCCACCAACCCAGACAAACCCCTTTGGCCTGGAAGACTCTAGGTTCTTCCTTCCCTCTAAAACTCTGGCACTGCCCCCCCCCCAAGTCACATTAACAAGCATTTATTAAATGCCTACTATGTACCAAGCCCTTGCTAAGTCCTGGGACCAGACCCTCAGGGGCTTCCAGCTCCCAGTTTGTATCAGCCTCTCCCCCCACTCCCAACATCTCCTGTCTGGGCATACTTGTAAGCACATTGTCTTCTATAACTCTGTCTAGGGATAGTGTGGCTCCCTGAAGAAGACAGCTCGAAATTCTTCCATGGCACCAAGTCAGAGGATCCCAGAGTCAGGCAAGACTCTTCGACACTGTCATGCTGAGATTCCCCTCACATTTTGTAGAGGAAGAAAGTGAGACCTAATTAGGGGTTTTTAGTCTAGAGAAAAACATGGTTCAAATCCACAAGAATTTGAGACATAGACTCTGTTCTGCCTGCCCGGGAGGGCAGAACTGGAGCTAGGAGGGGACATTGCAAACTTCAGTTAGCCAACAAGCACCCATTCTGTGGCAGGGACTGTGGTAAGAGATAAGGATACTCAGAAAGGTAAAAACAAGGTCCCTGCCCTCAAGGAGCACACGTTCTAATGGAGGAGACAGGCTAGGGACCAATTGCACAGAAACAGGATGAATGGAAGGTGATCTCAGAGCAAGGTGCCAGCATGAATGAAAACGGGGAAGAGCCCCTGCAGAGTGTGGGATTTCAGCTGCACCTCGAAGGAGACCAGTCTCCAATGAGACAAAAGGGGGAGCTTTATGTAAGAGAAAGCTTCCTACCAATTAGAGTTAGGCACAAATGCCAGGGGCTGCCATGGGAGAGGGAGGGAGCACTCCTTAGTCAGCTTGGATGACCTTGCCAAAGGCTCTAAAGGGGAATGTTGGTCAGGTCTGGGCTAGATGCTTCCTTTTAGCCTAGAAATGGTCTCTCTTCCTTACAAATTAAGAGAACAGGGCTCGAGGTGGTCTCGCTACTGGCCCCAGAACAAGGGTCCAGTGTGCCCTTCAGCAAAGCACCAAGTAATGCCTTCTGCTCATATTGAGAAAAGCTCTCCTGTGCAGGTGCTCTCCGATGCAACAGCTACTCCCCTGTCTTCCACCAGGGTCTACCCACCAATCAGTCGTTCTCACCATTGGCCAGCCAGGAAGAGGCTCTCTTCTTCATGGGCTGTTGAATCTTTCCTGTTTATCTCTGTGTGCCACCTCAGAGGGGCCATTGAGCTATTAAGCAAATCCTTGGGTTTTGAGAACACTGCCACACAGATTAATTTATAATTTAGTAATCCTGCCGATTAATTCACGCACATATTTTCCATTCCTGTCCAGTTGCTGGTGTTTCTGAATCACTGGTTGGCATGAGAGGCCGGAAAATGCCTCTGGCCATCTCTCGGCTACCAGGACGTCTCTGGGTCTGGCAGCAATTTCTCATAAGGGTAAAAGCAAGAAAATGATACAAGAGATCGTGGAGAACGTGCTCGGCCTCACTAGAGGAAGGACCCCTGCTGCCAAGGCCAGCACCTCACAGGGTGTTCTGAACCTGGCTGGAGAATTCCATTCTTTCGCCCTCCCTATAGGCAGCAGGGCTAGGTCTAGAATGAGCTGGCCTTGACAGTGGGAAGACCTAGGTTGAGATCTCACCTCAAAGGCTCCCTTACTGCCTCTTCAAGTCTCTCTGAGTCTCTGTTTCATCATCTGTGAAATGGGATAGTAACTACTATGGAAAGATCTGGGTTTAGCACAAGAAGAGACCTTGAGACAGACCCTCTGGCACCATATTGTCATGGTTTTGGAGATGAGGACCCGGCGGCCACAGAGGTTAAATTCTGTACTCAAGGTCATAGGGCTAAGAAATCTCAAACTGGGCTAGGGTGTGACCTCTGGTGTTCTGACTGCTGTACCAGCACATTGTCACCTGCTTCTCCCTCTGATCCACCACCTATCGAGGGATCATAAGAGAGAATGGAGGAAAAATACCATGTAAAATTTAACATAGTCTTTGAGAAAACAGCTAAGCAACAGAAACCCAGTTTCATATAAAATCCACTTTTCTTTATGTAGCAAAATGCTCATATTTGTTGATTTTTAAAAGTTTATAATTAAAAAGAAAATTTAAAAATGTATATCAAGCACTTGGCAAATTTAACCATGGGATCATAGATGTCCAGCTGTGGGAGCTTCAGATGCTGTCTGTCATTTTACAGATGAGGAAACTGAGGCCAGAGCCCAAGGTCACCAGGTAGGAAACAGTAAAGCCGGGCTTTGAGCTCAAGGTCTTCTGACCCCAAGCCAGGGCTCCTTCCCTTCCACCACACTTCTCTCCTTTGTCATCTTTTTTTAAATTTCCACCTCTATTCACCTATGCCAGGCACTAGAGGTCTCAGTCCATCAGTGGGTACTAAACTGAATCCCCCAGAACTATCTGACTTCCTGTCCTAATGTATGTTTTTGTCTTCATTCATTTGGGATGTGATTTCTTCCTTAGATCGCTGCTGCATTGGTTTGTTGTAGATTTTATTGTGACAGATCTACATACAGGTATATACAGATATATAGAGGACATCTGTACGTATAGAGAAACATCTACAATAAACCAACAAATGCACGTATGTATTTAGATATATAGACCTGGGAGACTACGTCTGTGTGATGTATGTATGTACGTAGGCATATGTTAATGTAGATATGACATATACATGTACCACATATACACACAGATATACAGACACATATCCAGCAGAGGCACAGTCTCTCAGGTGTAGAGCTGCAGGAGGCTGGTCCAACATGAAGCTGATCCAGCACTCTCACTTTACAGATGAGAACACTGAGGCCCAGCTCTCCTGCCTCTCCCTGGCCATCGTCCTTGGAGCACAGTGGTGTGCAGCAAATGACCTGTGTCCCATAAGCCACCCTGCACTAGGGTTACTCCGAAGCCTCAAGCACCATGACCACCCTACTCTCTGCCACAAGGACATTCTGGCTACTGCCAACCCTTGGAGATCTTCCCTGCCCATCTGGGCCCCCAGGAGATGCCTGCTCACTAATTTGATCAGTCACACACATTTCCAGTCTGAGGCACATTTTCCTATGTGGGCTTTGCAATGAGAACAGCGCTGCCCTCTTCCCAAACGACCAGGGGATGCCTCTCCCTCCCCCTCCTTGACCTATCTGTTTTCCTGAGATGCCTAGCCTCGCTGGGGCCCTGGGGGTATTTGGGGAGTTCTCTCTGTCCCAGCCCCAGTGTCCCCTGGGGGGTGGCATTCCTCAGCCCAGGTCAAACAGAGGTCTCTGCTTCTTTCAGCTGGACAGGGCACTGAGTGTGGAAGCTGAACAGCGGGAGGGAGACAGCAGTCCCACAATCTGGGATATGAAGCGCAGGCTGGAGGGGGCTGAGAGAGCCAGCCAGCAGAAGCTCCAGGCCTACCAGGAGGGGCAGCAGAGACAGGCCCAGCTGGTCCAGAGGCTGCAGAGCAAGGTAAGAGGGGGGGCAGCCCCGACAGCGGACAAACCATGAGCCCACCTCCTCCCAGCATTACCCAGAATCATCAAATGGTAGAATCAGAAGGGGCCTCCAAGGAGATCTCCCTCTATCCCCCCGTTGTACAGATGGGGAAACAGAGGCACAGAGAGGTGACTTGCGTGAGATTCCACAGCAGAGCTGGGGCTTGACCTGAAGGAACAAAGGAGATCTCACCCAATCTTTGTCCACCTTTCCAGGGAAGGGAGCCCTAGGGTCTTCCATAGTAGGGCCTTGAACTGGCCTTGGAGCCAGCAGCTTGTGTCAGACACTGACTTGGGCAAGAGAAGATAACTCTCTGGACCTCAGTGTCTTCCCCTCTAGAAGAGTTTGGACTTGATAACCCCCAAAGTCCTTCCAGCTCTAGACTGACCCGAGGGACAGCTTCTTATGTCTCTGGATGAGGTTTGGGTCACGCCTCTGTGCCCTGAAGGGCCCAGCACTGCTGCTAGTGGGGCCCTCAGAGCCCCAGGCTGCTGTCCGCCAGCTGCCCTCCTGGCTTTGCCTTTGTCCTTTGTCGGGTCTCCCTCATTAGACCATAAGCTCCTGGAGGCCAGGGACTGTCTCATTTTGTCTGTTTGTCACCCTCTGGCTTATCAGCACAGTGTGGGGCACATTGAAGGGCTTTCAAATACTTTTAAATTCATTTTTCAGCCACAAATTACAAACCACGTGGCCTTCAGGCCTTCTAGTTCCTTCTTCTTAGCTACAGTTTCAGGGCGTTACGATTTCTGACTGAGGAGCAGACAGATGAGATCAAACCCCCCCACCCCCCACCTCCCCACCCCACCCCCCCTTCCTCAAGTGGTCATCCCTTCGTGTGTGAGTGTGTGTGTGTGTGTGTGTGTGTGTGTGTGTGTGTGTGTGTGTGTGTGTGAAGGTTGTCAACCTGAAAGGGCAGAAGGGGGTATGATGCTCTAACAGGCCAGCACTGGACCAGCCCCCCTCCATTGAACCCCACCTTCCCCCTCCTCCTGGGTACATGGGGGAAGGATGGGAATGGGGGTGGAGTTACCACCCTGTAGGGGCGGGGCCAGACTCTCTTGTAGAGAGTCCTCTCCTCCAACGCTACTTCGCCCCACCCAGGAGAACACTCCTCCACTTCGAACCCCCAGCTCTTCCCAAAGTCTCCCCAAAACTCCAAGCACCAGAATCCCTCACTGTGGCCTCTCCCCTCCCCCTCGCCGTCTCCTTCCTCCCTTCTCCCCTTCAGGTGTTGCAGTACAAAGAGAAATGTGCGGAGCTGGAACAGCGGCTGATGGAGACAACGTCCGAATGGGAGCACCATAAGAGGATGGTCAGTGGGGGTGGGAGCCCCAGGCTGAGCCTTCTCCTTCCGCTCCCCCTCCCCAACCCCTGCCCCTCCCCGCCTTTCAGACAGAATGAGTGGCCCTCTCATCATTGAGACGTCCACAGCCACTGTGTTTGGGTTATCTATGGCGGCGGCAGCAGCAGCAGCGGATTCCCAAGCAAAGGACTTTCCCTCCATTATCTCCCCGGAGCCTTACAGAAACCCTGGGAGAGAGGGGGAGGGCCCGCGGGTGTTCTACAGATGCGGAAACTGAGGATCAGGACGGCCCTCGGGCTCTCCCAACGTCTCTTTTCGTGCGCCGATGCCAGTGGGGAGAAATAGGCGCAAGCGCTCAAACAGCTGCAGAGTGCCAAGGACAGAATTTGAACCCAGACCTTTGTTACTCCGTGCCCTTCCTCGCTCCCAGTCTAGCACGGAGCCTGTCCGGAGCTCTCGCTCCCTCCTGAGCAGGCTCAGCCCCAGCAGTGGCCGGATGAGCCCGGGGCACGGAGCCCTAGGTTCACCAGGCCGCTGGCACGTCAGTCCCTTCCTGACGGAGCGTGTGTTATCTTTCCCCTTGGCAGCCGGCCTCCCTCCGCGGAATGCCCGCTCGCAATCTCGCTCCCCAGAGAGGCATCTCCACGCCTCGCGGGCTCTCACGAGCTGAAGCAGCCACGGGGGCCTCTCTGAGATGCCTTTGCACAAGCTCCCGGCAAAGATAGTAATCACATCTCACATAACAAAGCAAAAGCAGACCCCCGCGACCCCGCAGGCAGATCCCCAGGCAGGCCTCTGTGTGCCTCTCTGCGGCCTTGGGGATCCCCTAGAACTTCTCAGCACCCCAAATTCTGGGCCCCAGCGGAGGTTCATCATTCCCACGAAGGCCCCTCGTCCCCCGCCAGCAGCGCCGCAGCACTGGGAGAGCCAGCGGCTGCGAGGCATTTGCCAGTGGATCTTGGGATCCCCCCACAGAGCGAGGCAGCCGAACAGCTCCCGGGGAATAGGTTTTTTGTAAATTACAAATTCCAAAAATGTTTTCTTTTAAGAAAGGAAGTATGGTATAACAAGAACACCGATGTCTAGAGACTCTCGCCTTGTTTGAGTATTGAAAAGCCATGTGACCTCTTTGATGGCCAAGTTTCCCATTATACAGAGGGCATAAAACAGACTGAGGCCATGCCTTTCTAATTCCTGGATGCTGTATTTCTCTTAATGGCCAATATGGCCGCCACACCCTACCATTGACTTGGATTGTACTCCAAGGTCACTGAAACCCTTTCCAAAGAGTCTCTGGCCAACACCTCCCCTTCCGGTTCTCCTGAAGTTGATCTTTCCAGCCCACATGTAAAATTTTACATTTGTCTTTTTCTGATTTCACCGAATCAAATCTTCTCCAACGTTCTAGCTCCTCTGGAGATATCTTGGGAATCCCAACTGTCATCTCCCTATGGGCAGAAGTGGTCATGTAGAATAGAGATTGCATGCTAGGCTCAAAGTCCACCTCTAACACTTACTGGTCACCCTGGGCAAGTCAGTGGAGTTTGGTGAGCTCAGTTTTGTACCCTGCAAAATGGAGACAATAATTCCTTTGTTACCTACATTACAGTCATGTTATGAGGTTCATCGGAGGAAATAGATGCAAGGCATTATATACACATTAGTTAATATTACTTCAACTACATGTCAGCCACAACATGTGACTTATTTACCTAGCCCTTAGTTAAAAAGCCTCCTGGACCCATGGGAGTACAGTGTTTAAGACACCATCTGGCTGTCTCTCAAAACAGCCCTCAGAGGACCTTTGGAAAACCCAAATAAATGTCTTAGTGCGAACTTCCTTAGGAAGCCTCAGGAGCCCTCCTCGAGTCCGAAGCTCGTACTCTCACCAAGGATTCTTGGGGGCTGGTGGTTAAGCCACCTTCTCCTTTCCTCTGTCCACCCCTCCCAGATGCAGACAAGGCTCCAGTCTGCAGAACAGCGGCTACACCAGTCAGAACATGAGTACAGCTCAGGCTTGGATGAAGCCCTTACTCGACTGGAAGAAGAAGAACAGAGGTGAGTCTTGGCCATTTGAGGAGGATCTGCACAGACCTACGGCCAGAGAGACACTTAGAGGTCCCTGAGTTCAACTCCCCCCAGGCCCAGGAGGGGAGCCAGCTTGCCCAAGGTCATACAGGGCAGGAGCAGAACTGAGAATACTTCACTCTCCTGCTTGCTCCACATATACTCAGCTGCTGCCCTGGGTCAAAACCTTATCCCCTCCTGCCTGAACAATTGCAATAGCCCCCTGAGAAGGGTTCTGAGTCTGGTCTCTCCCATGATCAGTCCTTCTTCCATGTGGCTCCCAAAGTCACTTTCCTGGCCATGTCCCTTCTTGGGACAAAACTCCTCAGCGGGTCACATGTCTGACACATGTGATCTAGAACAACACTGTCCTTTCACAGAAGAAAGTGAGGCTCAGTTTGGTGAAGGGAGATACTAAGCTGCCACAGCAACAAAGTCAAAGCCTACTTTTGGTGCCAGACATGACTTTCCTTTATTTGGAATCTGGTCCCCCAGTCCTCACTGCCTGCAGGATCGACACTCTGATGGTCTTGTCTGTGTTGTTCCCCAAACCCCCAACCCCACCAGGAGCTCTAGCCTTTCCCAAGTGAATGCTCTTCTCCGAGAACAGCTGGAGCACATGAAAAACTCCAATCAGAGGCTGGCTGACGAGCAGGACAGGATGGCCAGCAGCATGAGCAGGCTGAGGGCTGAGCTGGAACAGAAAGAACTCCGCTGGTGGAAGGAGAAAGAGGTGGGCTTTGGGGTTCCCCCATTCTGTTCTTAGAGTCAGGGAGGGAGGGGAGTGGATAAGACCCCTAACATGTCCAAACATTCCTACTAGGACCTTAGCAGAGTTCTATGCCTGAACCAAGGGCAGGGGCATTTGTGAGCTCAAGGCACTGGGCCCTAGAAGAGTGGAATTCATAAATGGTTAGGAGACACCATTGGGATTCCAGGCACAACTCAGACCAGGGCTTCCCAGTGACAAAACCTCCTCAAGCTCTCAAGCCAAGGAGAGGAAAAACATGGCGGGCTCCTAGAAAGAGGAAGAGAAAGGGAAGCACTGGTTTTTTCACTTGATATGTGAGTCTCGCTTTCTCATATGTTTCCATTCCTTTTAGGTGCCCAGGGTGGGGTGGAGAGGAGAGGGACAGAAATACAGTGATATGGTACCAACAGTGTGCACTTGGCTGGCCCCAACTAAGTGTCACTTCCTTCCATTCTCATCATTTTACAAATGAAGAAACTGAGTCCCAGGGAGGTTAAGTGACCTACCCAAGGTCTCAGAAGTGCTCAGTAGGTGGGTAAGTACTGGCTATGGAGTCAGAGGATCAGAGTTCAAATCCCATCTCTGATGCTTACTAGCGCTGTGACCAGAAGTAAGTCAAATTAACCTTTCTGGTATGAGGAGTCCTCATCTGTAAAATGAGTGGTGGTCAGCCGCATCAGACTCAAATGTGAGGGATTCCTGCAGGCAGCAGGATGACTCAGAGAAACAAAAACTTACATCATCCATGTTGCATGATATTTTTGTTTATTTAGTCAAACATCTCCCAATTACATGTTAATCTGGTTCAGGCTGTACTAAGAGTCACTGAGTTTGCACCTCTGGACAAGATGACCACCAAGGTCCCTTCCAGTTTCAGACTGGTGATTCCCCCAGACAGACATGTAGCTCCTCCTGCATTGACCAAAATGTTAAAACAGCTGTTCCCAACCTAGAGCTCTGAGGCACTCCTATGGAAAGAACCAAGAGGGATCCTAATCCTCTGGAGATATGCTGTCGTCCTCCGGAGCAACTTTGCAGAGCTCCAAGCAGTCGCTGAGAGGTGAGCTGGGCAGAACATCTTTAGGACCCACAGAGAGGGGTATGAACAAGTGTACAAGGTGTAAGGCTGAGAGGGTTAACCAAGCCCAGGCTAGGAACCACTTGTTGGGATTCCTTCCATTATAGCTTTCATTCAATGGCTCCTGAGGTCCATTCCAGTCTCAAATTCTAGATTCCTTGACCAAACTCACTCATACGTCACTCTTCAGCCTCACTGCTTGGCTCATTGATAAATTTCCTTTTGTCATCCTATGTTCTAAAGAAATCCAAGGTTATGATGAGATAGTTTCTTATTAATTAATAAAGCTGTAAACTCTCAGTAATTAATCAGTTGACTCAAATCTCCACCATAGTTCATTCAGCTTTACTTACTGAATAAACTAGGGAAATCTCCTTTCCCAATAGTGGTTATTCTTATGCAATTTGCTAACAAATGAAATCAACAGTAAAGTGAAGGCATAGATAACTATTTACAATATCTTATTGCAAGGAAGTTCACGACCACTCCTCTCAAACCCTTGCTGTACAACAGATGAGTCCTCTTCACATTCGGAAAAACAATTTGACCATTCAACTAATTCCAGATATTGATTCAAGTCTCTTAAGAATCTTCTTCACATAACTCCTAGTTAAATCCAGTTTCTCAGGAACTGAATTAGTCCTTTTTAGTAAATTATTATCCTCTCTTTAGTCATTACAGGAAACAGACTTTCCAGAATATGCTGTACTTGCCAGCTTCTCACAGACTCTTCATAGAATTCTCTTTACAGCACAACAGTTAAAACAGATCTGATAAAGAAGTGTCTCCTCATATTCTCTCCTCACAAACCAAAAATCTCACACACACACACACACACACCCCTCTCTCTCTCTGTCTCTGTCTGTCTCTCTGTCTCTCTGTCTCTCTCTCTCTCTCTGTCTCTCTCATCTCTCTCTTTCTGTCTTTCTCTCTCATCTCTCTCTCTGTCTCTCTCTGTCTCTCTCTGTCTCTCTCTCTCTGTCTCTCTCTCTGTCTCTCTGTCTCTCTCTCTCTCTCTCCCTGATTACATAGGAAGGAGTTCATAGAAAGACATTTTTCAACTGCCAACACAAACCACCCTTTCTGCAACATTCTATTTGGCTCTTAAAGACATGTTAACAGGATCTTTAGTCTCTATAATAGGGTTGTATAAAACAGGGGTCACACAAGTAATCACAGACATGACTAATAAACCAGATGTCTGTGACATTAAATGAACCATAAAATATAGACTTTATCGACAGAGTACCAAAACATTTGCAAAAAAATTGCAGCTATAGTCAGTCATGGAGATATTTAGTCTCTACTGTGGCAAATGTGTGGCTGTTTTAAAACCTCTGAATAATTTGGAATTTTTACCTTTCACCTGGGTGTTTGATGGTGCAGAAGGTGAAGGCAATGATGTCGATTATGGCATTTTGAGGGTCAAGAGCTCTGATGTACAGAGGTCGGGAGCTACAGGATGTGGAAAGGTAGATCATCTCCTCTCCTACAACTAATAGTCCCATAGAGAGCTTTCCGGTAGTACTTAAGGGTTAAGTGTTAGAGTCATACAGATAGCAAACATCAGAGATAGAATTTTAGCCCAGGACTTCCTGACTCTTTCATGATAGATTAAAGAGAATGATGAACTTCAACTTGGCAAGTGCTGGGTTCACATTCCACCTCCAACATTTAAAATCTGTGTGGCCATGGGCAAAGAAAGCACTTAATCTCTCTGAGCCTCTATTGACTGCTAAAGACTGATCAGTTAGAGACAAGTTGAGATTTTCATTAGTTCACACACTGATAATTATCATAATTTAGTGCCGGAAGGACCCTCACTGGGCCACTGATGCCAACCCCATAATTCCTCAGATGAGGAAACGGGGGCCAAGGAGCCTAAGGGACTTGCCCAAGGTCATCCAGATTCTTGATATATAAATCTTTCATCACTTAATTAAAAATATAACAATGATGGATTGGTTAATTAGTCCATTTAGTTTAAAATTAAACCAACCCCGATCATTGATTATTTAGCACGTTGTGAATCAACTAATTCACTGATGACCCAAATCTTCTACTGTCTCAGTGAAACAGTCTGATGCCAAAAAGTCGTTGAACTTGTGTTGCCATTTTCTGAATGGAAACTCCTAGAATTTCCTTACCTGCAGAAGGACCAATAAGTGGGGTCACCTGTGATATATGGCCCCACTTGCTCACTGATATTCAAATGTCCTGTAACAAAAAGTCTTTCATTTTGCCACTTGAGATGAGACTAGCAATGCAGGTACCCTTGGGAGAGGTTGACTTAAAGTCAAACTAAGATATAAATTAATGCAGTTCAATCTTTTATAAATGAACAATAAAGTTTTCAAAAATCATAAAAAAGAAATTCCATTTAGAGTAACAATAAAAACCACTCACTACATGGGAATTAATTTATCCAGAAAAACACATTAGCTTTAAAAAAAAAATACAAAACCATTGTGACAGATATAAAAACATTTTAGCAACCCAAAGGACAGTCAATGTTCATGGATTGGTTGGATCAACTTACTAAAAATGATGATACTCACTAATTTAATTATATATCCACAAACATGTTAATGGATTTCTTTTTAAAATTTGAATTTAAAAGATTAAATTTGCATGAGAAAGCAACTAGATAAGAATAGCAAATGGGAACTGGGAGGAGGTGAGGAAGATTAGGAAGGTGAATTTATCTCCAGACTTCAAATCATCTAACAAAACAGCTAATGTCAAAATTATCTCAAACTACTGGGGGGGTGGAGAGGAGAATAGATGGGGAGGAGAATAGATCAAATACAAGCCCCATATACTGAAACAAATTGATATAAAAGATAATGTTTGATGAGCCTACAGAAAATAAAAACTGAGAAATGGTTTATTATTCATTATAAGTACAGCTAAGGAAAGTAGCAATAAGATAAAAAAAATAAACTCAAATATACACCACATACCACACTAAATCCTAGCTAGATTATAAGCTAAAACAACTGTTAAAAGATGGAAGACAATACAATAATATATTTTCACTTGCTGAGAGAAGATTAATTTTATCTAATAAAAAAACAGAAGAAATTATTAAAGACAAGATATCTGTATTTGATTACAAAATTGAAAATTTGTGTAAAGTTAAAATGACAGAGTTAAAAGGAACTGAACAGAAAGCGGAAAACAAATGAGGGGAACATCATTACCAAGGTAACAGGTAAAGTCAACGTTGGAAACCCATCAGGAACTGCATGAAATGTTCCAAGGTAAAACTCAACTTCCAAAGGAAAAAATGATCAAAGATACGAATGACAAATAAATACACATCTTAGGAACATGAAAACCCATAATAATCCGTGGTAATCCACACATCTAACTGCCTTAATGCAAAGCACCTTACACACACATCTCCCCGGAGCTTCATCATAACTCTAGAGCAGCAGCTCTCAACCTTCCCAATGCCCGACCCTTTCATGCAGCTCCTCATGCTGTGGTGACCCCCAGCCATGAAATCATTTTCGTTGTTACTTTGTAACTGTAATTTTGGGGCTGTTGTGAATCTGTCTGATATGCAGGATACATTGTTACAAACGGAACATCACCCCCAGTTCGAGAACCGCTGCTCTAGATCCTGTGGACACTATTAACCCTATGTGGCAGTTGTAGAAAATAAGGTTCAGAAGAAACAAGTGACTTTACTATTATCACACGGTTGATCACCACGGACATCGGAGGGGGGACTCGACCCTCAGATGCTCCCGACTCTGAGAGCAGGACTCTATTTACTGTATTATATGCCCATTTCTATATCAACTCCCTCTGTACTTGGGCTACTTTCATACTCACTTTTTAAAAAATATTTCCCCTAAAAATTGAAGAAATACAAATTAAAATAACTTTGAAGTATCACTTCAAACTCATAAAAATGTTCCCTCTCTCACCCAAAAGAAAGTACAGGGTTGGCAGAGCTATGGAGACACATGCACTCAAACATTGTTGGTGGAATTGGCAAATTAGTGGAATCTTTTTGGAGAGCAGTCTGGCAATGTGCTGCATAAGTTACAAAAAGACTCATGCCCCTTGACCCAACAATCTCATTACTTAGAATATAATTTTTTCAAATATATTTACAAATTTCAAATAATGTTTTCTTTTCTTTTTAGGGTTTAGAATTGGGTCCATCTTGGTCAAACTTTATTTTAAAGATGAGGACACTGAGGCTCAGGGGGCTGAAGCGATGAGCTATAGACAAAGACATTTCTTCAACCCCATCTCTTTTCTTTCATCAGAGGTCTAACAGATATGAAGTTGGACCTAGCCAGGACTGCACGCCGACTGCAAACTGCCTGTCTCAATCTCGACTCCAACCTGCGTCTGTCTGAGAGCAATGCGCTTTCTTCCATGGAGAAGCAGGCCCGGTACAGTGCCCAGCTGGAGCAACAGCTTCGGGCAAAGGTTCGAGAAATGATCCAGCTGCAGAGCCTCTGGGATGCTGAGAAAGTGGCGCTCAACTCCAGGTGAGGGCGATGGGTGCGGAGGAGCCCTGGAGAACTGGTCAGTCATCAACAGCCATATACTAAGCACCTCCCACATACCAGGCACCATGCTGGGCATACAAGGACAAAGAGGAAACCATTCCTCCTCTCAGTGAGCTTACATCCTAATGGGCCTCAAGGACATACAAAAATATAGGCCACATAGATATAAAGAGAATAAATAAATACCAATGGGGGTAAGGGCTCTGGGCAGTGGGCACTATCTGGCATGCCCATGGTGTGAATATACCCATGGAATGTACTTCTTCCTCATATGAGTCCACCTGGCATTTGGTAGCCAGAAGAGATCCCTGCACCTTGGGATGCTCTAAGGGAGGTGTTGCTTCCAGGGTCCCAGGTCAGACCATATCCAGAGTACTGTGTACAATTTGGGGCACACCATTTAAGAGGGTTATTGAGAAACTGGAGCAGTCTAGAGGAGGATGACCAGGGGTTAAAAGACCTCAAGTCCGTATCATAAATTTGGTTGAAGGAAATTGTCACATTTGTCCAGAGAAAAGAAGCCCCAGAGGGGACATGATCGATGTCTTCAAGTTATCATTGGCCTTACTTTTCTTGGCTCTACAGAACCAGTACCTTTGGGTAGAAGACATGAAGAGGCGAATTTAGGTTCAAAGTCAGGAATAACTATTAAACAATTAGAGCTGTCCCAGAAATAGCATGGTTGCCTAGGGAATTAGTGGGTTCTCCCTTCTGGGAGGTTATCAAAAACAGGCTGGACTAATACTTGTTGGGGGTATCATGGGATTCTTTTTCAGTTTGGAGTCATATTGGATCACCCCTGAGGTTCCTTCCCAACTCTGGAATTCTGGGAGCTCACCTCAGAATCCTCTTCCTCCAAGGCTCAACTCCAATACCATCTTTTCCATGCAGCCCTCCTTGATCCCCAGGGGCTTGTGTTCAGTCTTCTGTACTCATTCATGTGCCTTTTGTCTCTCTTCTCTCCCAGTAGAATGTAAGCTCCTTGAGGTCAGGGACTGCTTCCTTTTTATCTTTGTATACTCAGGGCCCAGTAGGTTCACTGAATCCAAATGAATTTCAGGTTTATCCCATTTGAATTTGGGTCCAGCTGCCATATCTTTCAGCCTTTGCACTATTCTCCCTTTGGATAACACTGCCCCGCTTTGCCTCTGGCTTTCCCCTCTAGACTCACTGAGCTGACTCGTGTAGGAGAAAGGCTCCAGGAACAAAATGTCAAGAAAGAGAAGACCATATATTGCCTGAAACTGGACATTCAGAAGCTGGTGTGTGTATTTACCCAGATTTTTCTCTTGGGTGTTTGCCTTCACTCATGTCTCCAATGCTTATTTGCATCATTAAGACATTCCCTTCTCTGAATCCAGGAATCCACCCAAACTGGAGATCTCCTAGAGGCGGAGGACCTGAGGGATGAAGTGCAATCTTTACAGCATGTTTTAAACCACATCACAAAGGTGCCATGTTACTCATGGGGAATCACAGCAAGTCCAATTTTCTCATTTTAAAGATAAGGGAAACTGAATCACTGAGGGGCAAAGGGTCTTTCTCAAAGGTCACATCACTAGTGAATATCAGAGGCATGAGTTAAATAGCAGAGAGGGCAGTTTGACCAGAGCACAGACTATGTAAAGGGGGAAAGAGAATAGGAAGGAAAAAGAGAAACCAATCAACCAAGGAGGTTTTTTTTTCTTTCTGTAGACCTACTATGTGACCAGTACTATGAAAGGCCCTATCAGGTACACAGGATATATGAACCAGTACTTGTATGAGGGGAGCTGCTTGTTTAGTTGGTGAGATGAAACTGATATACCTGATGCTGTTAGCCAGAAATACAGGATAGCTCATGAAAACAGGCCCTATCCTATGGTGGAGACTAAAGATTGGGTGGTCTTTTCCCATCTCCATGACCTTAGGCAGGTAACAGCATTTAGGATCACAGGTTCAACAATAGAAGACACTCAAGCCTAACTCTCTGGCTTTACAGAAGGAGAAAACGGAAGTCCAGAGAGTTTAGGGGCATTGGGCCCAAGGGCACACCAACGAGGAGGGTAATAACTGGGATAGATCACTTAATTTCATTTACCTCAGGGAGAAGCTCTCTGCAGAGCCGACCTTCTCAGGCCTCTGTGAGGATTGAGTGTGATAATAAACTCAAGAGGATTTGTAGATAGAGAAGTGTTTGGTGTGTCTGTGACAAGGATGATGATGGTCATTCATCCGTCTTCTCCATTATCTGTTCCCCCCGAAGTTAGTTGCAGCCGAAGCTGAGTGCATAGGCCTTCCCTTGGCAGAGAACCAAAGGGATGGAGGGCAGGAAGATCCTGGAAGACAGCCATCCCCTGTGCACTCTGGCTCTCCTCCTCCACAGCAGGCATCCCTGACCCAGCCCTACTCCCCACTACACCTGGACACAGCTCTGCAGACAATCCAGGGAGCCCTCCAGAAGAGGCGCCAACAGGAACAGGTTGGAGGACCCCCAGCGTGCAGGGCTGCTTATGTACAAAGAACAGACCAGTCAATGGAATCTTGGGCTTCCCCCAAAACAGAGACTGGTTTTCACTGGAGAGCACAATAATAAAAATCCATCTCCTTAATTGTGTCTCCCAAAATGCTACAGTCAGCTTGATCCAGTCAAGGTGATGGGCAGGAAGGGAGAGTCTTGAGTATATTGGAGTAGAATTGTGGCTTCACTGAGAATCAGTAATGCTTGGAACAGACAACCAGAGGTAGCAACAGCAAACCATATTTCCTACGAGCCACAGAAATCAATAGCACTTTCTTATCATAGACTTCTGTAAAGAGTCTAGAAGACTACCTAATCCCCCTCCCTCATTTTACTAACTAGGACACTTAGGCCCTAGAAGTGACTTTTCCAGGGTCATATGACTTATAACAGAGCCTGGGCTTGAGACCACATGCCCAGCTCCCAAATCCTAACTGATTACACTGGACTGCGCTGTTTCATGTAGATATTTCCCACAAGGACTAACTCAGGGCAAAATTATAAACTGGAGACTTATTTTCAGGGACTCCAGAACCAAATTTCCCCCTGGTCCCTGGGACCCCTCATTACCCTCATAGGAGCCCATACTCTAAATCTTTCTTTTCTTCCTCTGACCCTTCAGAACTTACTGTCCTGTCCTGTCAACCACTAACCATAATCCTCAGTGCTTAGAGGAAAGATTCCTCCTAGACAGCATGTTTACAGTTTCATAGGGATCCTCTTGAGATGGTGTCTGAAGCCAACATGGTGTGGTGGGAGTGAACAGAAGATGGGACGTAAAATTTATAGGATCATAGATCTAGGGCTGGAGGAGACTCAGAGGTTATTCAATCCCACTCTATGATTTTATACAAGAGGCAAATGGGGCCTAGAGAGTAGAAGTGATCCAGGAATGCAAGAGCTGGAAGGGGCCTCAAAGGGACCATCTCTGCCCCTAGGTTTGCTCCTTATGTAGGCGTAGCATGCATCATGAGTGAGAATGTGGTGTATGTGGAACTATCTAATTGGATTCATGGCTCAGCCCCCAACCCTAGCAAACATTACCCTCTTCCCTTGCTGCATTTCATTGGAATCAATCATACAAGAATGGCACAATGGAGTCCATCAGCCAAGTGTGACAATGTAACTAAATACAATTCTTTACTTGTAACCACAGAAGAAAAGGACTAAAGGCAAAGACAGGGAAGGGTGAGGCACTCTCAGCCTCTCTCAGACCAAGCAGCCCACCTGCTTTTCAGTCTACAGGCAAACCAAAGCATAGAAAGGAGCACAAGGAACCAAGCTGAGATGCTCAGATGTAAACCCCTCCCCCAATGCAGTGACTCACAGAATCCATGTGGCTGTGCCTGAGTTCTCAGCTGGGCATCTGCTCCTGGTCTCCCTTGACCTCTGTTCTGCCATTGGCAGGAATTTCCAATCCTGCTCTCCAACTGCTTCCAGGCACAGCTTGTTCACCACCTGTGTCCTGACCACCCCTCCATAAATGCTCCTCACTAGCAGAAGCGTAGGAGCCAAGCTTCAAGGTAGACCGGGGCACAGAGCCCTAAGACATGAGCCCTTTCACCAGGCATTACTGCATCCAACCCTCAAAAAACCAACTTGCCAACCACAGATCCTGAAAATTCTCCTGTCAGTTGAGAGGAAGGTGGGGGGAGACAGTCATAGCCACTCCCAGCATTGATAGGGGGTTTCTTTATGTCAGTGAAATCACAGGAATTGTGCCTCCCCCCCAAAAAATGAGATGAGGAGGGAAACACCAGGCTTCAGACTGGAGAGAGATGCTAGTGGCATTCATTGATAGAATTCGATCATGCCTGACTCAGTTCCATTCATCTTATAAATGAGGGAACGGAGACCCACAGGTTATGTGGCTTGCCCCATATTTCTCCCCAGTAGAAGCTACTCAAAGGCAGGGACTGTTCCATTGTGCATCCCCAGAACCAAGGCCAACAGTGGCCCGCATTTTCATAATTTCTGCCTTAAGTAGAGTCAGAATTGGAACCCACTTGAAACCCAGGGTTCCATCCACTAAACACTGCCTTCTGCACTGGTCTCCCCACAGGAATGAATCACAGCTCCCTGAAATATTGAGATACAAAGCCCAGGTTTTGACTTCATGACAAAGGTGCCATAGTGGCCCTCACATGTTTTACAATCAAGCTGGAAAGACAAGACTTACTCACTAGTGCCCAGTCTCCAGCTAGAACGTGAGAAGTTCAGAGTCAGGATGTCACCTGAGCTGGCCCTTGAATGAAAGGATCTCAAGAGTCAAGGAGGAAGCTGAGGAGGGCAAAGGAGGCAAAACCAGCTCCCTGCTGGTAATGGTCTGGGCCCCATCCCAGCCTGCATCCCTCGAGCCCCTGGAATGCCTGGGGGCTGCAAGCCAGGCCCTCCCAAGTTTTCACACAAACTCATTGTTCTCAAGGCTGTTGCATCATGGGGGAGTGAGGAGGGCAGTCTTGGCTTCAGCAGAATCTCTTGCATAATGCTCACTGTTTTTCTAGGGAAAGAGGGTTAGGAAACCCTTGCTCTCTGTCCCTCCTGTGTGATTCCCTCCTTCCCCCATCTTGGAAGCCAATTTTCCCCAAGAGTCACAGGGGCGGGTTCCACAAAGTTAGTCCTCAGGGTGTGTGGGAAGGCCCTAGCATGGCTCCCATTCCTGGAAATGGTTCAGTGACTAGAAATGATCACCATCCCTAGAGAGGGCAAAGGGCCTGGGCCAACCAGAGGTGGGGAGTGGGGGTGGGGAGGGTGCAGGACGACCATGCTGGAGCCAAAAGGCCCACATCTAGGTCCTTGTTCTGCCCCATAATGTCTCCATGTTGCCATTCAGAGACTCGCAGAACTTCAGAGTGTGATTCAGAGACCCCAGTCAGCCCAGTCTGTACACACAAGGAATCTCCAACATAATAATATCCCCAACAAGTGATTCTCCAGCCCATGCTTGTACAACTCCAAACAAAGGAAACTCACTACCTCACCAGATGGTTCCTTCCACTCTTATTTCTCATTGTTTGCAAGTCTCTCCTAATCTTTATGTAGCCAAGTTCAAGGCTTGACACTGATTCCTGTTGAGTTCCATCTCATTAGATTCAGCTCACGGCTCTGGGCCATAGAGGTCCTTTTGGAATCCTGCCTGTCATCCACTGAGTTAGCTCTCTCTCCCAGCTCCCAGACACTGTCTTGGTATCATCAGAAGATGTGAGCCCGCCATCTTTGCCTTTGTTAGAATCAATGATAAACATACTAAACTGAACAGGGCCAAACACAGGACAGTGGGATTACTCCACTAATGCCATCCTTCCACAGTGGCAATGAATCACTGATGACCTCTCTTTGAATCCAGCCACCCAACTAGCTCTCCACCCATCCAGGTATCTTATCCAGTCTACATGTCTGAGCCTCCATTTCAAGGATAGGATGAGACATTTTATGTAAAGCTTTGCTAAAAATCCAGGGGTAATAGCACACTAGCATTTTTCCCTCATGTATCTTATTTGTAATCCTGAAGTCAGGAAGGACTGGGCTCACCCACATGCATGCACATGCACACACACACACACACACACACACACACACACACACACACACACACTTATTGTCTGAGTTTCTCCTCTGTAAAATTGGGGTGATAAAACCTCTAGTCCCTCCCCCTGAGAGTGCTTTGAGGCTTCAATAAGATAATACATGCAAAGAAGGATTTTGTAAATGTTAAAAAGATAGGTGAAGAAAGATGAGGAAAGAGACATGAGGGAATGAGAACCAGGATGCAGAAGGCAGGGGATAAGTATGTCAAAGACAGGTTTTGCTGACCTTAAAATTATACTTTGGATCAATTCCTGGTAGAAACTCCCTTTTAGAGTCCAGGAGTCTTAGAGTTACCCAGAGTACTGAAAGGTTTAGTGACTTGTCCAGTGTATGTTCATTAGTCTGGGCCAAAAACCAAAACACACAAAAATAATAACACTGAAATGAATCTATGGGCAAGTCCCAGGAGAGAACAGTAACAATAACCACAATAATAAAATTCCCATTTATGATGCACTTCCCCTTATGGTTTACAAAGGATGCCCAGGCTTCATTCCTATAGGTCCTTCCTTGGCTCACTGTCCCATTTCCTCTTTGTCTGGGCAGCAACTGCAGCTGCAGCTGGAGTCCTCTCAGGCCATGGTGACAATGCTCCAGAAACAGCTGGCTGACTGTCAGAAGGAGGTTCAGGCCACAGAGAGGCGACTACAGGAGCAGCGACAAGAGCAAGAAAAACTGCTGGTCAGGCTGGAGGACCAGAGACGAGACCTGGCGTCCTGCAAAGCCTCTGAAGAGATGATGGGAAGGTGAAGGAGGGTGGCCTGGTCCTGGGTTGAATTAGCAAAGAGCAGACCAAAATGGTCTCAACAAAGAATGGGACAGTTTAAGGACCCCAGAGCCCTTCCAAACCCAAAGGTATATGGGCTGAGTGAAGGTTACATAAACCTATAGATGTTTGTCCAGGGGCTGCCCCTAGGAAGGCTCTGGACTCCAACTTGTCTAACTCCCAAAGGGTATAACTAGGGTGGAACAATTGAGATGTAGGCAGGACACTAACAGCAGTTACACTCCTTCATGAGGTAGAAATAATTGATGTCATCACTGAATTGGCAATAGTTGTTGTTCTTGCTCAGTTGTTCATGATCCCATGGAGCCCTTCTATCCTCTACTATCTCCCAAAGGCTACCCAAGCTCATGTCCATTGTTTCCGTGATACTTCCATTTCACCCTCTGCTGTCTCCTTCTCCTTCTGCCTTCAATCTTTCCCAATAACAGAGGCTCTTCCGATGAGTCCCATCTTCTCATTTCGTGGCCAAAGTATTTAATCTTCAGCTTCAGCATTTGACCTTCCAGTGCATAACCTGAATTTACTTCTTTAAGTATTGACTGATTTGATCTCCTTGCTGTCCAGGGGACTTACAAAAAGGCTTCTCCAGGACCACAATCCAAAAGCATTGATTCTGAGGCTCAGTTTTGCTTATAGTCCGCCTCTCACAATCATGCATCGCTACAGGAAAAACCATAGCTTTGACTCTACAGACCGTCGTCAGCAAGATGTCTGCTTTTAGTCTGCTGCCTAGGTTTGCCATAGCTTTCTTTCCAAGGAGCAAGGAGCTTTTTTTCTTAATTTCATGGCCTACAGTTGCCATCTGCAGTGATCTTTGAGCCCAAGAGCATAAAACCTGATACTGTTTCCATTTCTTCTCCCTCTATTCCAGTGGTTCTCAACCTGTGGGTTATGTTCAATTTGTAACAATGTATCCTGCATATCAGATATTTACATTATGATTCATAACAGCAGCAAAATTACAGTTATGAAGTAGCAACAAAAATAATTTTATGGTTGGGGGTCACCACAACATGAGGAACTGTATTAAAGGGTCCCGGCTTTAGGAAGGTTGAGAATCACTGCTCTATTCTCTGGGAAGTAATGGGACCAGTTTCCAAGACCTTCGTTTTTTTGATGTTAAGCTTCAATCTAGCTTTTATACCCTCCTCATTAAAAGGCTTCTTGGGGCTGCTAGGTGGTGCAGTGAATAGAGCACCAGTCCTGGAGTCAGAAAGACCTGAGTTCAAATTCCGTCTCAGATACTTAACAATTACTAGCCATGTGAACTTGGGCAAGTCACTTAACCCCAACTGCCCTGCCTCCCCCCTCCAAAAAAAGCAAAAAAAAAAAAGTTTTCCATTGGGAGATCTATCAGGAAATGACTATGGCATGATAACAAAAGGCATTAATAAAATTTAAAAAAAAAAAGGCGCTTCTTAATCCCCCTTCACTTTCTGGCATCCAAGTGGCATCGTCAGCATACCCGAGATCATCAACATTCCTCCCAGCAACCTCATTTACAGCTTTTGGTTCACCAAAACTGGCACTTCACATGATGTATTCTGCATATAAGTTAAATATAATAAATAACACAATGTATTATAGTATATATGAATAACATAAAATAAGCCAAGTAGCAAATATAATTTTTTAAAAGATATATACAATAGACAGTCCTGTACTCCTCTTCTAATTAACCAGTTGGTTGTTCAGTTCGGTTCTAACTGTTGTTACTTGACCTGCACATGCATTCCTCTGGAGACAAGATGATCTGGTACTACCATCTCCTTGAGAACTTGCCACATTTTGTTGTGATCCACATAACGAAAGGTAGTGGTGTAGTCAATGAAGCAGAAGTAAATGTTTTTCTGGAACTCCCTTGCTTTTTCTGTAAACCAGCAAGTGTTGGCAATTTGGTCTCTAGCTCTTCTGCCTCTCCAGAAACCAGTCTGCTTTTCTGGGAGTACTCAGTTCACATATCGCTGAAGCCCAGCTTATATAATCTTAAACATAACCTTGTTGGTGTGTGAAACGAGCTCAATTGTTTGGTAATTTGAATGTTCCTTGGCATTGCCCTTCTTTAGGATCGGGATGTAAACTCATCTTTTCCAAGCCAGTGGCCACTGATGAGTGTCCCAAATTTGCTGACATACTGAGTGCAGCACTTTGACAGCATCATCCTTTAGAATTTTAAATAGATAGCTGGAACTCCATCATCTCCACTAGCCTTCTTGTTAGCAAAGCTTCCTGAGGCCCACTGCATTCTCCAGGATGTCTGGCTCTAGATCGGTGACCATACTATCATGGTCATCAGTGAGGTCAAGGTCTTTCTTGTATAGTTCTTCTCTACATTTTCTCCACCTCTTGTTATTCTCTTATACTTCTGTTAAGTCCTTACTATTGTTGTCTTTCATCATGCCCATCTTTTACATGAAATTTTCCCTTGATGTCTCTCATTATCCTGAAAAGATCTCTCGTCTTTCCCATTCTGCTGTTCTCTTCTATTTCTTTGCATTGCTCATTTAAGAAAATCTTCTCACTCCTTGTTCTTCTCTGGAATTCTGAATTCAGTTGGGTATATCATTCCCTTCGTCCTTTATTTTTCACTTTCCTTCTTTCCTCAACTATTTGTAAAGCCTCATCAGAGGCCGTTTTGCTCTCTTGCTCTTCTTTTTTTTTTTTTATTTTTTTTGTTGCTTCCTCCTGCACAATATTGCAAACCTCTGCCCATAGCCCTTCAGGCACTCTATCTACCAGATCTAATTCTTTAAATCTATTCATCAGCTCCACTTCATATTCATAAGAGATGATATTTAGGTAACATCTATATGGTCTGATGGTTTTCCTTACTTTCTTAGTTTAAGTCTGAATTTTGCAAAAAGAAGCTCATGATATGAACCAGTCAGCTTCAGGTCTCATTTTAACTGAATGTATAAAGCTTCTCTACCTTTGGCTGCAAAGTATAGACTCAATCTGATTTTGATATTGACCATATGGTGATGTCCATATGTAGAGTCACCTTCTGGGCTGTTTGCTATGACCAGTGAGTTATCTCAACAAACTCTATCAGTCTCTGCCTTACTTCACTTTGTACTCCAAGCCTAAACTTATCTCTTATTCCAATTACCTTTTGATTTCATACTTTAGCATTCCAACCCCCTACAATGAATGTGACATCTCTTTTTTTTTTGGTGCTATATATAGATGGCATGAATTATATATGAAATGTCTTCGTAGAGACCTTTTGGTATCAGTGGTTGGAGCATAGACTTGTCATACTATGATGTTGAATGGTTTGGCTTGGATTTGAATAGATAACATTTTGTCATTTTTGAAACTATACCCTAGTACTGATTTTTTTCACTCTTTTATTGACTATGAGGGGTTACCTCATTTCTTCTAGTGGATTCTTGCCCACAGTAGTATATGTAGTGATCACCTGAATTAAATTCACCTATTCTCCTCCACTGAAGTTCACTGACAGTAAAAACATCAGTGTTTAATCTCTCTATCTCCTGTTGGGCCACATCCAGTTTATGTTGGTTCATAGATTTCACATTCCAGGTTTCTATAAAATATTGGTCTGTATAGAATCAGACTTTCCTTTCATCACCAGACACATTCACAGCTGAGCTTCCTTTCAGCTTTGGTTCAGTTGCTTCATTATTACTGGAGCTACTTATAGTTGTCCTTAGCTCTTCCCCAGTAGCGTGATGAATCCCCTTCTGGATCACTGCCTCCTTATGGTAGATGGGCTTGTGTAGCTCAATGAAGCTGTGAGCTATGCCATGCAGGGTTACCCAAGAGGGACAGTTCATAGTGGAAAGTTCTGACAAAAGATGATTCACTAGAGAAGAAAA
Organism: Pseudochirops cupreus; assembly: GCA_028627135.1. Lineage (NCBI taxonomy): Eukaryota > Metazoa > Chordata > Mammalia > Diprotodontia > Pseudocheiridae > Pseudochirops > Pseudochirops cupreus. The sequence goes on along the minus strand of CM053580.1, from coordinate 10,123,609 downwards.
AGGCAAATCACTTTAGTATCTTTGCCAAGAAAATCCCACAGACAGTATTAGCAATAGTACTTAGTTTAAAGAGATGGCAGGGTTCCTCCCTTTCAACTATACCCCAGGTAAAATTCTCCCCAACTCATCCCTAACCTGTTCCCTCCTATGGTAGCAACCTTCCCGGTAGTAGCCTTATGATGTCCTGAAACTTCTTCCAAAAGGATCTAATGCCCAGACCTCAAGGACTGAGGTCTCTCTCAAAGGTCAATCCCAAAGCTTCATCATCTCTAATGATGTAGTTTTAGGATCCATAGGTACTGAGATGAAGAGGATAGTCTCCCAAAGTATGCCCGCCAGTCAGTCAGCCAATCAGCAAGCATTTATTCATGCTTATTATGTATCAGACTCTTGCTGTCCTCTCTTCCTGTAAGTACCTTCCTGCTGTTATGGTCCTCTTTAAGAATGAAGGACAAGGGGTGGCTAGGTGGCACAGTGAATAGAGCACTGGCCCTGGAGTCAGGAGGACCTGAGTTCAAATCCAGCCTCTGACACTTGACACATTTACTAGCCATGTGACCTTGGGCAAGTCACTTAACCCCAATTGCCCTGCCTTTCCAACTCCAAAAAAGAAAAAAAAAAGAATGAAGGACAAACAACCACGACAAGGTTGGCAATGTGTACCACAGGATGGACAAAGTCTTAAGCAACCTTTAGTTTTAAGAAGAGAAACGCTGACTAGTTCTTCCATTTTTAACTCAAGCTACAAGGACATTAGTCAAAAATAAAACCTTAAATTAGTAACTAAGGCCAGACAACTGGGGCTGTGTTCTGGGATGGCGAATTGAGAGGACACTTGCAGCCCTTGCAGAATTTTCATAGTGAAAAGATGATAGAGTTCAGCACCTCACTAGTTAAAAAAGAGCTTCCAGAAGGTGGGTGGGGGTGGAGGTGACTTCTCCCCTAGCCCAGTCCAGCTCCAGCATCACTCCCTAAAGTGGCCTCCTTGTGACATCTCAAGGTTTCTGATTCCCTCAAAGCATGATATTGCTGCCACTCTCACTCCTTATTCAACTGAGAGTTCACTCTTTGGGATGGATCCCAAATGATTATGATGGTACATGCATTGGGCATAAAAATTCCTATTGTGGTGTGACCAAGTCTGACCAGTGTAACAGAGGCAGATGAATGAATAGATAGTGGAAGGGGGAATGGATGGATGGATAAATAGACAGATAGGTAGATAGATAGATAGATAGAAAGATAGATAGATAGATAGATAGATAGATAGATAGATAGATAGATAGAACAGAAAAGCTTATGTCATGCCCTGATAGTATATCAAGAACTGAACCAAGTACTAAAGATATGAAAAGAAAAGGAAAGGTAGCTCCTGCCCTTACAAAGCTAAGATTTTCCTGGAGTAGGAGGGAGGGATGCAAGAGAGACACCAAAAAGTGGTGGCCAGACAAGAGTACTTTGATTTGGGAAGTGATAAAGGTGGTGAGCAGAGCCTTAGGGGGAAACAGAGTGGCACACCCTTTCCGCCAGCTGAGGGTTAAGATATCCAGACATGATCTTGATTTTGGCAACTGATTGAAAGATGGAAGATGAATAATTGAAGCCTGGATAGAGCACTTAGCATTGTGCCTGGAATGTAACTGGTACTTAAGAAATACTTGCTGACTTCACTTGTTGACTTAGAGTAGCTGCCCTGATATAATGTTTCAATGAATAAATGAATTCATTTGGAAGTAAATGTCAAAAGCAGATCTGGGTGCTTTTGTGAGGTGCCCTTGGAGGGCTCCCCACCTCCATTTCCTCTGAGCACCATGGCCAGAGGAAGATAAGGCTTACCACAGAAAAGCCACTGATCACAAATTCCCAGCCACCAATTCAAGCTTGCTGGACTATGGGATCATAAGGTTCATAAAGGGCTGAATGTCCTCCAGGTCAGTCACACTTCCAGTCTCTGGAAGTTACTTACTTTGTCCTATTGTCTACCAGTATGAAATGAAAGAGAACTTCTCAAGGTCAAGATTGAGAAACAAATACCCCAAACATGTTAGGTCTCCCCAGTTCTGGATATAAAGCTGTGGTTCTAATACCATCAAATATTGTTTGACCCATTCAGGGATGAGTGGGCAAGGAGCAATCACCCATTTTAGGGACATTCACACCATCCATGATATTCCTTGTATTGATTGAATAACAAGTGAACCAAGAACCCCTCTATCACTTGGGTCATGTGACTATGCCTCTAGTGACCTGCAAGAGGAAGATGATTTGTCTGAGAGAAAGTTCATTGGTTCCCTGTGCCAGAGACTGAGGTCAGAGCAATGGTGTTTACAAAGCAACATGTACACAACCAAGATTGGGTTGAGTTCTATCCAACATTGACATTAGCTCAGTTCATTTGACTCAGAGCTGTGTGTTAATTAATTGGGACAAGCAATAATTTTGAAATGGTTTCATTTTGTAACAACAATAGTCACATGTGTGTGCTTCTGCTGATTCAAAATGTCTATTTTGACAAGATGAAGCCAGACTCAGCTGGCTTCCTTACCTTTAGTTAGTTTTCTGTCCAAAAAGTGCTATATTTTGTTCCATATGCACATGTTTTACTACTTTTTGTTATTTTTTAATTCTGTCATTTCTAAGAATGGGCACTTCTTCAAGGAAATGTGTAAAAATTACAGCTCTTAAAGAGCACACTTCAGCGACTGTTAGAGATATTGTAGGGGCCCTTGGTATGAGGAAGACAAATGTTTCAAGGATCATTCAAACTCACAATGAAATGGAATTAGTTGCAACAAAGCACAAAGAAAAGTATGATGGGAGAAAAACCATCATTTTGGTTTTCCTTTCCCCAATGGTACCTTACACATAGATATTTAATCAAAGCTTATTGAATCCATAAGCAGTGATTAAGCACCTATTGTGTGATAATCACTGTGTCAAGCTGAGGCCCGGGGATACAAAGAAAGGCCAAAGATAATTCCCTGCCCTCAAGGAGCTCAAAGACTAAAGAGGGAGGGAAAGTGCAGACAGCTGTGTACAAACAAGCTACAGGATGACTTGGCCTAGAGTGAGAGACCTACTCTTTATCTCCCTTTCTGCCTCACAGGGAAAAGGAGATCTTGGAGACCAGGATGCAGGACTTGACCCAAAAGGTGGATCTTTCCTCCCTGGAAATAGAAAGGCTCAAAGTCACCAACACAGAGCTGCAAAGGCATCAGAGTCTCTTGGAGAAGAAACAAGAGGAAATGTCAAGAAAAGAGGAGCAGAGTCAGAAGGAGCTGGAAACAGGGTGAGTGAGGCCAGATTCTGGAGGTTTTCACTTTGCCTCTGCTGTGCTGAGATGAAGGTCGCAGTGGTGAGCCCCAGGAGAGCCTCCTCAGAGCACTCAGGGGTGTGAAATCTCTCAGCGCTCCCTGGTGCCAGTTAGAGATGCTCAGGGCTAAAAGAAGGAACCTTCTTGCTATTGTTGTTAAGGTGGTTCAGTCGTGTCCAACTCTTTGGGACCCCATTTGGGGTTTTCTTGGTAAAGATACTGCAATAGTTTGCCATTTCCTTCTCCAGCTCATTTTACAGATGGGAAACTGAGGCAAACAGACTTGCCCAGGATTGAATAACTAGTGTCTGAGGCCAGATTTGAACTCAGGAAGATGAGTCTTTCTAAGTCCAAGCCCAGCACTCTACCCACTATGGCCCCACCTAGCTGCCCCAGAATGGGGTCTGAGGGATCATCCATCAGATCCAATACTTTCCATCACATGAAGGAAACTGAGTCCTGTAGAGGAAAAGAGATTGATCTAAAGTAGCTCTGGAAGTCAAGGCACTGGATCTTAGGACCATAGATTTTGAGTTAGAACGGAATCTTAGACACAGAAATTAAGTGACCTATCCACACTGACGGCTGCTAAGGGTCTGAGTCCAGGGTCCCATCTACCATCTTCTAATGGATAATTCCTTTATGCAATCGACCAATCAACAACGGCACCATGCTGGGCATAGTACAAGAACAAAAATGAAACAATTCTTGCCCTCAAGGAGATTCCATTCTAAAGGAGATGCTGCCTCCGTGTTCTCTGACTAGTGGGAGTGGCTCTGATGCCAGCAAGAGTCTGGGGTGACAGGTCACTTTGTCCCTAACAACAATGAGTGACTTCATGGTTATGAAGCAGCTCCACATATATGATCTCATGTGAACCTAAAAAAAAAACAGCATGAGGCAGGTATGGTAGGCACTGTGCCCATTCTTCAGACAGGGAAACTGAGGCTTAGAGGGGGCGGAGGGATGGGACTCCATTCTAGGGCTTCAGACTCCAAGCCTTGTGATCATTTCACTCTAATTAAAAGAGTGAGAGGTAAATGTGTGCTCAGTGTGAGGGGAAAGTTCTTAACAATTAAAGCAGTCTCAGTGTGGGATGGGCTTTCTCAGGAGGTGCTAAGCTCCTCCATGCCACTGCAGGTCTGTAGGCAGAGGCTGCAGATGTGCTGTGGAGGGGAGGGATTCTTGAGGATCAGTGGGACCAGGTCTGCTTAGGGGCCCTTCCCACTTTGGGGTGGCATGACTGTGTGAAAAATGGCTCACACCGATGAGCAGGTCCTGAAGCAAGAACCTCCCCCATCTTATACATAGGGAAATGGAAGCTCTTAGAGCAAATGTGACTCTGCCAAGGTCACTCAGCTAGGGAAGATTTGAACCCAGTTCCTCCTAATTCGAGTCCAGCATGATTTATACTCCATCACATGCGGCCTCACTAGCCACCTTGTTTCATTCAACAGCATTTATTAGGCACCTCCAGTGTGTACGGAGACCAGAAGTGCTGGAAGGGATGAGTAGATGAAATCATCACCCTTTCCGAGCTGAGGTTTCCTTGTTTTTGACGTGGCTTGATAGTTAGGGTTAGAGGGAGATCCCACCAAACTGTAACAGTCATGAGAGCCACTGACCTGGTGGGCGGGGCTAGCTTTGGGGCACGATAAGAAATAAGTCAATGCTAAACATTTGCTTTCTTCCTGCCTTTCCTGTCTCCCTCTTCCTCTCCCCGTCCCCCTTCCCTGTCCCCCTTCTCCATTCCCTTCCCTTCCCCATCCCCCTCCCCTGTCTTCCTCCTCCATTCCTCTTCTCCCTCCCCTTCCCCCTGTTCCCCTTCATCTCCCTCCCTCTCCCCTCCAGCCAGAGGACCCTGAAACACTTAGAGGAGAAGATATCAGGCCTGAAGAAGGAGCTGGTGATGGTGAAGGAGTCCCTGAACCAGGCAGTCCTGGAGAAGGAAGTCCTGGAGAGTGAGAAGGAAGGTCTACGCTGCTCCCTCACCCAAGTATGGCCGACCAAAGCAGGGCCTCCAGGGGCCATTAGCATCAGCTTCTGGAGGGCTCATATTTCCACCCCTTGTTTTCTTTTTCTCTCCTCACCCTGGTGGCTCCCCATTCCCAGCCTTCTCTCTGCTCTCCTCTCTCTTCCTTCCTCTCTCTTTCTTCCTCCCCAGGCTGTCAGCTTCAGGCTCATGTTCATTTATTTTTCAATCCCTCGAAAAAACAAACTCCCCAAATTGCATTAAAACAAGAAACAAAGGGCTACATTGACATGTGCCCTGGCCCTGGCCCCCCAGCCAGCCCAAGGTTGTGAAACGCCAGGGTGAGCATGGATCCCACCAGAAAGCCAATCTCAAGGGATGCAGAGAGAAATTCCATCCAAATTGGCTTCCTCTGGGGGACCTGGATGGACCGAGCAATTGAATGAACTTTGTTCTCTTTGGCCATCAGAGCAGGGCTCTGTGAGGATTGCCATGCAGACTGGGTGTGAAAGGGTCAGATGGAGGCCATTAGCCAATGGCTTCATCAAATGGTTAGTAGTTCCAAAAAACTCAGTCCAGTTCTCTCCTTGCTGCTTTGCAGGGTACAACAGAGACCCCCCACACACCCAGTGGGCAGAGCCATAACCAGAAGTTCCAACATTTGAGGCAAGTTCAGTTGAGGGAGGGTGGGCAAGCACCAGGATCCCAAGCCCTTGGAGAGAGGAAGGCAAAACCCCCAGGCTTCCCCTCTGGGAACTGTAGATAGTCACATTGACAGTACCTTCATGAAAAGTACAGTTTGGTCCCCAAGACCATCTGCATGTCCCCACCCTGAGATACTAGCTGATACTCCAAGGACTGACATCTTGACCCTCAGGAAAAGTGAAGAGGGAAAGTAGAAGAAAGGAGAAGGTTCTATGCTACTTCCTTGTCAGACAGGTCCAAGAAGAAAGATAGCACAACTATGGGACCCCATGGTTGGCAGCCCAAGGCTAGCCCAGGGATTGGAGTCAGTGGAATGCCCAGAGGTGCAAGGCCAGGGGCAAGGAAGAACATAGAAACAAGGGTGCACCCCACCCATATCAGCACCCCAGAACAAGGCCCCAATTGTCCAACCCTAGTTGGACTGCCTATAGAGGAAGGAGGAGAGAAACCAAACCTTTCCCAGTGTAAGCCCAACTTGACCTCTAAACCACAAGTGACAAGGTGGCATAGTAGAAAGCACTTTGGATTTAGAGGTGGAAGGTCCAGGTTCAAGCCTCACTCCTCCACTTGCTAGCAAGTGGCTTCACCTGCCTAAGCCTTAGTTTCCTTTTCTGTAAAGTGAGGGGTTTGCATTAGATGGTCCCTCAGGTCCCTTCCAGCCTTAAGTCAGAGCTGGGCATGACAACCAAAGCAACCGTGGGCAGAAAGGATGCTCTTCTCCTTTCAGGCCTGACCATCTGCTGCCTCCTTTGGAAACCAGAATGTGTTTGCAGAACCATGCAAAGGGATGAGCCCTTGACCTGGAGTCACAGGACCTTAGGTCCAGGGCTAGAAGGAAGCTCAGAGGACATTTTACAAATGAGGAAACTGAGGTCCAGAGACGTGAAGCCACTAGCACCAGGACCCACAGCTCGGGAGCAGCCGGACTGAGATGGGGTCCCATGGCTCTAGGCTTTGTACCTGGATCAGCCTGGGAAAAAGTCAGTCTGGGTAGAGCAAACCCCCTGCTTCCCCAAGACTGATCCCTAATCATTCTGGATGTTGGCAACCCTTGCATGTCTAGGGCCGGAGAAACCTTGTCCCCTTTCTGTGCTTGAGTTTCCTCCTTTACAGAATGAAAGGGTTGGACAAGGAGATTTCTAAAGTCCATCCCAGCTCTAAACCCATGATACTATGGTTTTTCTCTCTACACTCTTGAATTCGGTGTTCACAGCACTAATGGATCCTTGTGCCTTAATGCAAGGCAGGCAGAAAGTGGGTACCAGGCTCAGGACCTTGTAACCCACCTCCTCAGTAAGACGAGCCTTGTGGGGGCCATGCTATGGGAAACAGTGAAAGCCTTTTGGTGTTTCAGTAACAAAATCTCCTTGGATGGAGTCCAAGTGGGGGGCACTGCCTTCTTTATAAATAAATAAAACCCAAATATTTGGGTTATGGAAACATAGCCTGCCTTGCATTGAACTCTGTTCTGTAGGGAACAATGATTATCCTGAGAGTCCAAGTTTGCAGAATGTCTCCTCGGGACTGAGAGCTAAGAGCCTCCTCTTCTAAATGCTAAATCCCCTTGGGATGAGGGTGGAGTTTCCCAGCTCACTGATGTAAGGGTGCCTAAGAGGCCCACCTGTGGTGGTTCTCTCTCCGCTCCAGGCAGAGGCCAGCAGCACCCAATTAGAATCACAGATAACCAAGATGAGAGCTGAAAACACAGAACGAAGGGACTCCTTGGTCAAGATGGCAGCCCTGACAGAAAGCCTGGCACATGACAAGGTCAACCTGAACCGAATGATCCTACAGGTAAGATATCCTAGCATCACCCAACCTCATGACTGCCCCTTCGTTTCCACTTGAAACTCAAACTATTGTCTGTTTCTTTGAGAACCATAATCTAATTGGGAAAAGAGTCAATGTGGGGAGGACATCAGAAGGCCTTTCCTCACCCATGCATCATGGTCACACCTGTGCCAAAACACCAATACATCCTTTAAGGCAAGGATTCAAACCCATGTCCTCTGACTACATACCCAGCATACTTTTCCCTACACCAACTTGTCCCCCCTACCTACAAATATTTCTCCCTTCCCCTGTTGTTGCCTTAAATTCCCTTAAAAGGGAACAAGGCCATTCATTCCATAATGAAAGATCAGGATGAAAATTTAAGGACTCTGGAGAGGTACCTAGAATCACTTCAATTCATACTAAGGTATAAACAACTATATCCTCCCCTGAGGGTAGGCTTTGGAAAGGGGAAGCAGAAGAGGCAAGGGTCATGGGGAGGGAACCAAGAGCCCAGGGGAGGGTGGGCAGCAGGAAGACAACTTCCCTACTTCACCTTTGTACCTAGAGCCTCCACCACAGTGATGGAGCATAGATAGGTCAGTATCCCCTTCCTCTGGATTAAGCAATGTTCCCTCCAACCGTTGTATACTTTATTTGGGTCCTATAGACTTCAGTTCCTTGTTTACCCGACACATTCTCCTTATTTTCTTTTGGCCTAAACAGCTGGAACAGGAAAAGAACCAGTGGCTAGCCCAACAGTGGCAGCTGGAACAAGAGGTTAGCCGCCTTCGAGATCAGCTTGCTCTTCTGGACCAGAAACTGGACGATGTCCAAAGGGAGAAGCAGGACCTGAATCAAACCTTGCAGATGGCAGAGGAGGAAAGAGGTAACCTGGAAGAAGACATGATGCTGCTTCAGAGGGAGAAAGCCCAGCTGCATGAGCATCTCATGCAGGTGAGAAGAGATGGAGGCTGAGAGCCCCTGAGCAGAAGGGCCAACCCCTCAGAGCCTTGCACGTGTGGTTGCTGAGGTGCTTGGAGATTTCTCATTGTTCCTAATCTCTCGATTCTTGGCTTTGTCTGCAGTTCAAAGCTAGATGTCTAGAATTCTCAAGAGCTTCTAACACACACACACACACATATATACACACACGCACGCACGCACGCACAAACACACTCTTTTAAAGCTTTTTTTGCATGCAAGAAGGGGTCTTTAGGCATCTTTTAAGAGCAGTTTAGTTTTCCTGTCTGTTTCCATCATGACAATATTTTTTCCTGTTGCCTTCTTTTAAATCGCAACCATAACTCCTAGTTGGGAGATTTATCTGAAGTACAATGGTTTATATTCCAGCCCTTCATTTCATTTTTTCTTTTTTATTATAAATTTAATCATCAGCCAGGACAAACATGTCACAACACACAAAGGACCAAAAAGAGGATTATGTTTGAGCCCACAGGCTTCCATCAGGTGTAGTTTGTCTTTTTAAGAACACACTGGATTTAACAAGGCGATAACAAAACGGTTTTGTCCGTGTCCTCTTTGGAATGTTTTTCCTTCTGTGTATTTTTAATGTTTTATTGATGCTATTTTCTTCATTTTTTGCCTCCCTATTAACATCCAGTGACTCATTCTCCCAATAGAATTTCTCTCTTGTAACAAATAAGTATCAATATGTTGATTGACCTTGTCAGAAAATGTATTTTTTATGTTAAACCTCTAGTTCATCACCTCCCTACTGAAAAGCAGGAGGCACCCAATCTCTCATTTTAGCCCTGTTATATAGCTTTATATTTTAAGTTTATGTCTAATGTGCAGCAAATCTTGGGGTTTTGTTTTCCAATCCATTCTCCATTTTATTTCATTTTATGAGTGAGTTTAATCCATTAACATCCAAGGTTGTCATTGTTGTGTTGCCCCATCAAATTTTTATATATTACTTTTGTTTGCCAAAACCACTAGTCTTTGCAGTTCATTTTGCTTAAAATGATTATACCTCTCCCATCCCATTTTAAACTCCTTATTCCCCTCTCTCTCCCCATTTTCTACATTTCTCTCTCAATTTCCTGTTCTCTACTTTTCACTCACTTTCATATTCTTTACTTTCATGTTTCCTTCCTATGTCCTTTACTTCTCTCTGGCTCTTCTTTTCTCTTTTTTTTCTCTCCCATTTTCCAATTTTATCTCTTTCTCTCCCTTGCTTTCCATTTTGAAATCCCAAAGGTAAGCTGTCAGAAGCACACTTTGGAAGGGCAACTAGACCACAGCCAGAAAGAGATAAAAATGCAAGCTGACTCTCTCCAGCAAACAATACTAGAAAAAGAAGAAATCACCAAGGAGAAAATGAGACTTGTGTTGGAACACACATCCTTGGAAAGACAGAATCAAATCCTGGTGGAGGAGAGAGCTGCTCTCAGGTACCTTGGCCTACTCTTCTCAATGCCCAGATGAGAGCTCTAGTTTCCCATTCAACAAGACTCCCAGAATCCTAGACTCCTGAACTCTATTCTTAGATCAATACCATCCCCTAATGATGGAGTTGAGAGAAATCTTAGACATTATTTAACTCAACACACTGGGGAAACTAAGTCTAGTGGATCATGCGGCTTCTCATCCAAAAGCAAGTCCAAAGTACTTGGCTCATTAGTCTTTCCCACTGATTTTCTAGCTGCCATCACCTCTTCCTTCCACATTGCTCACTTCCACTACTCAGCTTGGCTTTTCCTTCCCTTATTCCTCAGAAACAAGCTAAAATCCTTCTTTCCTGGAATTTGAAAATGCCTCTTATTGCTCTGACCTACAGAAGAAAGAATAAACATTCAGCAAATGAAAAAGTTACAAAACATATTACACTCTTTTCCAGCAAACCTCATCTTCTCTGAACTTAAATCAGACTTTTTTATTTCTTAGATTAGATAAAACCTTTATTAAGTGTAGTAAATGCCAAATACTGTGCTAAGTACTAGATGCTCTCTGTCCTCCAGGAGCTTATATTCTAATGGGGGGAAGGGGAACATCCATAGAAGGGAAGCTGAAAAAGGAGAGGAAAGGGGAGAAAAGTAATTTGGAGAGTAGAGACTGAGCTGGGTTAGAAGTGAGCGTGACTGATGAGGCTACTTCCTCGAATGGAGGACCTCAAATGAACTCATGCATTGGAGAAGAAGGTCCTAGATTGTGGTATGTTCGTAAAAGTTTAACAACCAGCTATTGAAGGGAGTATATAGGACTCACTTTTAAGTCTAATCTGTGTTATAAACATTTTATCCACAACTTTCTTAAGTCTAGACAATGAACAAAGTAACCATTTAAGCCCTGATTGATAGCATTTGTCTGTCCAAGGTGCAAATACAGTGAACATTCAGCAATCAGCTGGAACTGGTTTTAGCACACCCCGGGAGGAGGTGGACATATTGTCACTGTGAGAAAGCCGTTACAGCAGAGATAAAAAAAAAGCATCCGTGGGCTTGGGGCCTGAGCAGCAGCAGAAGTGTGGTCTTTCCTTCACAGGCTATGGAAGACCTTAAGTACCATCTAGTCCAATCTTATGAATAGTGAACAACAATGTCATTTGTGACCAAGGTCCTCTGACTCATACGTGACTTTCCACTACACCCTCCTACCTATCATTTCTCCCATTTTCTGACTGACCCGCCAATCCCAACCCAGTCTCCACTCCACTGCTAAATTGCTATTCCTGAAGCACAGATCTGACCATGTTACTCCTATGCACAAAAATTCCAATGACTCCCCATTGCCATTAGGATACAATACAAACTCACCTAGCATTTAATTTAGCTTTTCACAACCTAATTCCAGCCTCTGTTTCCAGACATTTTGCATTCCTCCCCCTCCCCATTCCACATTCTAGTCAGCCTGGCCTGCTTGCTGTCCCCTGTACCTGACATATGACATTAATTTAATCCTCCACCTTCACACCTCGGCCCACGCCATTTCTTGTGTCTAGTGCTCTCCCTCCTTGCTTCTGCTTTTGGAAATCACTAGTTCTCTTCCAGGCTCAGCTCAAGGACCATCCCCTTCATGAGGTCTTTCTTCATTCCCCTAATTGTTAGCAACCCCCTCCCCAAATTTCTTAGGATGTTTTTCTACTTACTAGTCTGTCTATACAAAGCACCCCTAGTAGAATGGAGGCTCCTTGAGGGCAGGGACTACTTTGGTTTTGCCTTTGTATACCCAGTGCCTAGCATAGTGCCATGAACACAGAAGCCACTTAATAAATATTTACTGAGTTGAATCTCATTTCTCAGCCAGTCGGTTCCTGCCCAGGAGAGATGTTCACACAGCTTCCTATCTTTAACCCATGGGGTCCATTTGGTAAAGCTATTGGAGGGTTCAGCCCAAGTCCTTATCTAGAGCCTTGACATTGTCCCTGTCTATGGTCCTTTCAGGTAAGCCTCCCTCACTACCTGCCCTTAGCCTGAGGCAGGGTGTCCTGCCTTTACCTCCTGCTCTCCTGGCTAATAAGGACCCTTCCTCTCCAGCCACTCCAGAGCCTCCAGAGCCTTAGCTGACTTCTCTGAATTCAGAACTTCAGAACCCCATTTTCTCACCCCTGCCCTGGCTCTGACTAAGATAGATGGCAACACCATCTTTATTCATCACATTAGCTTCTCTGTTCCATGACTCTAGTCTGGTGTCTAGGCTCTCCTCACCCAAATGTACTGACCTTTCCTCTTTCCTGGCCAAGAGGGCTGATTTGAACCAAGCCTGATCCCCTGCACTTATCTTGATTTCTCCCTCGATTCTGGTTGTTGTGTTTGTCCTTCCTTCTTGAAGAGGCCCATGGTATCAGGGAAATGATGACATGACTTGCAGCTGACTGATTTGAGTAAGGGAAGGCTGTGTAAGGCCACCAGCCTCACTTTCTCCTCCTAAGCCACCTGGGTCCAGTAGCCAATTATTCATCAGGATGACTGGAGATGGCTCAGGATGCAATGGGAGACCCTGGCCCTTTTTTCTGCTTCAATTAATCAACCAACAAAAATGAATTAATCAGAGTATGGGGCCTGAAGTCAGGAAAATTCATCTGCCTGAGTTCAAGTCTGGCCTCAGACATCCACTAGTTGTGTGACCCTGGGCAAGTCACTTAACCCTGTTTTCCTCAGTTTCTTTATGTGTAAAATGGGGATAATTATAGCACCTACCTTTTAGGATTGTTTTGAGGATGAAATGATATAAATAATCATAAAGCTCTTAGCATAGTACCTAGCCATGATTATTCTAATGGAGGTGACAGTGCATCACCGTATAGAGATGGTCACAATATGGACAAATCCAATACCAGGTCATGTTGGAGGAGAAGGCAGGCCCTTGTAGCTGAGGGATCTGGAAAGGCCTCCCACATTGGGCTCCTCTTAGAAATCTGTCCCTCTTATAGGTAGGATGGAAGATAACAGATGCCCCTGGGCTTGGTGAACATTAACCACTTTCTTCCCCCTCCCTCTTCCTCCACCCTCCTCTGAGCCTCAGACTTGTGACTCAGGGCTCAAGCCCTTCCCCTTGGGGCTCATTGTCTAGACTCCAGGCTTCACAGTAAACAAAAAAGATACCAGGCACATTCCAGACATTGTATGAGACATATCTCTCAGCCCTGACAAGCCCCAGTAACCAGGGCGAGATGATGTACTACACCTGCATTCTACAGGAGAGGAAACTGAGGCAATGAATGATGAGTAACATGCCCCAGATCCCACAGCTGGCTGGTGGTAGACAAGGAGTCTCAACTCCAGTCTCCTGGCTCTTACCCAAAGATCTTTTCCCTTTTCTTTTCTGAAAAGACCTGAAAGGTTCTTCTTGGTCCTTTGTTTAAGAAGAGGCTGCTGCGCATGTGGTTTGGGGGTAAGAACCCTCCATTTTGGCTCAGAGGATCTGGACTCAAACCCCAGCTAGGATCCCTACCACTTATGTGAGGCCAGGTCACTGTCTGTGTTGGCGAAGAGTCCCACAGTGATGAAATCTAAAATCTTTAATAAATGGCCCTATGCACCTGGCTCAATCTGTCTGTCATCTGTATATCTGTCTATGAATGTACATGGCGTGGGTGTGATATATGCAGAGATACACCCAGAGAAAACGCATTAGCTGGCGTATGCCACCTACATCTTCTTGGGTGAACACTAAAGCCATGGGGAAGGGGAGGGAAGAGAAGGTAGCAAGTAACTGGGCTCCCTGTAATTAGAAAGGCAAGAAAGCTCAGAGAAAAGAACATGGGATTAAGAGGCAGGATGTAGGTTCAGATCCTGGCCCCCATACTTCCTAAGTTTGTGACCCTCTGCCAGGGCACCACCCTTCATCCAAGCCCAGTTTCCCAACTGTGGAATCATCCCTGACTCCATGAAATCATTCCCACTCCCAATCCCATCACACACCAAATCCAATTACTTCTGCCTCCACAACATCCCTTGCAGATGCAAGGTCTCTCTTCTCAGCCTGTTCCCAGGCTGCATCATCTCTCACCTAGATGTTGGCACAAGCCTCTTCATCGCCTTCCCTGCTTCCAGTCTATCCCTTCTCCCATCTCTCCTCCAGAAGATGCCCAACTAATATTTGCAAAGGGCAGCTCTGACCCTGCCCCTTGCCTATCCAAGAAGCTTCATGTCTCTCCATTGACTCCCATGTCCAAAACAACCCTTGGCCATAGGTCTTCACAGTCTGGCTGCAGTCAGCCTTTCCAGGCTGAACATGCCTTCCCTCTACCATCCCACCAAATGGCCCCGCTGCCTGTTTCCTCTCCACAATGTTCCATTTCCTGACTCCATACCAGCAATGCTCTTCCTCCTCACCTTTGCCTCATTAAATCCCTAGATCACCCCCAGCCCCACTCAGGTGATGCCTCCTGGATGGGGCTCTTCCTAATCCGCCCAGCAGTCAGGCTCCCTCCCCTACCCCAGGACTAGCACTTAGCTTTAAATATTTGACATTTATCTGTCTGCATGTGTGCAGAATTCTCTAGGGGAACAGAAACTCCTTGAGGGGAGGGATTGCTTCATTCCTATTTCTGTATGACAGCATCTCCCTGCAAAGGGAATGCTGTGTTACTGGAATCTCAAGCGGGCCAGCTTTGCTGAAATAAGGGGGAATGATGGGAAATCTGACAGAAAGCCTGAGCTCTTACCCTAGAAACAGAAACAAGCAGGTGGGGGAACATGGGACTTGGAATCAGAAAGACCCAAGTTCAAATCTTACCAATTGGGTGATTCTGGACAAGTCACAACCTCTGTTTGCCTCAGTTTCCTCATCTGTAAAATGGGGTACTAGTAGCACTGCCCTCCCAGGGCTGTAATGAGGCTCAAATGAGACATTTGTAAAGTGCTGTGCTGCCAGCAAAGCTCTGCTGAGATGTCCATTGTTGTCCCCCGCCCACGGGGAGAAGTCGAGGTTCTGTGATCAGCTTTTCAGTTCTGTCCAGACTCGATGCCCAGCAGAAGTCAGAAGAAAACTGCCCAGATTATCAGCTCTGCTTGTCTGATCCCAACCTGCAGGGCTGAGAAGGAGTCCCTGGACAGCAGCCTCTTCTCCACCCAGCAGCGGGTGGTTCAGCTGGAAGCCCAGAAGGAGCAGCTGGAGGAAGAGCAGCAAAGTCTCCGCCTGGCAAAGCAGGCACTCCAAGGTATTCTGAGCCTGTCTTCCAGGGGCTGAGGCCCAAGCAGGAAGCCCTTCCTAACTCACATCCTTGAGGCTTTGCTTGCAGACCCCCAGGGAGCAGGAACTCACTGCCTCCCTGTTCTCTCAGAGCCAGCTTTGTCACCAGGAAGCTTTCCCTGACATCAAGCCTTAAGTTGCCTTTTGCACCTTCTAGCTGGTCTTTCCAGTTCTGCCCCCTTCCCTGCAATGCCTGAGGATGGTTATCATGTCTCCTCCAAGCCTTCTCTTCTCCAGGCTCCATAAGCCTAGTTGCTTCAAGGAACTCTTGGAGATGACGTGTTGCTTAGCGGTCTTCCCATCTCAGCCTCCTCAGCTGTGGTCTGACCAGGCCAGGCTGCACTCCCCTCCCTAGCTCCGAACATCAAGCCTCTGCTAATGGAGCCCAAGAGCACCTGTGATGCTTTGATGGACTATAACATCATTGGCTCTTCTGATGTTGCTTTCCACTGAGACCTTTACTTCATTATTGTCTCATGACCTACTTTCCAGACCCACTTACTCCCATCCCATACATGTGCTATTGATTTCTTATGCCCCAGTGTAGGGCTTGACATTAATCCTATGAAATGTCGTCTTATTAGATTCAGTCTTTCCCTTCGTTAAGTCAATGACTTGGATTTGTTCTCTTATGAAGTGGAAAAGAATCACCAATTTGCTTTGCCTCCAAGGTCTATGGAACCAACGCCTCCTCCTACCTGCATATATTCTATGTGAGGGAGCAGCTCCCAGTATCCATATTCACATCACAAATTGTCATTCTGATGAGGGAGAAGAGCTGCCAAAGATGGAGTTGGGCGTCATTGGCCGGTCCATATTGACAATCCTTTTTTCCCCACAGTGGAAATGAAGAGAACCAAAAATGAACTGGAGCTTCAAGAGACCAAGATGAAGAGGGAAGCAGAACTGCTCAAGGAGCAGATGGCTCGGTTGGAAGAAGACACTCAGCTTTCCCTCAGGAACCAGGCATTGGCCCATGGGGACGACATGGGACGCCTGAGAAAAGACAAGGTAATGCCTTCCAGATGCTCATTTCAGCAAAGAGGTTCCCAAGCAGAGCGTGGGGTCCATCGGGAGCTCACTAACTGCTTGTTCATTAGACCTGATCTTCCCCTCTCCCCCTTCCCACACTGACCTCCACTTAAGCTGCTCTCACACAGGTCAGCAATGGCCTCCTCAAGGATGAATCCAACTACCTTCTGTTGGCTCTTACTTGTCTTGGCCATCTCTCTGCAGCAGCCCACACTATGGACTACACCCTCCTATCAGGAGATGTCTTCTCCCTTGGTTTCAAGACCCCACACTTTACTGGCTCTATTCCCACATTCCAGCCTCTATTTCTCTTTCCTTTTTCTCTCTCCAGGTTCTGACTTTGGACTTCTTTTGTCCACTTTTCTATACTAAGAATTCTTAACCTGGGGTCCACAGAACCTGAAGGAACCCACAGATAGATTTCAGGGGGTCTGTGAACTTGGATAGGAAAGAAAGACATCTTTGTTTTCACTAACTTCTAACTGAAACTTAGAGTTTCCTTCAGTTATGAATTTTTTAAAACATGGATCTGAGAAGAGGTCCCCAGGTTTCCCCAGACTGAGAAAGGAGTCCATGCCATAAAAACAGGTGCGGAAGCCCTAGCCCACACTCTCCCACTGTCTGATCACAATGTCTGATCACATGCTGCATGAAGAGCCCTCCCTGACTCTTCTGAGAACCAGACACTTGTCTCTGTCGTACCTGAACTAAGCGTGTCCAAACCTAGCTTCTCATCTGTCCTTTGAAACCAGCTCCTCCTTCTGCCCTCACTATTTCTTTACCAACTCCACCAGCATCCCAGTCGCCCACTTCCCAAAATTTGTCTTTATTTTCCCCTTCTCTCACCTCCTATACCCAATCAGTTTTCAATTAACAAACATTTATTAAGCATTCTTTCAATCAATAAACATTTATTAAGCACCTACTGCCTACCAGGCACCATGCATAATTAACTCCTCACCTAGTGTAACTTGTGCCATCTTCAGATATAGGTAAAGGAAGGACCAGGAATTCACACTGAGATCCACATCCATCATAGAATGGGGGCTGGAAGGTCCTTTGGCCTTAGATGCCAAATAATACAATCTTCCCATTTTACCAATTAGGAAAGTAAGACCCAAAGATGTGCCTGACTTATCCAAGGTCACAGAGGTAGCAATCAGAAGAATCAAGATTCAAACCCAGATCCACAGACTTCAGTTCCAGTCCTCTTCCCTCTCTACCACCTTGACAAAAGTCACATTTCAGTGGCACACATGTCATGGTCCTGTCCTGCTCTCCCTTCACTTCTATTCCCACCTTCCCCCTTAGTCTAACCCCAACACCTGCCCTTGTTCTTTCTGGCCCAAGAACTAATGGTCTGTCCCACCATTTTGCCTCAACTCCTCAGGAGAGTCTGCGTCTGGCACTGACTAAAGAGAAAGGGATGGCCATAAACCAACTTAAGCAAGAGAAAGAAGAACTGCTTTCAAAATATGAAACTGAGAGAGAAAATCTAAATGAAGAAATACTCAGCCTGAAACGGGAGCGAGATGAAAGTCTCCTCCAAATGGAACATGAGAAGCAGAAGGTGAAAAGGAGTGGGGGCCACTCCTCTTGAGTGCAATTCCACAAACACTTATTAAACACCAGCTGTGTGCAAAGTCATAAAGTAGAGCAGATACAGGTCCAGTCTTAAAGTCAAGCCCTGGGCTCAGTTCCTGAGATACCTTGTCACCTCAAGCCCTCCTCAAGCTCTTTGAACCCCACGGAACTCTCAAACACTCAAAGTTCCAGAAGAATTGCTATTCCATACACACACACACACACACACACACACACACACACACACACACACACACACACATACACACACCCAAAAAAAAAAATTATCAAGGCAGGTACCACTTGGGACAAAAGACAAAACCAACTCATCATTCCTGCCCTCAAGGAGCTAATATTCTTTAGTTTGCATGTCTATGTATGTACTGCTCCTGCCTAATTTTTTAAGATTTCAGCAAGAAGCACCAGGGTTGAGTCTGATGTGAAGAGCTTCCATTGCTCAGAACAGAGCCCTTCCCACCAACTCCCAATATCAAAATCTGAGTAGGAGGGAGCTTAAGAACCACCCTAGTGGCAACTGAAATAGTCCAGGCATGAGATGATGAGAGTCTGCATCAGGGTGGTAACATATCAGAGGAGAGAAGGGGGCGTTTACAAGAGATGTTAAGAAAGCAGTTGACAGGTCTTGGGAAATGACTGGATATGGGGGAGAGGGAGGTGAGAAAGAATAAGGAGTCAAGAATGACATCTGGGGTGCCCCCTTGGGTTATTGGGAAGATGGGGGTACCCTCAAAAGTGAGAGGAAGGTTAAGAAGAGCTGAAGGTTGGGGAGGGTGGGGGAGAATACAATAAATTTGGTTATGCACGTGTTAAGTCTGAGACGTCAATGGTAAATTCGTTTTGAGATGACCAATAAGCAGTTGGAGAAGCAAGACTACAGGTTAGAACTAGCTAAATAGGTCTGACAAGCATCTGTATATAGGCATTAACTGAATCTATCAGAGCTGGTGTGATCACCAAGGCAAATAGTATAGAGGGAGAATATAAGAAGGAACAGGACAGGACCCTTTGGGATACCCATGTTTAGAGTACACACTGGGTCAAGTAGGCAGCAAAGGAGTCTGGAAAGGAATATTCAGAGAAGTAGGAGGAGAATCAGGAGAAGGCAGTGCCATGGAAACCTAAAGAGAAAAGAATATCAGGAAGAAGGTGAGATATAGCATCAGAAGTGCAGAAAGGTCAAGAAGGATGAGCATGGAGAAGAGGTCACTGGATCTGGTCATTCCAAACATCACTGGTGACTTTGGGGAGAGATGTTTAAGTGGAATGGGGTTGGGAAAGGGAATATGCAAGTGAGAGGAAGAAAGAAGGTGGAAGGACCATTTGGAGACATGATGAAAGGGAGTAGAGATATGGGATGATACCAAGTGAGAGGGTTTCCAGGATGGGGGAGGTTTGGGCATGCTTTTAAGTAATGAGGAAGCAGCCAGTAGCTGGGAAAAGATTGAAGTTTAGTGAGAGAGTGGGGTGACAGAGAGGGCAATCTGCTGGAGAATATGGGAAGGAATGGGGTCATCACGAAAGATGAATCAACAGGAAAAAATCCATAAGAAGAAAAATTTTAGCCTTTCAATGAGGCTCCTTCTATTGCTCAACATAGCCTTTAAAAGAGTTCCTTTTTAAATGTCACTTCCATTCTTTCCCGTTATTTCTATCTGTGTTCAAAAATTAAAGATTGTACCAGCTAAGAAGTCAAACAAGAATCCTAGTTCTGTTGATTATCTATATGACCTTGGGCAAATCCCTTCCCTTCTATAGGCTTCCATTTCCTCATCTGTAAAATGAGGGGCTGCTACTAAGATCCCTTCCAGCCCTCAATCTTGTGATGCTATAATTGAGTGAGGGTCTTCCTCAGCCCAATTATGTTCCATAATTCCCGGCCAGCATGTGTTTGCTTGGCTGACCAAACTAAGTTATCCAGACTCAGCTTCCTTCTCTTCTAGCTTTGGGGTCTGGACCCTTACTCTTTTACTCTAAATGATTATTGAACATCAAAGCACATTCTCAGGGGTACAATCCTTTCCTTCAAGAGGCTAGATTCTTTGTCTCTTCTGAATCACTTCAATGTTTTTTCACAGATCAAGAACATAATTTCCTCACCTCCCCTTTCATCACTTCTAGGCCTTATCTCTAAAGGAAACTGAGAAAAATATGTTGTATGAGGAGCTCATTGAAGCCCACAGAGAACTAGAGGAGGCCAAGGTGGAGACTGACTATGTAAAACAGCAAGCCCTAAGCCAACAGGAGAAAGATAAGGTGAGCTGGGATCAAGCTACACTCTGCTGGATGAAGGCAATATTGCCCTCTGCAAAATCCAGATCTGGCTCACAGAGGAGGATGGGCTATGGGAGGGGAGGATGCCAGGGGATGGTCACTGGCCAGATTTCAACTCCCCAACACTATCCATAGTTTGGTTTTCCCCCTCTGTCACTCCTTTTTTTCCCACATTAGTGCATAGAGTGACAGTGTGGCACAAGGGATAGGTGGCTGCTCTCAGAGTCAGGATGCCTCAGGGACACCATGCAACTCCTTTTCTCCCAACCCCCACCACCAATTTTTAAAATTACATCTTGGATTGTCCCCTGTTGTTTCATATGTATTAGTCTTCTCTCTACTAGAACATAAGCTTGCTGAGGGCACTTAGCACAATGCCTGGTACAGGGTAAGAATATAGAAACACTCAAAAAATGCCTGTGAATTGCTCAAGTGATTGACTGATTTCATTTATCAGCCCCTTAAGGATCTGGATCTTAGTTGTATTTACTTGCACCATCCATGATGTCCTACAGTGCACAGTGTCATGGGCTTAAGGGGTGGAATTCCAGACTCCACACACTTTTATCAGGTGAGAATGACTCTTTGCCTAAGTTACAGACCAATCAATAGATCCAATGAACATGATGTCTAAATACATTCTCCATAGTCTGAGGTGTGAATCTCTTTGACTGGATCAAGAAGAGGAATCCTGTCCAATAGGGTGTGCCCAGTGATGGAAGATTTCAGTCTGAGAGTTGAGGGTTGTAGTTCAAGCTGAGACCCTGACAGAGAACCAATTACTGGGGGTTGGGGGGAGACTCCTACTTCCGACCTTGCTTCTCTCAAAGAGGTCTGGAGAGACCAGGGTTACAAGGGCACTGCACCCTGGAGACTAGAGATCGAAAAACAATGAGCAGGGCAAGGAGAAAGTCCCAAAAGATTTCCTACTCACATTCAAGAGGATGATCACTTTTCCTTAATGTCCCCCAGTGGATCTTTGACCAGCTCTATTTCCCGCCGCCCGCCCCCCCCCCCCTTCAGGTGGGTGGGAAGTGAGTAAGATAACCACTGAGC
Source organism: Pseudochirops cupreus (assembly GCA_028627135.1). Taxonomy (NCBI): domain Eukaryota; kingdom Metazoa; phylum Chordata; class Mammalia; order Diprotodontia; family Pseudocheiridae; genus Pseudochirops; species Pseudochirops cupreus. Next base: position 10,102,223 of record CM053580.1, on the reverse strand, counting down.
AAGGATGAGTGTGTGGTGTTCTGGGAGCGAGGAACAAGAGGTTTTCTGCCACTTGGAAGAGCCTTTCTTAGCATAGAATCAATGGCCTTTTGGTGTGACTTGGGCCATGGATTTTTATTCTGACAGATAAAGCTCATTCATCAGTAAAGACAGCTCAGAGCTTCTTCTTGCAGCCAAGGGCAGAGTTAATGTTTGGGAAACTTCCCCAAGATCTCTGTTCCTGAAGAGGTCTCCAAACACTGTTCCTAATTAGACTGCCTCCCTATTTCCACTCTCCCATACCCCCAAAAACCACTCTGTAAACTTTTGGGATCAAAAGAAGTTCAAAAACATTTCCCCTGACAAGCCACAATATCCTAAATGTTGCCCATCACCAGGCAGCTTGGAGGCAGGAAAGACAACTCATGTTTCCCCGGGCCACTCATCTTTTAGTGAGGACACTGTAATACAATGCTGTAGGGGATGGGGGGGGGGCACTCACCAAGACATTGTCCTACTGCTCACTCAGCAGCCTCTCCTCCACCCTCTCTGCTGCTGTGTCTCCTGAAATCAGGACCATCAGAGGGTTCCTGAGTCAGGCTATTTTCATGGGAGCAGGAGCCTCAGGCTTGGAAGTGGGTGGAGCAGTGTTCCAGGACCAAAGAGATGCTCTGTGAGAACTGAAGAATGGGAGCCTCCTGAGGCCAAGGACATTTATTTTGATTTTCGTCTTGCCTCTAGTCCAACACGGTGCCAGGCACGTTGTGAGCTCTTACAGACGCCTGTTGAACTGAGTCTTAGTCCAGTTGAACTATGTGTTGGAAAGCTGCAGAGGAGATATCCTCAGGCACCTCCCTCTGCCCAAGAACCAAAGATTGGATGTCACCTTAGGCCTGTATCTGTCCATGACTGGTTTTATAAAGTAGCACTCACTAGAGACCTAGAAGCAGCGCTTGTTGTACAGAGAAGTCCTGTTCAGGCAATTGCTGGACAAGATGCCCTATGACGCCCCTTCCTTCTCTGGGGAGGCAGACATTTAAAGTGCGAAGAACATTGGTTCTGGTGTCTGGGGCTGTGGGTTCAAATCTTGCCTCAGATGCATGCTATCTGTTTGACCTTGGGCAAATTCCTTAACCTCCCTCAGACCCAGTTTACTCGTCTGTGAGGTGGGGGAGGGGGGTTAGCCTATATGACCGCTGAGGTCCCTTCTAGCTCTGGGTCAGTGGTCCTTGGATTCTGTGCTTGTCTCTGGGCCTTGGTTTCTCTATCTGTAAAATGAGGCCACTGGACCAGGGAGCTTCTGAGACCCTCCTAGCTCTAACCCTACAACACCACGACCCAGAATGTCCTGCTTCCAAACTTGACACCAAAACCAGGGAGGATGAGTGGAAAGCTGTAACAGAAAAATTCCGGCTTGACGTTTAGGAAGAAATTGTTGTCCAGAGTTGTCCAAAAGGAGCATGGGAAGTTGGTCAGCATTCATTAAGCTCCTGCTGAATCCAAGGGATACAGAGAGAGGGGAAAACACAATCCTAACTGTCCAGGAGCTCACATCTGAGTCAGGGAGATGACTTGCAGATAAATGAACATGTACAAGAAGTAAAGAGAGTAGAAGGAAGGTGATCTGAGAGGGGAAGGCCACTGACAGCCTTCTCAACTACCCAAAGGGACAGGGGGCAAACATACTCACAAGCAAGCCAAGGCCAGCAGAGGGGAGCTGCTTTGTGTGAGATCTGAGAGCCAGGGAGTGCCCAGCTGGGGTCCAAGCTCAGGATTCTTTCCACTATCCCTCATTGGGCAGAGCTCTGGTTTTCAAGAATCTGGAAACAGCAACAACTTAGCTAGAAATGTCCCCAAGTGTATAAGCTACATACAGAGCCAGACCTTTCCTGGAGCACAGCAGGCGCTTAACAAACGTCTGCTGACTGCCTGACTGACCCTGCAGTTGTGAGCGCACTCTCCTCCCAGAAATTAAACTGTATTTCTTTTCTTGTGTGCACATAATATCCCCCTGTCCCCTTTCTCACCACTGATGGGCTCCATGTGAGAAGGGACAGTGCTGGGTTTTGACTCTGTGGTTCCAGAGCCTGACATGATCCCTGGCCCATAGTAAAGGCTTAGTAAATGGTTATTGGATTGAATCAAATCAGAGAAAAAAAGAGAACTAAATGTATACATGAGATCACTTGGATTTAACTCACTTGAGAGATCAGTTCAAAGGAAGACATTAAACTGGGAGAGGAGTGGGGGGAGTATAATACTCGATAACAAACAGACATTTACAAAAAGGACTAAAAAAATCCGACCCAAACAAATTTGAAAGGCATTTGAATTGGAAAGACTACTTAGAAACCATAAGAGGACCCAAATAAACAACCTCAACTCCCCACACTGCAATAAAGAAAAGCCCCCGACTGGGCCAGGGAAAAGGAATGGCTGCTGTCCAGTAGCGAGGGCTCTTGTCACCTGAACAGCCTTGGGCTTCCTTCTCCAGCTTGAACCCTTTGGTGTGTCCTGGCCTGGCACCCTCCGGACCCAGACCTGCTTACCTTGAAGGTCCAGAGCCCTCTCACATACAAAGTCTCTTTCAGTCTTCTCAACCCTTTGGGAGGTGGGATGGCAAGTATGACTCCCCCGTTTTACAGGAGGGGAAACTGAGGCTGGAGAGATAGTGTAGTTCAGTGAATAGCACTTCACTCGGAGTCAAGAAGACCCCAATTCAAACGCTGATGCTTGGTTGGGGAAGGATCCCAGGTAAGGCACAGTGCACTATGGTGGAGAAAGTGTGCATGGTAGCTGTCTTGTATCTGAAAGGCTGACATGTGGAAGAAGGATCAACCATTTCTGCTTAGAGCAATGAGTGGGAGCTACAGAGAGGCAAATTTAGGTTAAAAGGTCAGGAAAACCTTCCCAAGGACTGGAGCCTTGGTGCCCAGCTGCTCAAACACTGGTGGTTGTTTTCTTGTCCAGGACTGTGTGGAGGGCATTCTTGCTGAGGGACTATTGGGGTCAGATGGCCCCTCCCAGCAGCCTCTGCACTTCTGAGATGTCCCAGCAGAGGAACAAGAGCCTGGAGTTTGGTATCTAAGAACTGAAATCCTGGTGCCAACTTTTGGCAAGGCAGTTGGGCACCATCATCATCATCATCTTCTGTAGAGTTCAAGGACCGGACCAGGCAATCTGGAAAAGCTCTTCCATCTCTACCTTGTCTGAGCCTGTGAGTCTGACTCCAGGGGGTTTGGCCATGAGGCCAGACTGCTCCCCATGTAGCAGAAGCTCCATTGAGTGTCTCGTGCACATAAGCACCCAAGAGGAACCCCAGTAGGGAAGTTCCACCCAACCTCGACCTTCTCCTTTTCAAATGCTCCCTCTTTCTGGATTCCAGCCAAAATGGCCCACCTGCCGTCTCCCACCTCCATGCCTTTGCATAGGCCATCCTTCATGACAGGACTGCTCTCCTTCATATCAATTGACCAATGTTTTTTAAGCACCTACTATGTGCCAGCACTGTACTAAGGACCAGAGGGACCTCTTGGAATCGCTGGCTTCCTGTAAGCCTCGGCTACTGGACCACCTCCCAAATGAGGCTCTTCCCGATAACCCAGGCATCTCTTTTAGTGCCTTCTTGCCTACCCCCTCCCACAAATTGCTACTTACTTTGCCTTAATTTAGGAAGCTAGAGTCATAGATTAAGATTTGGAATGGAGCTCAGAGGTCATTAGTGCAACTCTTTCATTTTACAGATAAAGAAACTGAGGCCTAGGGAGGCTAAGAGACTTGCCCACTTACTACACAGGCCAGGATTCAAACCCAGGTTCTTGCTCTCAGTAACATCATCAGACTTCAGAAATAGCCTCTCCCCTCGTACCCCACCCCGTCTTCCTTGGCCATCAGCTCCGTGTGCTCTTTCTGTCCTGGTGTGGATAGAGGGAGGCATGCACCAAGACTGAATGCACTGACTTATCTGAAGGGGAAGGAATGTTGCCATTAGGTGCTGGACAGTGCTACTCAGTTTCCTCATCCAGCTCCATGCTGGGCCTGGGATCTTGAGTCCTTGGGGGAATCTGGTGCAGCCTGCAGCCCAACAAATGAGTTTCTGGTGCCAGAAGAAAGCAGAGAGAGCCCAAACAGTCTTGCCCAAGAGCCTCTGGCTCCCTGGAGCCTCCCTGGCCCCTGCTCTGAGGTGGAATCCCTCTGTCCCCGCCCAGACGGCGACCTTGCAGGCTGAGGCACAATCTCTGAGCCCCAGCCCTCTGGAGGAGAGGTCTCCCCAGCCCCTGACGCTGCCCAGCTGCCTGCAAGGCAGCTTTCACCCCATTGTCCAGTTAGAGAAAGCTCCCTGGCCAGCCCAGCTCAATGTAACGACCGTTGGAGGAGAAGGCGGATCAGCCCTTTGGGATCGCACCCAAGGCCCCGAGTGCGACTTGGTTTTAGGTTTCCTGGCGGCCAGAGTTCCCATTTTCACTGACATTTCTTGCTGGGCTATGAAACCACAAGCCACTCACGGGGGGCCTCAGAAAGAGGAGTGGGGTTCTTACAGCACTCCAGCTTTGAAAACTGAAATGTGAGCCCACCAAGATAGGAGGAAGGCAGTAAGAAGAAACCAAACCCAGAGGAGGGAGGAGGCAGCTTGCAGGGGTCACAAGCAAGGCAGAGGCCCCGGAGGCCTCATGGGTTGGTCTGAATGGGAGATGGAGGCCTGGTCACTGAAGAGGTAAGGATTCATCTGCTACCACAGAGACAGGAGGGGTCTTCCCAGCAAAGACGGCAGGACGAGCATCGGTCTGGCTCATTCAGCTGTCGGCTGGGTTTAGTCCCATCTCTACAACTAACTCTCCATGTGATAGTGGGCAGATCACCTCCCCTGGCCAGGCCCCAGGTTCCTCACGACGGCACTGCATTAGATCACTGCCAAGGCTGCTCCCAGTGACATCTGTGATTCTCTATCCTAAAAGCAGAGGCAGATGCCTAGGGCATTGAGTCTCAAAGTTAAGGCTCACCCTCAGTCCAAATGACCAAAGCAGAGGTCATCATTCCCACCAGACCTCCAGCTCTGCCCTGGTTGTCCCCCTCTCCACCAGCACCCAGCGTTCCTGGGCTCCTCAAGTGTCCACTGGGGCACTCACCCCCACATGGGCCTTCCCTTGTGCTATGGCCCGTCTCTTACAATTATTCCTCCCCCTCTCCCTAACAAGTTCAAATAACTCCTAGCTCAGCTTGAGACCAGCCTTCCTGGACTACTTCTCCATCTTTGCCTCAATGGTTCTCCCATGCTGGCAGCCCCTCCATCCCTACAGCCTCCTTTTCTGATGAGCAGCCCCTCCCTGGAACCCCTATTAAAAGAGCAGCCAAACCCGCCATGCTCCCTTTTGACCTAACTCAGCCCCAGTCTGTCCAGACTACTTTATTCATACTCATTTTAATTAATGTTTTTAATTTATGGAATAAAACACGCATTTCCCTACCATGGTACAATAAAAATGTGATTGCACAGGTCTGCTTTTCAGCATGACCCCATATGGATGCCACTGCTCCCTCCCCATTTTCCAACCTTCCTTTCTGTGCTGTTATTTCCCAATAGAGTATAAGCTCCTTGAGGGCAGGGACCGTACTTTCTCTTTGGTTCTCTTTGGATTCCTAGCTGTTCAAAGGGAGGCATTTTTCTTCAGTGAGGTTGGCTACGTGCCCCACGTACACGGGGAGCTGTGCTGGGTGTTTAGAAAAGCCCGCTCATGGATCGTCTGGTCTAACAGAGGACATACGCACGAGGGACTCCAACATTAAGGAAAGAACGCGGGAGAGGAGTAAAGTGCTGTGAGAGCCTGAAGAGAGAGTCATCATTTGTTATTGTGGCTGTTCGGTCATTTTTCAGTCATGTCTTTGTGACCCCATTTGGGGTTTTCTTGGCAAAGATGCTGGGATGGTTTGCCATTTCCTTCTCCAACTTATTTTACAGATGAGGAAACTGGGGCAAACAGGGTTAAGTGAATTGCCCAGGGTCACACAGACCTGTCTGGGGCAAGATTTGAACATGGGAAGATGAGTCTTCCTGATTCCAGAACCAGCCCTCTATCCATGGCTCCATCTAGCTGCCCCAGAGAGGAGCAATCAGAGAAGGCTTCTTCAATATGGTGGCTATGAGTTGGGCTTTCAAGGATATGTGCAAACTGAACAGGCAAGATTGGGCAGAGGCATGGGCATTGTAGGTGCAAGCAAACTCCAGTGTGAGCAAACTATGGATATGGAAAAATGAAGAGAATGTAGAGACAGAACAATGAGTGACCAAGTTGGTTGGACAATCATTGACCTTTCTATAGCAGCCCCTGCCCTAAAGAAGTCTCCATTCTCTCTGGGAGAAATGACAGTCCTGTAGTGGCCAAGGCAGGGATGGGGGTGTTCTGGGGCCAGGCTGGCTAGAGAAAGACCAGGCATGTGGAAGGTTGTCACCCTCCCCCAGGTTATCTGTGTCGCACTCCAAAGCAGGGCTGATTTTCTGCTCCCAATTATAGCAAATATGTTTCATGCCTGCATGAAGAAAGACCATTAAGGTTTGGGTCCTAAACCTTTCACATACTATTCACTTATCAACTGTTAAAAATTTTTTTCCTTAGATTGAGCCAAAAATCTGCCTCTTGGCAGTTTCCATCTGGTTCTGTCCCCTGGGGACTATCAGAGCAACATGTTCCTTCTTTCATATTCTAACATGTCTCGGCCACATATGCCGGTGTGCCTTCTGTGCCTCAGTTTCCTCCTCTGCAACAAAAGAATTGGCTTCTGAGGTTCCTCTCAGTTTTGCATCTAGCATCCTGGGATCCCAGCCCTTCAGACATCTGAGGACAAACATCATTTACATGACAAGAATGTCTTCCCTTGTCCAGGCTGAACAGCCCTCCATTTTTCTCATTGATCCTGGTTTAGCCAGGTTTTAAGCAGTCCTACTCTCCTGATCACCTGTCACTGGATGCTCTGCTCCTGAAAATATCCTCACTAAAATCTGGCCCCAGAACTTTGCTTGATCCTCTGGATGGAATCTGGCTGTCCAGACCCTCAGAGCACATCAGCTTCGCTTGGCTGCTGTTGTGACATAATCTTGACTTGTACTGAGCTTGGCCCAGTCTACTAAGACCCCAGGTTCTTTTCACATGACCCAGGACTCCCTCATCTTGTTCCTGAATAGCTGATATTTGTGAGCCAAGTTGCAGGACTTTCTATTATTCATCTCTATTAAATTTAATCTTATTAGATTCTTTCCATCACTCTCACCTTTCAAGATCTATTTTCATCCCAATTCTGTCATCCAAAACATTAGTTCTCTCCCCCAGTGCTGTGTCATCAATCAGTTTCCTAAATATGCTATCTCTGCCTTGATCCAGGTCGGTATAAAAAATATTAAACAGAACAGGCCAAGGTCAGAGCCACTGGAAAATCTCTACCAGAGGCTTCTCTCCAAGCTGACATCTCCCTTGATCTCCACTCTTTGGGTCCGATCACTCAGCCAGGTTCTAATCCTTGTAATAGAACAGTCATCCAAGCCACAGCTCTCCATCCTGTCCCTAAGAAGGTTATCGGAGCTTTGTCAGATGGCTTACTAGAATGCAGGCTTACTGTATCAATGGCATTCCTCTGATCTTTCTATCTAGGAACCCTGTCAAAGAAGGAAAAGAGAAGAGTCTTCCCTGACTTATCTTTGGGATCCAGTGCTGGCTCCCAGTGATCACCATTGGCCTTTCCAAATAGTCCCAAACCACCTTTTTTCAACAATACAGTCTGGAATTTTACCAAAAACCAAAATCAAAATTACCAATCTATTATTTGGAAAATCCACCTTCTTCCCCTTTTTGAGAATCAGTTATTTTTTTCCAACCCAAATCCTTTAAAAACTCTCCTGTTCACCACAATTTGTGGTTCAGTGCTTCTGTTTGTAAGTGATTTCAGTCCCCTGGGAGGTTGGTTTTCCAGGCCTCAAGTCTTAAATCTTTTAAGACAATCTCTCCATCTCATGTGTCATCACAGAATCACAGAGCTTCCAAGTAAGGAGATACCATGATCACCTAAGCCAACTCATACCAGAGAAGGAATTCCTTCTATAACAGCCTAGCAGGTGATGAGAGGGAGCTCAGTACTTCTAGAGGCAGCCCCTGCTATTCTGAGACAGCTCTGATTCTATACTCATA
>CM053580.1:10045925-10093970 GCA_028627135.1 Pseudochirops cupreus | reverse complement strand
AGAAGAAGAAGAAGAAGAAGAAGAAGAAGAAGAAGAAGAAGAAGAAGAAGAAGAAGAAGAAGAAGAAGAAGAAGAAGAAGAAGAAGAAGAAGAACTTACTATATGCCAGGCACAGTGCTTAGCACTTTAAAATTATTCTCTCATTCGATCCTCCCAACAGTCCTGGGAGGTAGGTGCTACTATTACTCCCTTGTACAATTGAGGAAACAGAGACAAACAGGGTTAAGTGACTTGCTCAGGGTCACACAGCTAGGAAGTATCTGAGGCCAGATTTGAGCTGTTATTTCTGACTCCATGGCCACTGCTCTATCCATAAGGCACCTAGCTGCCCCTAAGTTCTCATGAGCCTCCCCAGTCTATGTGGCTTCCATCCAAGTCCTCCTATGAGTGGACCACATGGGATTCTCCCTACATGCTGAAGGCCTTCCTCCTTTTCTCCTGAAAAGGAGAATTTAACTCAATGGTCCTGCTGACAGCTTCTCCTCATTCTGCCTTGTAGGGCCAAATGGAGCAAGTTTAATCTAGCATCCACAAAATAGCCTTGAAGACAGCTCTCATGAGACACTCCTTTCCCCCACCAAGTCTTCTCTACTTCAGGTCCTTCCTTCATGTGGCACAAGCTCAAAGCCCTTTCCTATTCTGGTTGTCCTCTGCTGGACCCCCCTCTAGCTTATGAATTTCCTTTCTAAACTGTGGATGCTCAGAAATGACTGCAGCTCTGCAGGAGCAATGTGACCCAGCCAAGGACAGTGGGTCTGTCATCTCCTCAATCCTGGGCACTTTTAACCCAGCTCAAGAAGGGATGGTCCTTCTGAGTCAGCACATCCCACCAGGCTCTTGAGTTTCAAGTCGTTCTTAGGTTCTGCCTTCTCCAATCGACAAGTCAAGGAGCATTAATTAAGCGTTTACTAGTGCTTGTGTCAAACAATGGAAATACAGTTACAAGCAGAAAGAAAGGGGCTTACACTGGGATGGAAGAAGACAACGGCTTGTGTGGTCCAAGTCTGACGGCGGATGGTCGAGGAAACAGAAGCAAAAAGATCATTGATTTGTTCTGCCTTTTGTCTGCTGCTTTGGGGATTTTTTCTGATCACCGCTCCATCTCTCTGGAGTAGCAGTCCTAGCCCTTCTTGATCTTCCTTTTATTTCCAAAATAGCCACAAATTCCTAAACATTTCTTGATATGTTCAGCTCATCCAGAGATTTAGCATGACTGGCATCAGTCCTCCCAATTCTGCTCCCATGTTATGTTCATTCCCTATAGCCTGTGCTGGTTTCCATCTTCCGTATGCATGTTTTTAGAGTCTTGGTTGGTTTGTGAGCTCCAGGACGCATCAGTTTCTTTCCCCTCTTCTCTCTCAATGGACTCATTCCTGGTTTTGTTGTCAGAATTTTTTCATAAGAACTTCCCTGTCCGTCTGAGCTAGCTTCCTCCCAGGACACAAAATCCCATTCATCCTATCTCTGAACCTCATAAGAATGAATCTCTCAATGCCCAGAGCATTATTCTAGCAAGCATATGCCCCAAGGAATGGTGGCCTATCATCCTGGAACCTGTCCAATTTATGCCAGCTCTCCCCAACAGCCAACATAGACTTGCCACCTCCTTTTGCCCCTGTGAGGCTCCCGGCAAATTCCTGTTTCTGGCCCAAAGGACATAGGCGCTTGAGTATCACAAAAAATACAATTAGAGAGCCCCAAGATCCAGTGAGATGTCTGAGGGAAAAATAAGGGTATGAAATTTAGTGAAGATAAAAATTTAGCATCAGGGAATATTTCTCCACAATAAGGTCAATTAGTCTGGAATAACCTTCCAAGGACAGAGCTGGAATCTCTATCGTTGGAGTTATTCATCCTTGGTCTAGACAATCCATGGGGGATTGTCCTGTAGGGAGTGATGCTTCATTGGCAAGGGGGGTAGGGAGGAAGGGAAGGGGGCCTGAGTGACGTCATAGGTCATGTTCCATTTCTACCTTTTATGATTTTTTGAATTCCAGTCAGTTCCATTAGAAAAGTAGGAAGGAAAATCTGGGATTGACCAAAGACAATGAAACCAATCACTTTGTCCTGCTTTTCAACCCAGGAAGCTTTGACTCACATGGCCCGTCGCCTAAGCTCTGGGCTCACTTGGACCCAGATTCAATCTTCAATTATTATCAGCAATTAAACACTCTCAATATACCTCAAGCTCCCACTCAGACGGTATCACCCACCATAATTCAGTTCAATAAAACAAATATTTATGACCCACCAGCTTTGGGCAATAAATCAATCCACAACGAGCATTTATGAAGGGCCTCTGGGTGCCCCCAGCTGGCAATATAAGTGCAGTGAGTGAAACAGTCCCTTCTCACCAAGACCTTACATTTTAATAGGGCAGACAATAAGTCAAGAACAAATTTAAAGAAAAGTAATACGAGGTAGCTGGGGGGGGGGGGGTATGTTAAGGTGGAGAGAGGTCAGGAAAGGCTTCATGTAGAGAGGAGGACTCGAGCTGAGCTGGGAAGGAAGAGAGGCAGGAGTGAGCAAGGGAGGGCATTGCAGGCATTGGTCACAGGCAGGGCAAAGGAATGAGGAGAGGGTACAGCATCACGTGTGAGGAACAGACAGAAGGCCAGTTTGGCTGGATGGCTGAGCGTAAGAAGAAGCGCAGCATCCAGTGAAGGACTGGGACTGGGCACACTCCCACACTCAGATGGATCTGGGGTCTCCCTTCTGCAGAGTCCCTCCAGCTCTTCTCGAGTGACCTTTGTCCCTGTCTTCCAGTGAATTGGTACAAGAGATTCACCCAATGTGTTTGACATCTCACACACAAAATCAGTAGATGGGCTGCCCACTGGCTACCCTTTCTCCTCATGACCTGGCCTCCTTTTTCTCTACTTCTTCATAATATTTTATGTGTAATGTGTGGCTATCTACTTATGCCCATCTTACTCCCTTCCTCGGCCCTCAGACTCAGAGTCAAGAAGCCCTGAAATCAAATCCTGATGAAGATATTTCCTGGCTGTGTGATCCTGAGCAAGTCACTTAACCTCCATTTGCCTTAGTTTCCTGAGGATAGTAACAGTACCTAAATCCCAGATTTGTGGAATTTCATTGGTTAGTCAACAATGTACTCAGCCCTTACTTTGTGCCAGGCATAGTGTTAAGTGCTGGGGAGGGAAGAGAAGGGACTCATTATTTTGTTTGTTTTGAAGATGCTTGGACAAGGGGCCCTTCTTCTCCCCAATCCAGCCTGGCTTTCTGAGGAGGCGCTTCCCATTCCCTCAAGCAGAAGCAGCTCGATGGCAAACTTCAGAGATGTCCCATCTTCTCTCCTTCTTGCTCATTCCTTCACAGGAGGCAGTAGCCAGTATCAGCAGAGAGCTGAAGGCCTTCCAGGCCCAGTTTGAAGCCTCCATGGCTACCCACCAGGAAGAGGCCAAGGCCTTGAACGAGCGCATAAAGGAACTAATCAGAGAAAAGAGCACCATAGGCAAAGAGGTGAGTGGTGCCAAGTTCTCCAATCTCAGGACAAGCAAAGAGGTGACAGAGCTGGTCAGCAAAGGCAAGGGTGAAGCTAGGGAAGGGCAACAGGACCCTTGTCTCAGGACCCTGAAATTTAAGGGACCTAAAAATCCAAAACATACTCCTTCAGCAGTGTAAAAATAGTAGAACTTACACCTAATGAGCCAAAATAATTAGCTAGAATAAAATCATCTGGTGCACATCAGATGACTGGTATGCACCAGAGAGCAACTAGAGTAATTAGTTCCTTCACAACTCAACTGATCTTAATCACTTCTTTCCTAAAAATTTATTTTTACTGTGAACTTAATAATAATAAGTGACATACAAGCACTTTAGAACGTGCGAGGTCCTTTACATATGTTATCTCCTTTCATCATCACCACAGCCCAGTGGGAGAGTAGGTATTATTGCCTCCACTTTACAGATGAGGAAATTGAGGCTGAGAAAGGTTAAGTGATCTGTCCAGGGTCACACAGCTAGTAAACATCAGAGGCAGGATTCAAACTCGGGTCTTCCTGGTCCCCAGCACAGCATTCTACCCAGAGGCCTCTGAGTAATTGCCAGCAAACACATTTCAATATACAAGGAAAAACAAGAATAGGATCACAGAGGCAACTGCGAGCCTTTGTTGCCCAGAGTGAAGACGCACTATTTTCACATCATGAATTATGAGGTTGTTTTCTTTAATCATGTGGAAAATGACAGGGTTCAACTAGATGACCCCCATGGGCCCTTCCAGCTACAAGCCCAGGGTCCGATGATTTAAGGGCTCACTGTCTTCGTGTTGTTTGTCCCAAGCACGATACGAGGACTGCCAGCTGTAACTCCGGCTCAGGACGAGCAAACCCCGTTCTGGAGAGGGGCTACTGTGTGTCCCAATCAAATGGCACTCTCTCCCTCCTCCTCCTCCTCCTCCTCCTCCATCTTTCTTCCCTCCTCTCTCTCTTCTTCTCCCTCTTCTTCTTCTTTTCTCTCTCCCCTCCCCCTCCTCCCTCTCCCTCCCTCCCTTCCTCTCTGTCTCTCTGTCTGTTTCTCCCTATTCCTCCCCTTCCTCTCTGTCTCTCTGTCTGTCTCTCTCTGTCTCTCTCTCTGTCTCTCTGTCTCTCTCCTTCCTCCATCCTCCCCCCCACTCTAAAGTACAGGTCCAACTATGTTACCCCTCTACTCAGTGAACTCTAGAGGCTCCCTGTCTCCTCCAGGTGCAAATACAAAATGCTCTGTTTGGCATCCAAAGCCCCCTGCTACCTTTCCAGCCTTCTTCTACCTTACTCTTCCACCCATCCAGTGACTCTGGCCTCCTGGCTGTTCCATGAGCAAGATCCTGCATCTCTCCCCATCTGGCATTCTCCCTGACTGTCCTCCCTGCATTCTCCTTCCCTGGCACATGCCTAATGACTGCCCTGGTTAAGTCCCAACCCAAATCCTGGCTTCCCCAGGAAGCCTTCCCCCACCCCTCTAAATCCCAGGGCCCCCCCCTCAATTAATTGTTTCCTATTTATCCCATATGTAGCTTGTTTGTTCATATTCACTTGCTTTCTCCCCACTAGACTGGGAGCTCCTTGAGGGCAGGGACTGTCTTTTGCCCCTTTTTGTATCCCTGGCACTTAGTACGATGACTGGTACACAGTAGGTGCTTAATCAATGCTTGCTGACTAATTGCCAGTGCCCCCAGTGACGCCTAAAAGGTTTGGTCCAATCCAATCGACGGATCCTCAGGGACCTCAGAGGCTGCCTCTGATCCCCACTGTCCCCTTAGAAATGATTGCCCTGTAGGCTCTCTGAGAAGCAATCATCCAGCTCCCTGGACAAGTAAGCACTTACTGAGCACCACGTGTGTCCAAGGTCCTTGGCTATGCACTGGGGGTAAGGACAGGAACAGCAATTGGAAATGTGACCCTCCCTTGACCATCAACAGATGTCCCTGAATCACAGCACCTCAGAGTTGGAAGGAGCCTCAGCAAGTACCTGGTATATCCCCACTGTAACCCACTGAACACACAGTACTCCAGCCTCTGCCTGCTGACTCCCATGGAGATCTACGGGGCACACTATCCCAGGAGCAGCCCATCACACCTCAAGAGAGCCCTCAAATCTTTCCAGACATCAGACTGTCCTCATTAGGACTTCTACCCATTGTTCTTATCCTGGCCTCTGGGGTCAGTCTGAATGAATCTGGTCCCTCCTCTATGAGCTAACCCCTCAAATAGCTGTTATCCAACCCCAGAATGTCCTTCAACTGGTCCTTGTATACCAGGGACTCCCCTATTCTGCAACTGCTAGTCTCGGGGACTCCCAGAGTGGCCCAGAACACCCGCAGGCTGAGTGACTTGCCCAGGGTCACGCAACCAGAATGCATCAGAGGTCACCAGCTTTCAGGTTGCCTTTCTAGGCCCTGGGGAGTCAAAAGTCCAACTATGAAACAGTCTCTGCCCTCAAGCAACTTGTGTTCTCCTGCATTAGACACCTGGGCACCAGGCTCCCTTAGATGGCTCCCATTCTCAGATGTTAAGTGATTTCTGGGCACAAAATTCCAACGAGAGGGGGATGGGGGAAAAGAGAAAACTGAAGGACATGAAAGCAGAAGAAAGAAAAATTTAACATGACAGCCTGTTTATTTTGGCAGAGAGTGAGAGAGAGAGAGAGAGAGAGAAAGGGGGGGAGAGAGGGAGAGAGAGAGAGAGAGAGAGAGATCTTTTTTCAACTGATTTCAAAGTCAGAGCCTTCGAGAGACCACACAAGAAAGTCAAGAGGGGATTTGAAAGTGGGGACAAGGGGCGGAGCAGGAGAAAGGCCAGGAGGGGAAGGGGGGAAGGCCTTCATTTTGTTAGAATGAAGAAAGGAAGGCTCCTCAGAAAGTTTCATCATGGGAGTTTGGGGAAATTGGAAGTAAACAGGAACAAACACAAAAAAGGGAAAACCATTGAGAAGAAGAAACGGGCACCACAAGGGAGGGAAGGAGGAGGGAGTTAATTCAGGGGCAGAGAAGAGGGAGCCCAGGATGCATGGAAGCAGCCCAGGGCGCAGAACCCCAGCACAGGCTGCCAGGCTCAGCTCTGCTCGGCTCTGCCCAGCCCCAGGGGGATGCAGGGCTTTCACAGAGCCTTTGAACTTGAGCTGCTCGCAGGCAGTTCCGCAGCCCGCCCTCCCGTCCACACATGCACACATAGCCTGCAGTCACACACGGCTCCCTCCCACCCCCTCTCTCTTCCCGTCCAAGGCTCAGCTGGAGATCTGGCTGCCTGCATGGGATTGTAGCAGAGGCTGTTTATAAAATTTCTAGTAAAGAAATAATTAGTATAATCACATTAAGGGATTTGGCTGTAAAATTCCTGTAAGAAGGACCGCTTGGCTTTGCAGAGGGAGAGCCGGGGTTGGGGCTTTTGTTGGTGTCCATGTGGGGTGGGTTTTCTTCTTTCGTTTGTTTCAGGTTTTCCCTCTTCCCCCTTCCTGGGAAATGCAAACAGTTTCCTTTATGATGGATGCCCCTTTCTCTGGTCACTGACCTTCTGGGTGAATTTCTGCTGAGCTTGGTGGAAAACCTTGGGCCCAGTTGTGGATCCCATATGTGAGGGCTGGGGGGTCCTCACCCTCATCCTTCTCCCAAACAGAACAACAATAACACAGAGTGGGACAGAATGAATCAGGCCTGTGGGGAGGCTCTGGACAATGTTACCGTGAAAAGAATAAAGAAGTGGCCTTTTTTTTCTTCTTTTAGAAAAACAAGATTTTATATCCCTCTGAGTTTCTAGTATTTCCTGTGCGCCCGCGCGCGTGCACACACACACACACACACACACACACACACACACACACACAGTAACTATCAAGGCTTCTCCATCTCTTGATCTCTTGGGAAATGAAGACAGAGCCATAACTAGCAAATTTTGTGTCTTGGGCAAGGACAGAAAAACCTGCCTGTGGAAAAGCAACATTCAAAGACAAATCTGGGTGAGGCATTGACGGGGGTAGCCTCAAGACAGCATCCAGGGAGGGAGAGAGACAGACCCCAGGACACCAAGAGGTCCATGTCCAAAGCCACTGCTAAAGGAAGGAGCAGAATGAACCCAGGAGTCATGGGAGCTTGGGGGTAGGGATAGGGAAGGAGAGAAACCAGTCCCTGGCAGCCTCTATTTTAACTAAAGCTGACTGTTTTAGAGAATCGGCCTTGGAATGACAAAGACAGGGCTCCAGTCCCACTATGGCCATATACCTGACCGAAGTGGGACTGGAACCCTGGGCAGGCCACCCAGGCAGCAGTCTAAGATTAGAAATGCAAAGAAGGTCCTATTTGTCCTTGGTTGAGGAAGCCCCTCACATGCTCCTGGTGCTGCTGAAATCACTGGTCTCCTACCTCCTCCTTTTCCCCACTTCCCCCTCCAAATCTTTGCTAACTATGTAGCGACCCCAATTGTTTTTCTGGGATATCAGTGTACCTCCACATGTTGGGATCATAGGACATAGTCCTGATTGCCCAGCCCTAGTTCACCTTTTTGAGAGATGCCACCAGCACAGACTGAACCAGATGAATCTGTCCTTCCTACAGCTGCCATGATGCTGCTACTCACTCCCATAAAGAAGTTGCCACCAAAGGGTTTCTGGGTAGCCTTTCCCTCCTCTTGCAGAGGGAGTCCAGAGCCCTGTGGGGTTTGGAGCTGGACAGGACCTTTGAGATCCCCTAGTCCAGTGTCTTCACTTCACAGATGAGGCTCAAGACAGCGCATTGCACCAAGTCACAGGCTAGAAACTGCAGTCAGGCTCTGAGCCCAGTTCTGGCTTCAGATCCTTCCCACTGGGATGCAACTGCCTCTGAACTGTACTGAAGAATCTAGTTGAGCTGAATTGAAAAGAACAATGGTCAGAAAGCCTGACCCACCCAGTCTCTACTCCAGAAAGCCCCCAGCCATTGATGATATTGTAGAGAGGGAGGGCAGATCTAGGAGTGGGAGGAGGGTGCCTGTGTGTGTGTGTATGTGTGATCCCCACATCATGGAGATTTCTCTTCCTTGGATTGGATAGCGCCTATTGCAAGGTTCTCAACCTGTGGGTCGGACTCCTTTGAGGGTCGAACCCTGTGACTTTCACAGGGGTCACAGGGGGTCGCCTAAGACCATGGGAAAACACATATTTCTGATGGTCTTAGGAACGGAGACACTGCTCCTCTATCCGTCTCCAGGCTGTCTACCCACATGCAGATACGCCCAGCTACGAGTATTAAAGGGTCGGGGCATTAGGAAGGTTGAGAAGCACTAGGCCTTCTTTTTCAGCTCTGACCTCAAACCGCTACCACAGCCCCATTCTCTGGCCTTATATCTCCTAGGACTCTCCTCCACCTACGCAAAACTCCAAGCAGCTATCTGCCCCTGGCCCCTCACTCGGGGCCTCTTGAGCAAGCTTCAGCTGGTGGGCTTCCCTGGGCCTGAAACGTCCTCTCCTTCCTTTACCTATTCAATCCTTGCCACCTTTCAAAGCCTACCTCATGTGCTGCCTCCTCCATGAAGCCATCCCTGATAGCATGCCCTTTCTCCCATCTCTCTTCCTCACCCCAAGAACAATGGATAGGTTGCTATTATTACTGCCATGTTGTGGATAAGGAAGCTGAGCTGAGGGAAGGCATCTTCTTTGGGGTCATCCAGCCAGTAAGTATCTGAGGCAACGCTTCTGAATGCCGGGTCTTCCTCCTTCCAAGGCCAGCACCCTATCCACTACAGCCCCTAGCTGCCCCCGCCCATTCCCGTCTACCCCACCTGCGCTGGGATAAAGCCAAGCTGGGGTCAGCGCCGTGCGGGGCTTCTCAGAGACTTCTTGCCTCTCCTACACAGGCTGAAGAGTTAAGAACTCAGCTCCTCCTGGCGGAGGAAGGTCAGGAAAGGACCCGCAGGGAGCTCGAGGAGATACAGCGTGAGCTTCAGGAGGCCCAGGCGTCCCGAGAGCTCGAGCGCAAAGAAACGATGGCCCTCCACCGAACCCTGGGCGATGAGAGCCGAGAAAAGGACACGCTGCTGCAATCCAATGCAGGGCTTCGCGAGGCCCTCAAGAGGGTCGAGAATGAAAAGAGCAGGTAAGCAGCAGACCGTGGGGCAGCCAGGATCCCCACGTGAGAGATTTGGGGTCCTGGGTTCAAATCCCACCTTTGCCACTTCCCATCTATGGGATCTAGGGCATGTCCCTTACCTAATTTTGATCTGTTTCCTCATTTGTAAAATGAAAGAGTTGGGCCAGTTGGCTTCTGAGGACCCTTCAGCTCCAGGGCCATGGTCCTTTGTGACCTTGGGCAAGGCTCTGGACCTAAACTGCCTCATGGGTAAAATGAGAAGGCTGGACCAGAAGGCCTCAGATTATGATCCTATGATCCCAGTTTTTCAAGCAGAGGAGGGACGAGGTCCTTGCCCTCAATCCAATCCCACCCAGTAATCCCCCAAACATCCCTTATGTGTAGGGGGTTTTCAGCCTTCTTGAGAAGGTTCACAAACAGGAAATAAACACCCCAGGGTATAATTTAGAATCTAAATGTTTGGAATCTCCAGAGGTAAGGGCAGTTGAGAGTTCCTTGGGCTGCCAAGACAGATGGGTGTACTCTGGATTGCTGCTCTTTGTCCCTTCGTTAGCTCACTCCACCCCTCTGGGTCTCGGTTTCATCATTCCTAGGATCAAGGGGATGGATGGTAGATTTTGAGCTGGAAGGCGACTTACAGTTTATCTAGTCTAATCTCCCCATTTTAAAGATGCAGAAATGGAGGCACAAGGAATCTGTGACTTCCCAAGGTCACACAGGTTCTCAGTATTTGAACTGGGATCTGAGCCCAGGATTTTGGACTCCAAATTCACAAAAATGAAAAGACTGAACTGGTGACTAGTGGCTAGAAGGCCACTTCTAGCTCCAAGATACTGATCCTAAATTTTTAGATCCCAAATATTTAGAAAACAAAAATTCAAGGCCATTTGACAAATGCATTCCCCATCACTGAGAAAATGTGAAATATTAGATCTCCACAGTTTGTCCCAATGGCCTCAAGAAGCAGAAAAGTCAGTATGGCAGATTGGGGAATGAGGGAGGATGTTACTTGTCAAGTCACAGCAGGGTCAAGGGAAGGATCACATCTGTCTGTCTTTCTCTCTCTCTTAGTTTTAAGAGGGCCAAAGAGGAAAAGGAACAGAAGCTCACCCTCTTGGAGGAGGCCAAAGCCTCAGTTCAGAAAGAGGCTGGAGAGCTCAGAGCGACCCTCCGAGAGGTAGAGAGGTCAAGGATGGAGGCCCGGCGAGAGCTCCAGGAACTTTGGAGACAGGTACCCAGTGAGGGCTGGGTTTGGGTGTTCCCTGCAGTCAAGCCCTCTGCCACATGTTCCCATGTCCTCTGTCAGAGCCCCAGACTGAGGCTCCAAATAGATGGGGTGAGGTGACCCTCAGTTACACAGAAGAAGGTGCTTGGAGCATTAGTGATGACCCCACTACCTACCAGTGAGGAAAGTGCTTGGTCTACCTTAAAGCTCTCTAAAATCATGAAATACCCACTAAGCTAGCCTTTTTTTCTTTTTTTTTTACTGCTGTAAGGAAGAGGGATTGGGTTTGTTCTTTCTGGCCCCAGAGGGAAGAACCAGAAACAATGAGTAAGAGATTTCAAGAAGCAGATTTAGATTTGATAGCAGTAAAAACTTTCTCAAACTTGGTGCTCTCCAAAGTGGAAGGAGCTGGCCCAGGAACTAGTGGGCTCCCCTGCCCTGGGGGTCTTCGGGCAGAGCTCAGGTATAGCTTCAGGCATAACTCTGAAGCCAGAAGGGACCTCTAACCCAACCCACTCTTAACAGATGAGGAAATTGAAGCCTGGCTAGAGGAAGTGACTTTTTCCGGGTCACAGGGGGAGTCAGCATGGGGGGAGGGGAGTTCTTGGATGCTGGTCTTCTGACTTCAGAACCAGCACCCCCTCCCAGCCACCTCCTTGTCAAGCAGGGGGCAGTGGGCATTCCCTTCCAAGGTATGGATTGGACTAGATGCCTGCTGGAGTCCCTCCAACTCTGACATATCTGGATGTTGTCCTTAGTGGATCCAAGAGAGTTTCCCCACAAAATTTGGAGCAGTCAGCAATGGGACCCTACCCAACTGAGCTGGTGTCCTGGAAAGGCCTCTCTCTGAGAGGGGAGAAGAAGAGTGAAGAAGGAAGAAGAAGGTGGATACACAAAGAGCAGCCACTCAGCCATCCCAACAAGGCGGGCTTGTGCTCCATAGATTAACAAGAATGGTCACAATTTTTAAATAGAACAGCTACATTCTGAGGGTTAGCACATAACTACCATGGAAAAAGAGTGTTAATTTGGCCAGCGCTGGTAATCAGAACCAGATTGGTCAAGCAGGGGCAGCTGGCCTCCCTCTCAAGAGAGGAAAACAATGTTGGTGTTTAGCCTGGAGGAAAGACTTGAGGGGAGCAAAGAGCAGTCTTCAAGCCGTGGAAAGCCTGTCAGGAGAAGCCAGTTTGGCCTCATTCTGCCTGGCTCCAGGGGGCTGAACCAGGAGCCATGGGTGGAGGTTATAGGGAGGACTTTGGTTCAACCCTGAGAAGGAACATTCCGGTAACTAGGGCTGCCCCCAAACAGAGGGTCTGCTTCTAGGAGGGAGGGAATGCCTCCCCTGACCCCATCTCTGTCAGATTTCTGATCGAGGTTGGATGGGTGATGGCTTTGTGAGGTGAAACATCCCTGTGGGGAGGGATCTCAGTGGAGTGTGAGCTCTGGGCTGCTTCTGTCTTTGCATCTCCCCCATAACAAACAGCAGCAGCAACAACAACAGACAGTTATTTATCACTTAGAAAAATTCATGGGAGGTCAGTGCTATGGTCTTTATTTGACCAAGGCAGAGACTGAGATTCAAAGGGATTAAGTACTTAACCAGTCACACAACCATTGTTTATCTAGTCATATAACCACTACTTAACCAGTGACACAACTGCTCCTTAACTAGTCATATAATTATTACTTAACTAGTCATATAACCACTACTTAACTAGTCACACAACTGCTACTTAACTAGTCATATAACCATTACTTAACTAGTCATACAACCACTACTTAGTCACATAACCACTACTTAACTAGTCACACAACTACTACTTAACCAGTCACACAACCATTACTTAACTAGTCATATAACCACTACTTAACTAGTCACACAACTGCTCCTTAACTAGTCATATAATTATTACTTAACTAGTCATATAACCATTACTTAACCAGTCACACAACTGCTCCTTAACTAGTCATATAACCACTGCTTAACTAGTCATATAACCACTATTTAACCAGTCACACAACTGCTCCTTAACTAGTCATATAATCATTACTTAACTAGTCCTATAACCACTACTTAGTCATATAACCACTACTTAACTAGTCACACAACCAGAATGGATAAAGGGCTGAAGCCGGGATAGAATTCTTCCTTAGATACGAGCTGTGACCCCCTGAGTAAGTCATTTGTCTCCTCTCGGCTCAGTTTCCTCATCTGTAAAAGAGAGGATAATAAAAGCGCCCACTTTCAAGTTCTGTTGTGCGGCTCTAATGAAATCAAATCCCATTGCTAAAGTACTTTGCAAACCTCGACGTGCCGCACAAATATTAACTGTCGCTGCTGCTTCCAAGCCCAGCTTGCTCCCCATGGCTCCTGCACCTGGGGCCTAGTGGAGTGTAAGAGCTGGCTGTGGTATGGATTCTACAGCGTGCTGATTAATGACCAGATCCCATGTCCATGGCACACTGGCAAATGTTTTAACAACCGGATCCCAGGACACACTTTTATCTTGAAGAGCATCATTCCCATTTCCCCATCATTTTCAAGATGATTAAGGCCTGTTTTGTAGTTTACTGGTCTCTGCGGTGTTCACACTGCAAATGGACCCACTGTGCTCTCTGTGCCCTGCCCTGCTGTCCAGGGTGCTGGAGCATGACCCTCTGTGGCTCCCACAGGTAAAGAGCCTGGAGAGTGAAAATGAAGAGAAGAGCAAGGAAGCCGGTGAGCTGCGGGCCAGGGTGGTGCGGGAGGAGCAGCAGGCGCAGCAGCGCCAGCGGGAATCTGCCGAGCTGCAGAAGAAGGTCATAGAGACAGAGGCCTGCTGGGAACGTGCACAAAAGGAGGTGAGGAGGCTGCCGGGCCTCGGGCCCTCCCGGAGGACTCCCAGAAGCCCGTCCTCAGTGGGGTCTGGGAAGGCGTGAGGACCAGAGGAAGGCAGGTCAGCCCTGGGGAGGAGAGGGGGCTCAGGAGGGGGGAAGGAAGTAGAGAGGCAACTGCAGGGATCAGGAAAGACAGGGAGGGAGAGGAGAAGGAGGAGGAGGAGGGGGAGAGAGACAGAGGCAGAGACAGAGAGAAGCAATGCTATTGGGACTAGTTCAGCCCCTGAGTTCTGGAGTCTGAGGAGCCTCTGGCCATTCATTCATTCATCTATCCATCCATCCATCCATCCATCCAACTAAGCAGCCATCGTTCATGAATCTCTTCCCACGTGCCAGGCTCTGCTCTAGGTGCTGGGCATGTGGGGATAAAAGTCAGCTGCTCCTGACTTCAGGAAGCTTGCAGTCTATCAAGTGAAAAGGCATAGGCCCTGCTCAGTCAACCTAAAGTCACAGGAAAGCCAAGTCTATACTGCACCGGCTGTCTCTGGGCATCAGGTCCTCACCAGGTTTCACGGTGGGGGAAAGGACTTCATGAAAGCAGAGTCTAGAGTCAGAGCATCTGGGTTTGAATCCCAACACCACCACCTTTGAGCTATTGAGTGACTTTATCATAGGGAACACGGATCTATAGCTGCGGGGAACTCAGTGGAGCTGAGTTCAAATCCTGCTCAGCCACTTACCATCTGTGTGGCCATGGACAAGGCAAAGAAGTGCTAGGTCACTTTCTCCATAAATCTATCAGTAATGGAGAATATCTCTACACAACAGTACGCTGGCAGCATAAGGGGTGGTTTTCTACAAGATGTGTGTTGTGGGAGCATCTTTGAAAGTAGAGAGAGACCAGTGATGGGAGCAGAGGACCTGAGTTAAAATCCCAGCTAAGTCACTTACATCCTGCATGATCTTGGAGAAGTCACTCCCCTGCTTGGCCCTGGGTTTCTTCATCTGTAAAATGAGGGGATTGGGCCAGCCATCCTCAAAGGGCCCTTCTAGCTCTCGGCCTGTGAGATCCATGTGCTTCCTAGATGGAGAGCTCTTTCTGGGGGATGAAGACAAGAATTGGTCCAGAACAAGCTGCCCTTTTGTCTTAAGGGGAAAGGTGAGAAGACGATGCCCTTTGCCCTGGTACATAGAGAGGGAAGCCTCAGTATGGGAATTCTACCCCATCACTCTGATGTCTGTCCAACAGCAGCCCTCATTGGAGGAGTAGGGAGAGGTCACCCTGACACAGTGGTCCACCCGTCCAGTCTTCTGCCAAGACCGGGCCCAGTCAGGACTGACCAACCCCAGGTGGTGGGAATCTAAGAATACTAGTGCTGGAAGACATTTAATCAGCCAGTGAATCCACGAGCATTTAGTAAGCATCCACTGTGTAGAGGGCACTGGAGATAATAAAACAGAAATGAAACCACGTCTGCCCTCCAGGCTAGCTGGGGGAGACAATGTGCGTGCATGCGTGTGTGTGTGTGTGTGCGTGTGTGTAGACATACGCATGTATTTATAGGCATAGATATGTGTGTATGCATAGTTATATATAGTTAAATATGCAAAGATATATAGACCTGTATCTGGTTTTATATACATAGATATGTCATAGTTGTGGTTCTAGTCTAGGCTAACCCCCTCATTTCACTGAGTTGCCATAGCAGGCCCAGGTCTCCCAGGGGAGAGCCTAGACCAGGTTCTTGGCCTCCATCAGAGGGCTGGTAAGCCCCCTGGGCTGCAGGGTCTCCAGGCTGGCTCCTGCTAGGGGCCCCAGCTGATCCCATGCTTTCTCTAGAACCTAGCTACTTCACCTCCTGTGCTTCCTCCCCAGGCTGACTGACCTCCCACCCTGTTCTGTTACTCTCCTGGCAATGGGATGGGAACTCCCTGGGTGGCCTTGGCCCCAAGTGCCTGCCTTTCTAGGCTACCTCCCAGGGCGCAGAACAAACCCTCCCTCAGGACAGGACCCCTAGAGCACCATCTCCGGCCCCAGGCCAAGAGGGGCTTGGCTGGACAGGGGAGTTTCCTCTAAGGATCTGAGACTCAAGCTGGCCGGGTTGCTGACTGCTCCCCAGCCACTCACTGAGTTCTGGTCTCTGGTTCAGGTTCTCTTCCTCTGGTGCTCATTCCCATGATTTACAAGCTTTGAGGGACCACAATTTGGGAGTAGAAAGAGGGCTGGGTGTGAAGGTGAAGGAGCTAAATTCAATCCTGTCTTTCTGTGTAGCCTCGGGGGAGTCTCTTCTTTCACAGCCTCAGTTTCCCCATCTATGTAATGAATGGGTTGGATTAGCCTGGAGGACACTAGACCACAGGCCGGGTCAAAGTCAACCAGTTTTTACAAACCATTCTTAGCTCACCAGCTGCACAAACACAGCCAGAGATTTAGTCCCAGACAGTTGTTTGCTGACGCCTGAACCAGAAGTGCTGTAGGATCCCTTCTAGCCCCAAGACCTGCTGTGCTATCTAGAGTCATGTGGAGGCTCAGATGGAAATTCAGACTGACCACTCAGACAAGTGAGATTCTTCTTTCACTAGACACCTATAATCAAGTCAAGTCAACAAGCCTTTAGGCACCTACTATACGCCAAGGCATTGGAGATACAGAGGGGTGACAAACAGAAACAAAAACCCCAACCATTCCTGTGTTCCAAGGGCTCTCAGTCTCATGGGGGAGCCCCATGAGCACAGCTGTGCACACACAAGATAACCTGGGGTGCTTTCAGGGGGAGGCACAAGCGGTAGGGTGATGGAGAGAGAGGTCTTGGAGAAAGTGAGCCTGGAGGAAAGCCGGGGCCCCACCTGGGCCTCAGCCTGAACCTTGCAGTGACCCTTCACCTCATCATGTCCCCAAACAGGTCTCTGGGGCACATCTGTGTACATGCCAGAGTGCGAGCACTTGCCCCCAAACACCGGCCTGCTCCCCTTCATGTGCTGTCTCCGCCATTAGAGTATAAAGAAGGTCTCCTAACAAGAAGCCTCATACTGAGTGAATGAAAAGGTTCTTCCAGCTGTCCCCTCCAAGAAACAACTGGACTTTTCCAATATTCTCCCCACCTGGCTGCTGGTTACTTAGCTCCAAAGTGGGGGGCTGGTCTGTGCAATTTGGGGAGAACCCAATCTAACTTCTTCCTTCCACTGTTATCACCTTGAGTAACCAGGGTCACCTACAAATCAACCCATCCGAGGTAAGGCAACCACTTTGGAATTTAAACATTGGAAGGGGTCTCAGAGACCATCTGGGCTAACTCATCTGTGACCAAGAATCCCCTCAACCCAATATCCAATGAGTGGTCATCCAACATTTGCTTGAAGAGGTTATCAGGAGAAACCTGCTGCTAGCTGCTCAAGCAGCCCATTCCACTTGTTATGAGGGATGTTGTATTTGCCTCTGGCCCATCTGCCTCCCTGCATTTTCTAGCCACAGTTTCTACATCTTCCTTCTCAGGAAAAGTGGAACAAGTTTAATCCATATTCCCCATCAGAATCTCAAATACTCAAAAATAGCTATCATGTCAGTAATTCAGTCTGAATTACTGGTGTTGTTTGGAGCCTAGGCTGCCTCCACTTGTAGGGGCTATGTTTCAAGCTAATGATCCTATAGGAACATGGTGTTATCAAGCACTGGAGATAAGTATAAATCCCAAGACTGTCTCATTATGGACACTCACAGAGGATTGGGACTTTGAGGCATCTTTGTAATTGTTGCTCCATCATTTCTGACTCTTGATAACCCCCTTTGGGCTTTTCTTAGCAAAGATACTGAAGTACTTAGTCATTTCCCTCTCCAGCTCATTTTACAGATGAGGAAACTGAGGCAAACAGGGTCACACAGCTAGTAACTGTCTGAAGCCAGATTTGAACTCAGGAAGATGAGTCTTTCTGACTCCACACCGGACATTCTATCCACTTTGCCACCTAGTTGAGCTGAGCAGAATCTATAGATTGTGAAAACAATAGTACTGTGGTGTGATTTGTAGGTACTGCAAATTTTTTACTGGTAGGGAGAGTGTGGATAGTAATAAGGCCCTTCTATGAGGTTTCCTTGACAATATTAGATTCCTGGTAACAAAATTAACTTGAATGAGGTCTTTGATCTGGCAGTGGTAAATTCACCTTGCCATAGGTACTCACGTGCACTTTAACTCTACATTTGAAGATGATTTATGAGTCACGGCTATGAGCTATTACCTTGGACTGGGCCTTTAAAAGGGAGTCTGGTGAGAAAGAGGACATCACTGAGAAACTGAGATAATGAATCAGAGCCAAGAAAGATGCTGAGAGAAGAAGGTCTACATTCCAAAAGCAGACTGAACCCTCAGGAAGGAAGCCTGAGCACCTGCATGGGGACTCTCCAAGGAGCTCATGTGGCCCCAAGAGAGGAGAAACACCCTTAGGACTGAAGATTCATTCTCTTGGGTGAAGAAGTCACAAGAAAAACTGGCACTTTGCTAATACCATGCCTTCCTCTCACTAACACCTGGTGCCAACACCTCAGGGTTTTAGATAATTTATATGAGTGCCTGACATCTTCTTGGGATCTGCTCAGCCCGTGAACCCTGGCTTCACCCAACATGGCTTTATGCTTATGCTCCCGAATCTCCCCAAACAGATTCTCCTCCTCAGGCCCTGTGAGTTGTGTGTGTGGTGGTGCTACATTCTGGAAGGGTAGGAATCTGATGCCCTGTGCTAATGGCTGGGTATGGAGGGCAGAGCTAGAAGGAGGTCAAAACCACACATCCTTATACAAGCCCAGTCCTGCTTGGTTGGTTGAGTGAATGAATGATCCAAAGGCCAAAGAGAACCTCCACCTCCTTCTGAGGCAGGGGCAGGAAAGCTGGGGTGGCCTCCCTGTGCTGGACCACACCTTCCCTTTGTCATTTAACATCTCAGTTTGTAGCAAATGTAGGCACTGCTGTTTTCTAGTGTTCGTGGTTGCTTCCTCTAGATCCTCAGCCTGCAAAGAAAACTGGCAGATACAGAATCTGGACTCCAGGTCCGGGAGAAAGATCTGATGGAGAGCCTGCAGGAATGCCATGGGAATGAGAAAAAACTCAACCATGAGCTCCGCAAGCTGGAGGAGAAGCTGAAGCAGGTCTGCGGAGAGGCCAAGAGCTCCCAGATGCGCCTGAGCATGGCCAACAGTCATATCCACAGCCTGGAACAGGAGCTGGATCGGGCTGAACGGACCAGGAGAGAAATTGAGGCCACGCTGAGTAGGCTGCAATTGGTGCTGCGCCGGGGACTGGGCCTTGGCCCAGCACCAGGAAGAGCACCCTCCCCAGCCAAAGGTCAGCAGCAGCGGGCTCTGGAGAGGTGGCAGACTGATTTCAATCTAGTCCCTTCAAGGGCCTTAGACCAGTGTCCCTCAGGTTTCCCTTCCTCCCACTGATGATTTCACAGATGGTCTTTGGGAACTGATGTGGCCAAAAGTTCATGCCCCATGACCAACCTGATCCTCTCAGAACTTAGACAACAAACATTTGGTCAGTTACCAGAACCATGCCTAAAGACTTCCTAGCTTGGAAGAAAGACACGCTATCTGTGTGGCCTTGGGCAAATGTGACCTCTCTGGGTTCCCTTGGTAACCTCATCTGAAGGAGGAGGTAACCACTCAGGCACCTTCTGACTCTAATCTGTCATCTATGACCCCTTTGCAGGCTTTGAGAGCTCCTCAGTAGCTGATGGACAACGGACTCCAGCCTCTCCACCTGGATCCCCAGAGAGGAGCCAGGGCCACTCTCCACTCAGGCGGCCCTCCCCCTCACTAGGGAGCTTCAGCCCCACAGAGATGGATGTCAGAGTTGTTCAGGAGGCCTTGAGAGACCTTCTGCAGAACCTTCGAGATGCACAAAGAGAGAGGGTAAGGCAGGAAGCTCTCAGCTGTAATTCTAGGCAGTATTTCCTTCTATCAATTCAATCTGCTGTGCATAGATTAAGTGCCTGCTGTTTGTAGTCCAAGTGCTGGGGGATGGGACAAAAACACAAGCAAAACATTCCCTGCCTCCAAGAAGAGCATGAAGTGTGAGCACAACAAAAGAGCGTCCCACGGGGAGAGGGAGTGAAGAAGAGGAGAGCCAGAGGGGCCCAATGAAAAAACTGGTAGATTCAGAGACAGAGAACCTGGTTTCTATCCCTGGCCCAGCACAGGTGTGACCTTGGACAAGTCACATAACTTCCCTGGGCTAAGTTCCCTTGGGTGGTCTCTGAGCTCAGAGTGGGAAAAACATTGGCCCCAGAAGGAGTCAGAGAATGCATGGGATGCTTGGCGCTCAGGGGATCCAGGGAAGGGAGGAGTGGAGGTGAAGGGGACCTAGAAGGGCAAGAGAGGCAGAGAGGAGGAGACAGTGTTGGTCTGCCGAGCCCAGGGAATGGTCCGGTTTCTCTGCGTGACAGAGAACATGGAAGGGGTAATGTGGGAGAAAGTGGAAGAGGTGAGTTGAGGAGAAGAGTGTGAAGCCGGTGCCTCCTGGGCACACAGATGGCCCCATTCACAATCAGTCTTTGTGTGTACAGCTGGAGAAAAGGGGCCTGACCTGGAGTCAGAGGGTCTAGGCTCAAAAGCCAACTCCCCAGGTAGAATGGGAGCTCCCTGAAAGCAAGGACCAGCAAGCCCAGGGTGAGCCCTTCATACATGCCAACTGGTCTGGTCGACATGCTTCCCCCCTTGGGGTCTCAGTCTCTCCAACTATAAAATGAGGGGTTCTCAGGTCACCATAGACAGTCCCCTCACACACATTTCCTTACACTTCTATACACATTTACACTCACACTCACATTCACACATGCTCACACCACACAGACAAACACACACATACATTCCTATGACTAATCAATCAGATGACTTGTTCACATTTCATTTCCCCAGTGATAAAAGCTCCTTCTTGGTCACTCAGCCAATGGCCCCCCTGGGGGGCCCCCACTCCTGGAGTCCAGGATGGCCAAGGAGGTGAGGCCAGAGAGCCCACCTCTGGGTTGTGCTGGGGGTGTCCTTCCCAACAACTCCCCTGCCAGTCAAGCACCCACGCTTGCAATCACATCCACACTTATACACACATACACACACACACACACACACATACACATGAAAGCACCTACACTCTGTTACATACATGTTCACATTCACATACATATATTTACATACTCACATATACTGGCACACACAGGCATGCATGCTCACACTTACAGGCACACTCACACACTCTTACACAGATGCACATATTCTTTCACACGCACATGCTCATGCATAGCTCTATGATAGTACTTGTACAGTCACACATGGGTATACAGGTTTACATGTAGTCACACAGCTGTACACAATCACCCTCACACACACTTGCTCGCTCACACACACACACACACACACACACAAACACACACCAGCCACACATACACACACACACACACACACACACACACTCCTGGGACCATGGGACGTGGCAGCTCACCTCAGCCCCATCCTCTGTCTCACTTCTCTGAGGGGCTGGGTGGGCACCAGTTCCCTGCCTTTATTCAGGCTGGGGGTTTGGGGAGGGAGAGAGACTTAGATTCTGTTTCAGGTGAAGTCATGGTGTTTTTATGTTCCTGAAGGTGCTGGGTGGGCAGTAGTTCCCCATATTCATTCAGGCTCAAGGCAGAGGAGGGGGCAGGTCTAGATTCTCTTTCAAGTGAAGCCTTGATGTTTTTATGTTCCCAAAGGGGCTACATTCATTCAGGCTGAGAGGGGGTAGTAGGAGAAGGTCTAGATTCTCTTTCAAGGGAAGAAATGATGTTTTTATGTACCTGAAAAAACTGGCCACCTAAACACTCAAGGAGGGGGCCCGGGCCCTTCCCCCTTGTCATTCTGCCAGGATTGATCAGCCTCTGGACACGGCCCAGCAGAGCTGGGACCAGGCCTGGGCAAGGTGAGCTCTTACCTGGGGCCCACGCAGCCTGGGGGGTGGGTGGAGGTGCACAGCAAGGGACATTTTAAAAATAGGATTCCTCAGTGCCCCTAGTTTTAATGCCAGAAAATTCCTCTCTCCATGTCACAGAGGCATTTATTTTGTGACTAGTCACATCACATGTGTGACAAGGGTGATTCCACGCCTCCCATGGACAGTAAGCAACTTATTCGCCGTTTGAGGCAGGAAAATCGTGTGCATGCTCCTGTCAGGGGAGGGCCTCCTGTAGATGCCTTGTCACAGCCCTGAATTCCAGGCTCAAGAAAACCCAAGTTGAGCCCTCACGCAGTGGCCCTGGGTCAGGTTACCAGGCGGGGGGAAGAATGAGAGCAGAGGTGGGAAACCAAACTGGGGTGCAGAGGCAGGAGGGCTGAGCCCAAGGTTAGAAAAGAGGAAGGACAGGACAAGAAAGGGCCAGAGAGAGAGGGATGAGCCTCATCCACCGGGCAGAGCCTGGCGGCCCCTTCTCCACCCCTAGAACCAGTTCACACACTCCTTCTGGCTCCAGATGGGTAACCCAACTCTCCCTTACAATGGCCCAAATATGGAGGGGTCAGCAGCAGGGCGATCTGGGGATGGTCCCAGGGGGCCAAAACGTAGAGAATCTGACGGCCTTTGAAATCCTTCCCTGCCCAAGTCTCGGCTTCCTTCCACTGCCGCTCTACCTCCTCGAGGCTTCCCCAGGAAGATTTCTGGGCTGGGACAGTGTCTCCATCACCAGCCCCTCTCCACTGACCCCTCTGTGGACTTTGACCTGGGAACAAAAATGGTGACCCATAGCTCTTGCCAGTGGTCTTGTCTGAGGATGAACTCTGAGTCACAGCTGCAGGCTCCCAGATGATCACAGAATTTGGAGCTAGGGGAGACCCAACCCCTTCACTTGACCAAGGCCCATCAGGAGAAAGGTGGTTTACTCAGCAAGCATCTGTGCCAGGCACCAGGCCAAGAAAGACAGAAGCACAAAAACATGGCCTCCATCCTGAAGAAACTCACCCCCTAAGACCATGCAGGTGGCAAGAAGCAAAGGTCAGATCTGAACCCATGCCCTGTTCTTTCCCAGCTGTTTCCTGGGCTTGCTAGCTAGGCTGTAGTGGGACGCTCTACTTTTTGTCTGTCTGTCTGAGTCCCTGTGGTTCAGAAGGGGACTTGGGAATCCTTCCCAAGCTCAATAGCGCTTCTGACCAATCCAAGAAGGCTCACGTAGCTCTCCCAGCCCTTCCTCCAGCTGGAGGGGACAGGCCCTGGGGCCAGCCCATCCCGACCCAGCAGCACAGACCACCGGGCTGGGTACAGATCAGCCTGACCCTCTGCTGGCCTCTGGGCTGTGTCAGGAAGAATGTTCTCTGCTGGCTGGCCCCACCAGGTTCCTTTGCCCTTATGCCATTAAGCCCCGTTGTGCCGAATGTGCTCCTTAAGAAAATGGACAAATATTTATATAACAACAGTTTTAAAAAAAACTGGGCCTGACTTCATCATCACAGTGCTAAGGCATCTCAGGAGCAGTCCGCTGTGAATGTTTTGTAAAAATGGAGAAATCTGTCCACACTGTTCCTTGGTCCCCCCGGGGCACCCTGAGACTTTGACTGCTTCTGGAACTGGGACGACTCTGAGGGGGGAGGTCAGTGCCCCTGCTAACACTCCCTCTTTAAGAGCTTATGGAGCACTTTTCCATCTCTAAAGGGTTAGTGATCAGTCCACAAACGTCGATTAAGCACTTAGCGTGTGCTTGGCTCTGAGATACAAAGACAAAGACCAACAGCTCCTCAAGGAGTCCCAGCAGAACGTAAGCCCTTGAGGATCCCCACATCCTGTGGCACGGAGACAGATGTGTGCACGTACATAAGCACATACAAGAGGTGTAGGATGCAGACACAATATTGGTAAGGCAGGGGCATGCACCATTCCGATTTTACAGTCACAGAAGCGGGAGCTCAGGAAGATGAAGAGATCGCTGGCCTCTGACTCTTGAAGCTGCTCCCTTACTTTGGATCCTGGACATAGGGGAGGGCCAAGAAGCAGGATTCCAGGGAAGATGTCCAGCAGGGGTCCAGCAGGGGTCCACCAGAGCACACAGAGCTAGGTCAGAGTCCACCCTCCTTGTTTTACAGATGAGGCATGGGGTGGCTTATCCACTTGGGACCCTAGCATCATACCCTGAGAGCCAGGAAGGATTTCAGAGGCCAGCTAGTCTAACTTCTTCATCTTTTAGGTGAGGAAGCAGAAGCTTAAGAGGGGAAGTGATTTGGCCAAGGTCACAGAAGCAATAAATGGACGAGCTGGGATTGAAGCTCAGGCCCCTCACCTCCAGGGTCAGGGATCTTTCCATCATGGTTTGTCACGAGCAGAGAAATTCACTCTAGAAAAGAATCTCCTATTGTCAAAGCCTGTGGGCTTGTGGCCCAGCAGAGACCTTGGGGGACCAAGACCACACAGTCCTTGGGTCCCTCGGCCTTCAGAGAGGAGGGGTCTCCAGAGTCAGGCCAAGGCAGAGGCCAGAGAGGAGAGCGAGGACAGCAGAGTGTGGGGAGGAGGACTGGTGGCCCCTGTACCCCCTCATCCAGTGGCACCATTCGCCATGTCCTAGACATACAGCTAGGATAGCCAATGAGGCCAATGCCCTCTTCTCACAGATGAGCAAATGAAGACACAGATACGCTGAAGGATTTGCCTGGGCACGTGAGCCAGGACTTGAACCCAGACCTTCTCATCCCTGTGGGGCTACAAGCCCAAGAATTGCCTCACGAACGTCCTTTACTGGCTTTTAACCAGCTGGTCAATCAACAAGCATCCATTAAATACCTGCTTTGTGCCAGGCACTGGGGATCCAAAGAAAGGCAAAAAGACTGACCCTGTCCTCGACAGCCAGGCTCCTAACCTTGCTCTGCCCAGGCTAAGCGTCTTCCCAGCTCCAGGGTCTCTGCCCCAGGGGGCCCAGGCTTGGCTGGTCATCCCCAAGGGGTCTTGGCAGGACAGCTCCCGACTGCCTGCCTTCTTTCACCCAGCTCTCTGGGTTGCCGTGAAGCCTGTGCCCAGCTCCCCCCTCACAGCAAGTGTGGCTTACTCAATTGTTCTCCCTTTGCTCCTGGCTCCCTTACTGGGGAGCGGGGGGAGTGCTGTCTGGCTGCCCCTTTATCATGTCACCTGAAGCAGCTCTGGCCCCCACCCACCCCTCCCTGGTGCTGCCAGCTCACCTGGATTGTAGTGCCAAGTGCCCTGGTCTCCCCCCACACCCTCATGCTGAAGCACGCTGGACCCTTTACCTTGGCCTTCCTCTTTGCCCCACCCTTTCCTCCCCAGGGTGTTGGATGCAGCCCCAGACTCGGGCCTCTCCCCTGGGGGTGGTGCCCACAGAGAGCACATTTTCCTTGCAAGTACAAACCAAAAAAATGCACAGGACACAAAGGAATCAGATCAGCACATCAAAGAACCTCAGATGTGGAGAAAACCTCAAGGCCACCAAAAGAGCCCCACAGGAATCCACATTGTGCCATGCAAGTCCTACCTGAAGCCCTCCAGGGAGGGCCTCTTGCTCCCTCAGAAGTAGCAGCCCATTCTCCTTGGGGGAGTTTCCTAACATCAAGCCTGTCTCTGCCACTTTGCAGCTCGCACTTCCCTATCCACTTTGCTCTTGGGCCAAGCAGAATAAGGCTGACCTGCCCTGGGACAAGTGGAACAAGGCTACCCTATCCTGGGCCAAGAGGGACAGCCCCCATTTGTAGAGAGTTCCCCTTGTGCCTGTCACTGGGCTGTGCTTCATAATTATTATCTCACTTGATCCTCACATTAACCTGGGGAGATAGGAGCCATTATTAGCCCTATTTCGCAGATGAGGAGACTGAGGCAAGTGACTTTCTCAGATCACACCTGGAGCCACAGGTTTGTATGGAATGTGGTCCCAGCGGGCTGGTACAAAAGAACAATCATTTCCTTCAGTTGAGCTGCTTTGCCTGGTTTGACGTTGGCTTTCCATGACTGCCATGCTACATTGCTAGTGCTCCACTAAGATCCCCAGATCCTTTTCCCATTCACTGTCCAGCCATGCTCCTTATATCATGGGCTCATGAACCTGTAGTATGGTGAAGACAGAAGGCTGAATTCAAAGCTAGGAAGACCTGGGTTCAAGCTCTGCCTCTGATACTGACTGGCTGTATGACCCTGGACAAATTTCTTCATCTCTCAGTCCTCTAGGAAACTCAACAAGTTGCAGAAAAGGTGTCAACCTGCATTAGTGGAGGGATTTTCCCTACCTGGGTGTTCCCTGCACTTATGAAGTCACAGGTCCAGTTCCTGATTCTGTAGGACTTTACATTTATGGCTCCTAAATTTCACCTTATCAGATTCAGTCCCTTGTTCTAGTCTGTTAAGGTCTTGGGAGGACTCTGACCTTTCCTCCCTGCCCCTTTCCTCCTTGGCTGCCCCAAGATTTCTGCTCCAAGATCTTGGGACTGGAAGAAACTGAGGGTAAAGAAACTTTGCCCCTTACCTTTTGACTTTAAAAGTGTGTCTCACATCAGCCCATCCATTCTGTCCTGGTTGGTGTAAGATGATTCAATTAGCTACTTACAAAGTCTGGTCCCTCCTCCTAGCTTCTACCTGTGAATGTGCCTCTGAAAATGGGTCCTCAATAAGTGGTCTCTGTTGTCAGATGGTATTTGGTTTTCTTAGGCTCCCCCTACTTTCCCACCTTCCTGAGATGGTGTCTATGTGTGTCTTCACCTCCCCATCTGTCCTCCCAAGCTGCCCTCTCATTGAATTGGAGCCTAGCCAGTGTTTCTCTTAACCCTTTGAAATCTGCTCTCCACAAACCTAGGCTGCATGTTCCAAGACACCAGGCTTTTCTCTCCTTCCCTCTCACAATCTGGATGAAATGTTTGCTTCTTCTCAGGACTCCTGCCATCTCCACCCCAGCAACTAAGTCTTTCTAGGTGACACCAACCTGCTGCTCCAGGCTTTATTACAAAGAGTCCTCCTCACATACACTACAGTCCAGCCAAACTGGCCTTGATATTTCTCACAAACACCATTCCTTCTATCTCTGTACCTTTGCACTGGTCAGTCCCCAAGCCTGACTCGCGCTCCCTCCTCACCTCCACTTATTAGAGCCAGTACCTTCCTCCCCAAATGATCTGGTCTCTATGGGCAGACAGTTGTCTCCCTTGCCTAGACTGTAAAGTCCTAGGGCAGGGACTCTTTTGCTTTTGTCTGTGTATCCCAAGCCCTTGGCACGGTACTCAGCACACAGTAGGTGTTATAATAAATATGTGTTGATTGATGAATTAATTGCCAGATCCAGAACATTTTTTACAAATATAACATATAAAAAGGAAAACAATGAAATTAAAATACAAGATCACATTTCATACATACACACACACACACACACACACACACACACGTATTTAAACCAAGTTCATGGGCTCATGCTTCATACCTCGCTGCACTGTGGGGAGAAGCAGTGACTTTCTCCTTTCCAGCTTCCTGTAAACAATGGGTGGCTCATCTTTGTGGTGTGGAGAGTTGTTCTGTTGTGTTTAGTCAAACCTGTCCTGTAGAAAAACAGGTCTGGGATTGGAAGAAGATGAAGAGACAAACTACCCAGTTACTTGAGTGTTGCTGGTCAGGCTTGGTTCTCTTCCTCTGCCTAAAAATATGTTCATGTCTCCTTTGTCTTTAAAAAAGGCACCTAACCCCAGTTCCATCCCCTCTTTCCTTCTCTTTCATGCTAAACTTACAGAAAGACATTTTTTCTTATCACCTCTTGTGATCCGAGATCTGTTTCCACCACTTTACTGAACCGACGCTCTCCATGACCATGGGATTATAGATGGAAGCTGGAAGGATGCTCAGAGGTCGGATCACCTCCAGCATCCTAGTTACCAAATCTAATGGTCTTTTCAGCCCTCATCACCCTGACTGCTTAGCAATGCCTCTTCTCTCTTGTTCTCCTTCTCTCCCCTCTTGCCTTCTTGACTCTTTTCCTGCCTACCTTTACTCTCATTTGCTTTTCATCTTCCTCTTCATGACCCTTCCATGTGGACAGCATTGGACTGTCCTTGGATGGTCTTTCATTCTTACCACATGACTGATCACCATGCTAAGTGTGGATTCCACTCAAGCTCTGTCCTAGCTAGCCCCCTTCTAGAGTCTGCTACCATCACTTGTAGCCGTAGAAGGGTTTAGGAGTCTAGTGCCTTGTGTGGAGCCTACATGAGGTGATCGTCCTTCCCTCTTCCTGCTACTGGTTCATCTAACTCACTAATTCACATTCCAGATTCCAAAGCCATCAAGGGGTACGTATTTGAATCCCTCCCAGATCTGATGACTACTCCAACCTCCGCTGAGCTCCAGTCTTAACATTTCCATCTGCCTGCTGAACATCTCCTCCTGAGCATATGCTTATACCTCAGCCTTGACATGTCCAAATCCATCCTTTCACACCCACTACTACCACCAAAAACAAACAAACAAAAAAATTCCTACTTTTCCTCCCCATCTCCATATTTCTCTTCATGGTGCCACCACCCTCCCAGGCTTGGAGTGATATTCAATTCTTCAGTCTCCTGAACCCTCCACCCCCACATTCATTCCTTATTCCCCAAATGGGGCTGACTTGTGCTGGGCCATCACAGAATCTCTTGGATCTGCTCTTTCTCATCCCTCACCCTGATTCAGACCCTTGTCACTGTTTCCTTGGACTATTGCTATCTCTCCACCTCACATTTTCTCCCCTCTCCAACCCTTCTTCCCCATAGCTTCCAAAATAATCTTGTGCCAAAACAGGACACAGGTCTTAGCATGTCATTCTCCTGCTTAAAACAACATCAACAAACAAACCTTCAGCGACTCCCTAGTATCTTTACAAGAAAATACGAATTACTTTAGCTGAACATGGAAGACCCTTCCTCACCTGGCTCCGAGCTACTTTTATAACTTAACCTTCCATACCTGTAGCAGACCTCCACCCATCTGCTAACCCTTTCACAGGCTCTGTATTCTAGCCAGACTGGACTCCTAAGCACTCCCCAGCCCGATTCTGTGTTCTTCTGCCACCATGAATTGGCCTGGAATGTAATCCATCCACATCTCAACCTGCTGAAATTCTTCTTTATTAAGCTCCTCTTTTGTTCTCATGAAGCCTCTCCTGACCACACAGGCCCCAAGGAGATCCCCTCCTCTGAATCTCCTCTACCATGTGTTGTCTGTACCACTCCTTTGGCACCTTCCCTATGGCGCCTTGTCCTCCACTGGAGCCGTTTTCCAAGGCCTCATCATGACCCTGGATTTTTAACATCTATGCCAACTCAGAGAGCAAGCTCTGGCAGGTTCTACTGGGCTAGAAAGGCTTTGAGTATAGACCTGGTGATGGACTGGATCTGAGAGGCAGCCAAGGTTCAGAGAATCACCACCAGGTGGGATGGATTTTTCCACCCACAGCAACTCTCAAAGACTATTGACTAAGAGACAGAGGCATGGCAGTCTGCATCTCTGAAGGGAATGCCTACCATGACACCATGGATGCTGAAGTCCTGAAGTATATGGCCCTGTGTTATTTGTTCAACTGTTTTTGGTCTAGATATATGATTATTTTGGTACCGGTCACCCCACCAACAACACATACTGGCACCTCTTCTGGTCTTAGAGAGAGAATTGTCACTTGGCCAATATATGGCCAAAGCAAAATTTCAGCTCAGGGCTTCTTGGTTCCACAGTTGGATCCACCATCCACCACTATGTGTTCTCTCTCTCATAGTATTCCCGTGTCCTCATTTTGAGTTATCTTTAAAGATAGAATTTGATGTATAGTTGGATTTGTGATCTTATTATTACAGGCATTCAACCTCCCACATGGTAAATGGAACCCCTATATGCCTTCTCTCTCTCTCCACATATATATATATATATATATGTATGTATATATATATGTATATATATACATATATATACATATATGTGTGTATATATACATGTATATATACATATATATATACATATATATACATATATATATATGTATGACTCTTGATTCCTTGAAAAAAATCTTCCAAAGAAAACCCACCCACTATACAAGATACCTTCCTCAGTTCTGTTAGGATTTGAAGGATACCAGTATGGCATTCAGGCTGGCTCTCCATATCTCTCATTCTGCCTACAACTAACCTATTTCCTTACTAGTCATACGTGTTCTTTAGAGTGTCCTTTATATCATGTTTTCTCAAGTAACTTATCTGTGATAAGATGTTACACTTTGCTTGCTCCTAACATGTATCTTTCCTTTGTCCTTTCAGTTACTTATAACTTTTGGTTCATCAAAAACAATGATATTCCATAATTCTCAGCTATATAGCATCACTGGGAGACTATATGACTAAATCAATGTTGTCCTCAGCTATTATTCCTCTTTCTTTGGTAAGGAACTCAAGTGTTTACTGGGGTGGTTTCCAGGTTCATTTGGTTGTGTAAGGAATAGTGAGAACCAGAGTCAATGTCTTCTCTTTTATCCATTTCCTGATTTAAAGAAGCAACAGTTTATTTAAATAAATTAGGTCAGTTAAAGTAATCTCAGACTGTGTCTTCTCATCTTTATCCCTCTAATGTAGCATTTACTTTGACCTTTGATCTAACCAGTCAATGATGAGACTGCAATCAGTCTGATAAGTTAGGAATGTCTATTCCCAGGTAGCATGGTATACTGGCAAAGGTGCTGACTCAGGAGTCAAAAACCAGGGTTCAAATCCCACTTCTAATAGATTTCAAGGGGAAACAGCCCTCATGGGTCATCTAGTTCAACTTCCTCATTTTACGTGTAAGGATAGAAATGATGGAGTTGGCAGACTCTAAGCCGATGAGCTTGGTTTTGATTCCTTGGACAATTCTAGGATAAATCATTAAAAAGATGGTTGGTAAACTTACAAAGAGCCAGTCAGATCATGCCAAATTAACCTCATTTCCTTTTTTTGACAGGATTATTAAACTAGTAGGTGCTTTGGATGAAGTTTACCTAAATTTTATCAGAGCTTTTAGCAAAGTGTCTAATGTTGTTCTTATGAAGAAGATGGAGGCATGTGGATTAGACAGTAATTCGGTCAGATGGCTTCAGAACCACCTGCATGGTTGGCCTCAAAGAGTAGATGTTAATAGGTCAGACTCATCATGACAAGTCTCCAGGATAGTCCCTCAAGGGTCTATGGTTCACCCTATGCTGTACAGCATTTTTAATGAAGTTTTGAGTAAAAGCATAGTTGGCATGTTCATCAGACTTTTAGATGAGTAAAAGATGGGAGAAGCAGCAAACACAGTCGGTGAAAATTTCAGAATCCATCAGGATTTGACAAGCAAAGCACTAGCTTGAACCTAATAAGATGAAATTCAATAGGGATGAATGTAAAGTCTTATAGTTGGGCAGAAAACAATCCATTTCCCAACATGGGGAAGGTCTAAGTAGATAACTGCTGCTCTGAAAAAGATCTGGGAGTTTTAGTGGAGCACCAACACAACATGTGTCTGCCATAGGATGTGGGCTAAACCAAGAGAGTCTTCACTTCCAGTAATAGGGAGGTTAGTGTACCACTGCACTCCACCCTCGTCAGACCTCTTCTGGG
Organism: Pseudochirops cupreus; assembly: GCA_028627135.1. Classification (NCBI taxonomy): domain Eukaryota; kingdom Metazoa; phylum Chordata; class Mammalia; order Diprotodontia; family Pseudocheiridae; genus Pseudochirops; species Pseudochirops cupreus. The sequence continues at coordinate 10,062,779 of CM053580.1, read as the reverse complement.
AGACTGTGATTAATTCTGGGTAGCACAGCTAGGAAATGCCCAGAGAAGGGCAACCAGGATGACGAAAGATCTTAAAATTAATGTCACGTGATTCAACTGGAAAAATGAAGGATAAGGGGGAAGATGAATAGCACTTGATAATTGTCTTCAAGTATTTAAAGGTCTGTCAAGCAGAGAAAGACCTGATTAGTTCTCTTTGGCTCCAGAGGGCAGAGCCAGAAGAAGCTGCAAAGGTTCCAATTTCAGAAGGATGGGCTTTCTCTCTCCTGGGATGTTTTCATATAGAGGTCACATAATTTTCAAAGCCATTATCAGAGAGTTTCCCTCTGTGCACAATTTGCACTAAATGACCATGAATTCAACCTTCTCGTTTCTGTGATTCTGTGACACTGAGCCCAGATTTGTTCAGTGGCTTGCCCAGTACCGAGAAGCCAGGAAGCTACAGGGGCAGGACTTGAACCTAGGTCTCTGGCCCTCATTCCAGTCCCCTCTCTCACCACCTAAGATTCTGTCTGTCACTGTGCTTCCATTGAGCCTAGAAGCTGGAATTCTGGCAGTTTCTTCTTCTCCCCTTATCCTTATCCTCTTCCTTTCTCTCCTCCCAGGACGAGTCCCGGATCCAGGTAGTGAACCTGAACTGTCAGCTGACAGAGCTGAAGGCTGACCTTGACCAGAGCAAGACTCGCATCCTGCAGCTGCAAAAGTCTCTGGCAGATGCTGAGGAAGGCCAGTCATTCATTCATCTCTCTTCTCCAGAGACCCAATTCATAGTCTCATGTGCTGCAAAAACGCAAGATTTATTGCAAAGCACATTGTGGATAGGGCAGCAGGAGAGCTAAGGAGCAAACAGATGGGGAAGAAGGCACTCCTTGAACTGGAAATCAGGGAGCTCAGTGGGGCCCTCTCTGCTTGCCTGCTGTAGTTTGGGAGCAGAGGGGGGCAGGGGGCGGGGCTTACTCTAATGATCCTCTTGGGCAGGAAGCCCCAAGTTTATGTTTCTTTCAAACCAAGAACAGGGATACAGAAACTCTTCAAGAAAAGAGAGGCTTTTCACCCCCAAAAGATGAAATGCTGACATTAGCCTGCCCCCAAAGAAGTGATTATAAAACATGTTTCTGTGACCTTAAGGGACATAAGGCAGTCCTGGAATTGCCAATCCTTCACCTGATATATTCAATGTAATTCAAAGATTGTAGTAAATGCTGGCTACATATAAGGCATTATATTGGGCACTGGACATAGGAAGGCATAATTCAAGCAGTCCTTTCCCTCAGAGAGCTTGCATTCTATAGGAGTAAACAATAGGTACAAAGACAAGGGAATCCAAGGTCATTTGAAGGGGAAGATAGAAGAACTACCTAGCAGGATCCAGGAAAGATTTTGCATAGATCAGATGGCCCCTGAGCTGAGCTATGAAGAAAGCTCAGAATTCTAGGGGACAGTGGCAAGGGCGGGGGGGGGGGGGGGGAGGGGGAGCATTGCAGAAATGGAGACAGTCTCTGCAAGGGCCAGGAGTCTGGAGACGCCACAGTAAGCTTGGATAGCAACAAGTTAGCCAGCTTTTTTTTTAAAAGCAAAAGAAGAAACTTCAATCTTCCCGTTATTTTCTTGAGTCCTTCACTTCCCAGAAGTGATGGAGAAAATAGAGAGAGGAATTCGGGAACTGTGAAAGATTCCTGAGCAAGGAAGTGACATGATCAGAGCCGTATCTTAGGACTTTGGCAGCTGTGTGAAGGCTCCTTTGGAAAGGGGACCGATAAGGCAAGGAGATTGATGAGGAGACTCTTGCAATAGTCCAGGCAAGGGTCTGAACTAAGGGAGTGATCTGAGTGCAGAAAACAGGTCTTTTAAAGAGAGAATCAACAGGCCTTGGCAGCTCTTCAGGGTGAGGGAGAAGGAAGGCTCAAGGATGCCCCCAAAATGACAAATGTGAGTGACAGAAATGAGGACAGCGACCCCTCAACAAGCAGGGTGATCTGGAGAAGGTTTGGGGCAAGGTGCAGGGAGATGGCATAATGAATTATTTGGGGTGTGTTCGGGATAGACAAAAGCTCCCTGACGTCAGAGATTGCTTCATTTCTGCCTTTGTTTCCCCCATGGTGCCTAGAACACAATAGGTGCTTAATCAGTGCTTGGCTGAGTGATACATAGAATCATTCAGGACTCTCACTCATGGTTCCAATCTGGTAAAGAAAGTCTCTGGAACAGTGGGAGACTGTGGCCAGGTCTCTGCTGTCTCTGCTTTCTAGGGAGCCAGGAATCTTACAAACACAAAAGAGTAGGGGTGGGGGGGGGGTTGGGATGAGAGGTCAGTGTCCTTCCTTCTCTGTAACAAAATAGGTAAGCGAGGGGTCGACGGGCGCCTCAACAGCGCCCAAGCTGCCTTGATGCTGCAAGAGGAGACCATCCGCCAGGTGGAAAGGGAGCATCAAGAGTTTTCAGAGCAAGTGTCAATGCTGGAACACAGCATCCACACAAGCGAGGAAGAGAAAAGAAGTCTGCAGGTAGGTGGGGCCCATGTGGGGCTGGGTGAGGAGAAGCTGAGCCCAGACATTCCTAGGCTCCTGGAACCAAGCCTTCTTCCTTTCCATGAATGTGGTAGCATCTGCCATACAAGAGAATCCTAGAGGAAAGCCTGCTGCAGCCCCTTGGTACCTTCTGAGGAACCAAGGCTAATCTCTACTAGAAAGACAGGCCCTGAACACCAAAAAAAAAAGTTTTTCCAGGTCCCTTGAGGAAGAGAGGTAGATTGCCAGGGATCTCAATGCACTCTGCTGCAAATCTGACAAAATCTCAAGAGTTGCCCATAGGAGGAAGAGTGATGTAGTGGAAAGAACGACAGGCTTGTAATCGGTCTCTCAACCCCACTGCTTCTTCCCTGTGTGAACCTGAGCAGATTCCTTCCCCCTCTGAGCTTCTGTTTCCTCATCCATGAAACAAGGGGGCTAGGCAAGATTCAGCCCAACTCCATAACCAGTGACTGAGGTCTCCAAGGTACCAGCACCAGTTCACATGTCCACATCCTGCGCTCATCTTAGTCCAAACTCTACCTGAGCAGGAATCTTCCTAGAAGAAACCTGACAAGTGAGTCAATTTCTCCTTGAAGAGAATCCCAAGACGGTTGATCTCAGGCTGGAAGCTTTCTCCAGTCTCTTCTTTTACAAATGAGGAAGGCCAAGGAGGTTTGTCCAATGTCACACAGATAGTGAGTGGGTGGAACAGGAGCTTGACCTCCAGCCCACAGGCACACTGCTTCTCACATGAGCATCAGATCCTTAGGGGCATGTCCAAAGCCTCTATTCCATTCAAGTATCGTCCACCAAACCCATTATAGATTTTGAGTTAAAATGTACCTCAGTGGTCATCCATTCCACCCCATAGCCAGAAGGAACCTCTTTTGTGTCATACCCAACACAGGATCCCCCAGCCTATGCTGAAAGTTCATTCATTTTACATCCATGAAAACACCCACCCAGACGAACCCAAGGCTAGGCCATGGTCAGCAAGGGAAACTGAGGTCTTTCTTTCACATGGACCCCAGACATCCTTGAGCAAATTAAGATCTTTCTTTGCTAGGACACAGCACAAAGATGGGATGTTTCCCTTTCTGTGTTCTATGGCCTGAATCCCAATGGAAGACTGCCTTGACTTGGTAAACACCCATCCTATGTGGCCCCTCTTCCTCGTGGTCCCCTCTCAGAACTTCCTGCCTAGACCAGAACTCTGACTCCAACCCCAGACATCACACCAGTTTTTCCCTTCCACCCCCAACCAGCAGCAGAGGCCAGGCTGGGCCTTGACACACAGCAGCACTCCTTTTGACAAAAGGCAAATTGGGAGGAATGTAGAGGCCGGGAGGCCACATGATCTATCCTGGAGCAGATGCCAGGAGATCTGGATCCTAGTTCCAGCCCTGCCTCTAACCCCCTAAGTGACCCAGGACAAGTAGCTTTGCTGCTCTGGGACTCAGTTTCCTCACTTGAAAACTGATAGGATTCAGACTAATTGGTCTTTGTGGTCCCACATTTCTCTGTGATTTTATAAAAAATCCGGTCATGTATATCTTTGTTATCCCAGATCCATGACTCCAGAACACTTCTTTGCCCTTTCTTTGCTTTGCTGTGCCCACTTCTCCAGGAATGAAAATCGAGGCTGCCAAGAATGGGGGTCTCAGGCCGCTCTTGGGGTTCTCCAGAACTTTTTAAAAGAAATTTACACAACTTCCTTCAGTTTTGCAAACTGATTTCTCCTTCTCCTTCCCCCCCCCCATATAAGCCAGGGTATTTGTCAAGGGAAAGTTAATTAAAACCATATTTCTCTAATTAAATGAGAGGCTGTGCTATGCAAACAGTCAAATTCTTGTTTGAAAGTAAATCTCTCCCGTTTCCAGGGCTACCCTGGGAATTAAATCAGCTAACAATACAGCAACAAGCCCAGGGATGTCAAATTGGGCACAGCACTCCCCAAACACCAGAGCATAGATGGGGCTGCCCCTGTGCCATAAGACACATGTCAGAGCACGCTGGATATCCTTGCCACTCACAGGGGCCAGCAGTGAAGGCACTCACCCAGGACCAGCACCGGCCAGCTCAACCACGCCATGTGTAGGCAGAGAGAAAGAGGAAGCCTGTTCCCTCTTGCCCTCCTCCCCCCAGAGGAGCACTGGGGTCACACAGTCACAAGAGAAATGACAAAGATAGTGCAGTCAAAGACATTGATGGTTCTTCCCAGGGTAGGCAGCATGGTGTAGTGAGTGGTAAGAGCCTCAGTTTCCTTTTTGTCAAATATCAACAGTAATGCCCGTAATATCTGTCTATCTCAAAATCTTGGAGTTGGCAGGAACCTCAACAACCCTGTAGTCTAACCCACACCTGAACAGGAATCCCCTCTCCAGTAGACCTGGCAAGCAATCAGTCATTCAGGCTTTGTTTGGAGAATTCCAGTGAAATGGGAGGGGGAGGGGGGCCAGCAGAGGGGGTGCCTGGCGGGAAGGGGTGCCAGTAGAGGGGGTGCCTGAGAGGGAAAGGGGTGCCGGCAGAGGGGGTGCCTGGGAGGGGGAGGGGTGCCGGCAGAGGGGGTACCTGCCGACCTCTTGAGGAGGTCCATTCCACTTTGGACAGCTCTCCTCATTAGCCAGTTTTTCCTGACCCCAAGCCTAAATTTGCCTTTCTGCAACTTCCAGCCATTCTCAGTTCTGCCCCTTGAGGTTAAGCAGAGCAAATCTGATTACTCTTGATGACTGAGCATGTTCTAGTGCTTTAATGCCCCCACCCCCACCCCCAGGCTGGTCTTCTCCAGGCTAAACATCCCCAGTTCTTTGAGTCCCTACTTGTGGCACAGATCTTAAGACCCTTCACCATCGCCCACCCTCCTTGGGACATTTTGCTGCTTCATGGATCCATGGAGCATAGACTTGGAGCCAGCAGAGACCCTAGAGGCCATCATGACTAACCTCTCCTTTGAGAGATCAGAACACTGGGGCCCAGTGACATTGGATTACTTGCTCAGTCACACATCTAGTGAATGTCTGAAATGGGATCTGAACCCAGGCCATCCGGACTCCAAGCCCTAAGCACTACATGTTCTTGCTACTTCTCAATGCCCACCACAATCTGTGATGCCAGGAAGTGAATCCAATGCTCCAGAAATTATGGTTGTCACAATTCTTACTCTCCTGCCCTGCTATTTCTCTCTGCATTCGTTCACATGAGATTTTCGATGTTTCCCTAAATCTCTTACACGGTTCTTTCACATTCCAATACATTACTATTCCACAGCCAATCCCCAATCAATAGGCACCCACTTTTGGTTTCACTTTTTTGCCCCCACAACTAATACTTGTTATGCATGTGACCCCCCTTTCTGTCTTTAAATTCCTCAAAGTATTTACCCAGGCCATGATCAGAAGTTTGAACAGCTTAATTTTGTCACCATAATTCAAAGTGTTTCACAGAATGGTCAGATCTAATAGCAAATACCACCAAGAGGATAGCAGGGGTGCTCTTTCTGTAGCCCTTCCAACACTCCCACCATCTTTTATCATTTTTATCAAATGGATGGATAGGAAGTGAAACTTCAGAGTTCTTTTAATTAGCATTTCTCTCAGGATTCATTATCTGAAGCGTTCTTTCCTATGGGTGTTTATGACTTGGCAATTCTTCTGAAAACAGTCTATGTCCTTTGATCATTTTATAAATTGGGGAAACAGCATGGCTCCATATTTTTGTTCCCTCATGTATTTTAGCTAACAATCTGTTAACTGAGAAGTTCAATGTGAAAATTTTTCCCACTTAAGTTTTTCTTACTCTTCTGGCTGCATTAATTTTTATCTTGAAAAAGTTATTTCGATTTTACATTATTGACAGTGCTTGCTTTGTCCTTTTTTATAAACTCCATCCTTCATTTGGTTATGAAATCTTCCCCAACTATAATTCTGAAAAGTACCACCTCCTGATCTCTTAAATTTTTTTGTGGAAGACCTTTCAAATTAAATTACTTATTCGTTTGTAGTTAATTGTGGTGGGTGGTGTAAGAGCTAGTCTAAAGCTATTTCCAGCCAGAATGCTTTTGAGTTTTCCCAGGAGTCCTTCCCCCAGCAGTGTTGTTTTTTTTTTTAAACATAAGTGGTCAGTGAGTTCTCTGGGGATCCATATTGATCTCTTTAGATGATTGTCCTTCGAATGGGGAAATACTCTTCACAGGATCAGGATCAAATGATATAATATTGATAAAGTATTCTGCAGAGCTTAAAAGTGCTAACACGAATTCAACTCTGATCATGCCTTCAGTGGTGATTTTAAAAGATGAATATTTTCTTAGAATAAGAAGTAGCATTTGCACTTATCCCATTTCCTGGCTTTCTTGGAATGTAATGTTGCCCAGCAGAGCTGGACCATTATGGAAGAGCTGAAGGGTTTCTCAACAGGAACTTGTAGTTCTGTTTCTGTGTGTGTAACTTAAGGGGATTGAAATAGATCTTTCAGGTCCCTTCAGGGTCTCAGCATCTATGACATGCTATGAAGTGACTCCCCTTTTCTACCCTTCCTGGTTATATTGGCAGTAGGGGGCACCTAGGGGAGGGGGGATGCAGGGATGGCTGTTTCTCACCTCAGAGTAAGTCAGAGGAGGGGAGGTATTGCATTTGTGTGATTGGAGAGGGAAAGGGCAGGGAGGTGGAGTGATTCACCGAGCCTGTACTGTCAGATGCAAGGCAGAGGCTTCTAGTACCAGACCAGCTCCCTGGCTTTGGGGATGTGGGCGAGACACTTCATCTGAGTTTGTTTGGTCCTGTGTGAAACGGGGATAATAATCACTCAAGAATCTACTTCCCAGAGTTATCCCAATTCTGGAGCAAGCGAAACAATGTACCTAAAGTGCTTCATGAACCTTGTAACTATGTAGCCTTTGTAAACTAGGTAACCATCAGCTATGCTTGCCCCAGAAATCCCAACCCCGTGAAGATGAGGGAACAGAACCCTGACTGGTGGGTCTGATCTAAGCTTTACCTCCTGTCACCCGCAGGTACAAGCTGTGCTGCTCAGTGAGACCCTTGGCAAGTCATGCTCCTCTTGAGGCTTCCACTTCCTCCTTTGTACAAAGAAAGGGACAGACTAGACAGATGACCTTTGAGACCCCTTCCAGAGCCAGAGCTCTGACAGGATGGGTGACTTTGGGCAAGTCATTTCATTCCCCATCTTTAACATGGAGAGTTGAATAACATGCCTTCCCGGGTTCTTTCTAGCCCTAGATCTACTCTCCTATGACCTGGAATATGCCTGGAGCCTTTTCAAATGCACATGAATGTAGGCTTATGGCACCACAGACTCAGAACTACAAGGGGCCTTGGAGACGTCCGGTCCAACCTCCTCATTTTACAAGTAAGGAAAGTAAGGCCCAGGAGGAAAACATTGCCCCAGGACATCCAGGCAGTAAGAGGAGGTAGCACTTGAACTCTGGTCCTAGGACTCCAAATTAAGTCTATTGTTTGCTTTACCAATCTGCCTACTTCTCTTTATTCATTCACTTTATAGGTTTGACTGACTGATTAACTGAGGCAGGTCATAGGCCTCAAGAAGCCCACTCTGCAGAAAGTCTCAGAGTAGGGGGCCCTGGTACTATTGTTATTCAGAATCTTTATTTTCCTGCTCAGATTCATGTGGTCTTAGCATATTCTAATGGATAAGTTATTACCTGAATTAGGACAATAAGATTTAAACCTACAAGAGACCTTCATGATAGGAGAGAAATGAGTAATCGGGGAAGCTGGGATTCCATGGGGGGTGGGGGAGAGGGGAACTCCCCTAAGCTACCCAAAAGGGCCAGGGCATTTCTGTCAGTGCTGGGAGTTAGTGGAATGAATCTGAATTTCTACCAAAATACTGCAGAGCAGCCCCCGAGCCTGGTGCTCCATGTTTGTGAAACTGATGAAGGAAATACAGGAGGCTCACCTGGCTCAGGTGCATCTCCCCTCTAGGTTCCTCTTGGTCCTTCTTGCCTCTTTCAGGACTGGGCTCTAAGAGGCCTTTCTCCAGCTCTCTGGCTGCTGGTATGTCCTCCTTTAGATCACCCCCCATCTACTCTGGGTCTGTCTTGTAGTCACCTCCTTACAGAGGTGCACTCAGCTAAAATGTATTCCCTCTTCCAGCACAGTGGCTGACACATCATAAATGCTCACAGATGCTTTTTGGCTGACTGACTTTGGGGCCTATCCATTTCTCCCATTGCATTGTGGACTTGTTCTATTTGATCTTGGAGAGCAGACCCAGCGGGGAGGAGGGGAGGGGGGGTTGAAGTTCCTTGGACCACAGGTCACAGATCTAGGACTGGAAGGGACCTCAGAGGCTGTCAGGGAATTTTGGAGACAAGGAGACCAAAGCCTTGGGGAAGTGCTTGCTCTTGGTAATAAAGCTGGAGGCATCAGGGGTCAGATTCGAACCCAGACCCTATACTCCTTCTACTGTCCTACACTACCTCCCAAAGAGTGGAGAGGCAGACTGATGCTTCAGGAAGCAGCGTGAACTCTCTCTCCCCAAATGTCTTTAGGCACAGGCTGGATGACAGCTTGCCAAATAAACTGTAAGGATTCTTGGCCAGGTGTGCATTGGCTTAAAGGCTCCCAAGGTCCCTTCCAGTCCTTCGACTCTATGAACATGGGTTCATCCCTCCTTGGCCTCAGGAGGAGCCAGGCTTGAGGGGCTTGTCATGCCCTATCACATCTCCTCTGTCTCTAGAACATCATTGCTTCTGGGTGCCGTGTATTCCTTTCAGCGGCCTCTGCTCCCCCTGGTTCTCCAGGCACAGGAGATGGCAGCCAGAGTCTGCCAGCAGAGCCTGGGTCAGGAAGGAAAGATGTCCAAGAGTAAGGGGGAGAGCTGGGCAGCCCCTGCCGGGAGTCCAAAGCCTCATGCAGTGACTCTCTTTACCTCACAGGAGAAGGTCAGCAGACTGAAGGCCAAAGAGGCCAAACTGGACTCAGAAAAATGGAAACTCAAGGAGGCCCTGGAGGCCTCAGAGTGCCGGGTCACCAAGCTGGAGTTGAACCACCAGGCCACCCAAGAGCATCTGCAGTGGACCCAGAGGAGTCTGAGCACCCGGGAAGTAGAGGTCCAGGCCTATCGGGAGCAGGTGCAGGGGCTTGGGGCCCAGCTGGAGGAGAGCACAGCCAGACTGGCCTCCCAGCAGCAGGAGCTCGACCATCTGAGCCATAAGCTGGCAAGGACTGAGGAAGCAGAGGGGCACCTCAAGGAGCGTGTGCAGAGCCTTACCCAGGCCTTAACGGATGCTACCAGCGGCTCCTGCAGCCTACAGGAGGATGTGGCCCAGCTCCGCCGGGCACTGGCAGCTGCCGAATGTGACAGGCGGCTGCTGCAGGTGAGGGCCCATCTCATGATTGGAGTCAGGGCATAGCACAGGGTGCCCAGGCTGAGGCTGCCTGCTGTGTCAGCCAATCATGAGCATTCACTAAGTGCCCACAATGTGCCAAGCATTGTACTGGGTCCTGAGGACACAGATGAAAACAAAAACCACACATCCTGCCTTTAAGATGCTTCTACTTCTTCTACAAATAGGTAGATAGAGGGTGACCTTGCTGAGGGGGAGGGGAGGCACCAGAAGATGGGGGAGAGGGACGGGACAGCCAGGAAAGCCTTCCTGCCAGAAGTAGGGCTTGGACTGAATTTTCAAGGCAGTTGGGGTCAAGGCACAAATCTCATGTCATGCATGATGACTGAGATCCCAGGCCTGCAGGGGAGAGGAGGTAGGGGGAAGGGACAGGAGGTTAGTACCATGGCTCCTTTGTGAGTCAGGAGAGACCTATGCTGCTGCTAACATAGAAACATAGAATGGGGAGCACAGTTTATGTTGGGGCACCCTCAGGTTCTTAAAGACCAAATCCTGCCTGCATTATGAATGATTTGGGGGCTCTTTGAGATGCACTGGGTTCAGATTACAACACTGTATTTCCAGTGCTACCCTCATTTCATGGAGTTTTTCATGACCCAGAAGGTCTGGGTACACTGTGAGGGTCACCTTACCCTCTTGTCTCAGGATTCTCTACCACTCAGGAACCCTGGGATGCTGAATGTTTGGCACCTACAAAGGATACAGAGACTGACTCCCTACTTCCAAGCATGCAGTTCACAGTATTCTAGAATTTTAGTAAAAATAACTAGGTATCAGGCCCAAAGATATATGCAAATCCCTGCTCACTGACAGTCCCGACCAAGGACAATGGCTCCCTGATCCAGAATGACTCTCGGCTCTCTGCTTCTTGAAGAGGGAGGGTAAGCACAGGTTGGGAATCTCTCCATGGATCCCTCTTGTTCCCCAGGCCATTCTATATAACTGTGTTAGGACTCCTTCCATCACATTACCTTCCATCACAGGTATTTTAATGCCATCTTCTTAGAGCAGTGGCTCTCAACCTTCTTAATGCTGTGACCCTTCAATACTTGTGTGTGGGCTTATCTGCATGTGGGCAGACCCGCCTGGAGATGGATAGAGGAGCGGTGTCTCAGTTCCTAAGACCACCAGAAATGTGTTTTCCTGTGAAAGGGTTGTTCGACCCCCAAAGGGGTCACGACCCACAGGTTGAGAATCACTGTACTTAGAGCAAGATGGCTGCAGAGAAAGACCTCCCCAAAGATCTCTCTTCTGTTGTTACCACTGCTCACTTTCTGCAGGCTCATTGGCTAGTTACCTTTCTTTTCCCTTTGTGCCAGTCTGGTTCCAGATACCAACCCACTCATTGCTCTTTAGTTCCCACCTCTTAGGGTGACACTTTATTTTCCATAGTTACTCATGTGGGAAAAAGAAAAGGAAGGAGAGCTGTCCCCATACTTCCTGCTCTAACCTCACTGTTCCTCTCAACACTCAGCTCAAATTCAACCTTCTACAGGCCTTTCCCAGCCCTCCTTTCCCACCCCTGCCCCACTGCTAACCCACTCCCTCTAAAACAGCATCCATTTACACTGCCTGTGTCTTATATGTACAGTTGTACATGTTGTCTTCCCCTTATAACATAAGGACCTTAAAGGCAGGGGATTTTCCCTGTCTTTGTATCCCTAGAACCTACTGCATACCAACCTGGTATGCATAAAGTGCTTAATGAATGCTTACTGACTGACCGAGAACATGCCTTGGCTCTATTCCCTAAATCAGCTAAATATGTTGCCAATATGCACACAAGACCTTCAATTCAGCTTAACATAAGCATCAAGTAAGAGCCTACTGTGTGCCTGGACCCTGGGGCTCTAAAGACAAAAATGAAACAGCTCCTGTCCTCAAGGACTGCTGAGAGTAGGGTGCACACGTATCTGAAGAAGTAAAGCAAAAGAATGAAGGAAATATATTCAGAGTAACTTGGGGAAGGAGATGAAGATAATATTGGGGATGTGAAAGTCCTTGTCTATACAGACAGGGCCCCTGAGCTCTGCTCTGAAGGAGTCAAGGGTTTCTCCAAGATGGTGGCAAGTGGAGAGCACAGTCCAGATCCAGAGGACCACACAGAGACTGAAGATGGAAGGTCAGGTACAGACAACTACAATAAAGCCGCTGCCTGAAGCAAAGTAAGTGAAACAGTATGGAAGGGGGTCTCCGAGCAGCTCCAGTCTTTGTTTTCCTGAGCCAGACAGGCAGAAAGGCTTGCAAAGGAGATGAAGGGAGTCATCTGGGGAGCATGCTCCTTGTAGCCTTGTCCTTTAACTCCTCTGGGAACCAGAACTTTAAAAGCACAATCCCAGAGTCTCAGAATAAATCCCCAAGAGGAGACAGTCTTCATATTCACCTGGAAAGCCCTATACAAACTGATGCTAAGTGAGAAGAGCAGAACCAGGAAAAACTTGTACACAATCACAGACACATCGTATGTATAAGGACCAACTTTGATAAACTGGACTCTTCTCAGCAACACACAGTTATAAGACAACTCTACAAGTCTCAGGATGGAAGGAGATGTCTACATTCAGAGAAAGATCCAGAAAGAACAGAGTTTAAATGGAGACTGAAGCAAGCTACATGCTCTCATTCTTTTCCATGTTTGGTTTTGTTTCTTCTTTCCCATTGTTCACTCCATTGGTTACAACCCTTCTATACAACCAGACTAATGCCCAATGTGAAAGTATTTGCAGATCCTATACTTGACTGCATGCTGCCATGGAGGGGGAGGGGAAAGGGAGGGGAAAAAATTTGAAACTCAAGAGACTGTGGAACTGAATCATGTAAACTAAAAGTAAATAAACAAGTCAATGAAAAAAAAATTAAAAAAAAAAGTATAAATCCCCAAATCACAGTCTCCAAACCCCAGGATCTTATGCTTCCAGGCTCTCAGCATCTCAAAATGAGAATCACTGAGGTATGGAGATGCATGGTCCCCAAATCAGAATCCCAGGACCATAGAAGCAAAAGAATCCAAGGTATTTCAGAATCCCCAAGTCTAAAAGACAAGTGACATCACATCTCCAAAATGTCACTGTCAGAATCATCCCTGATTCTATCTCTAAACCAGAATCCCAAGACCCAGATTCCAAGCATCAAAGAACCTTGGGAATCAAGAATACCAGAATTCTCCAACAGGATCCCAGAATCAGTGACAAAATCTCACAATAGGTTGCAAAATCTCAGAATCATCCCAGAATCAGAACCCCAGAATCTCCAAATCACACAACACCAACACTCTAGAATTTCTGAATCACAAGATCTCACAAACAGAGTGAGGGGTCAAGAGATCTCAGAATCCCAAAGTTTTAGGACTCCGAATACCAAACTCTCAGAAACAGAGACTTCAGAAACATGGCTCACATGCCATAAGAGCAGATGTGAAGACTCCCAGGATTGCCGAAGCATGGTGCCTCCCAACTGGAGCATTACAGAACCTCAGAATTAGAATCAGAAAGTTAGACTCTCAGAATCAGAGATTTCCTGAATCACTGAATCTCAGAAGTGAAAAGCACCTCAGAGGCCATCTAATATAACTCACTGTTATATTGTGACATATAACTGACCTGTATACCTGATGAGCTGCCATCCAGTCCCACTTGAAGGTCTCCAGTAATAAGCATTTCATAAGATCCTAAAGCAGCCAATTTCACTTGTGACAGCTCCAGCTGTTGGGAAGTTTCTCCCTTTTATTAGCCCCAAATCTGCCTCTGTAACTTCTTTCTAGTTCCCTAAAGCCACACAACAGAAATCCAATGCCAGACCTTTACTTTTTTTCTTCTCTAGGCTAATACTATAATTAAGCAATGCCTCACAGCTGATTGGGGATAGGGCTGGGGCTGGGGGTGGGAAGAGCAATCTCCAATCCCTCCTTCCATTACCAAACATTTGCCCCCAACTAGAATCATCTGAAATGCCCCCTGAGAAGATTCTAGTCTTTGAGGGGAAAATTGTTTGATTTGGAGGGAAGAGGAAGATGGACAGATCTGAGTGGGCTGTAGATGGATGGGGAAAGGGCAGTCTGACAGGTGCTAGGTAACTGGAGAGCAGGAAAGTTAGATGAGGGGATTAAAAAGGGAAGTGGAAAGTCCACAAAAGATACTTCTTGACTCTTTTTCACAGAATCATAGAATGTGAACTCTGGAAGAGATTTTAGAGATCAGCTAGTCTTGTCAGTAGGTGTGACGTGTGTGTACATGTATGGCAGACGTGTGCAGGTATGTATATGTATCTCCCAGGATGGGCAGACCATCAATGAGGAGATTCGGGCCCAATGCACACATTTATGTACATTTGGGGTTTGGACCTCCATGCCAGTCAGCCACCCATCCAGAACTCCAAGAGTTGCTTATGGCCAGAAGGTTACAGGATGAGCAGTTAGTAGGTATGTGAGGCATTGTCTGACAGCCAATGCAGTCCAGGGCAGAGTGTAGTGGACTGAAAGCCAGGAAGACCTGTATTCGAATTCTGCTTCAGCTACCTGGAAAAGGCACTCCCACTTTTTAACCCTCAGTTTCCCCTCTGAGTCATGAGCTTCTGTCCCTTAAGGTGATACATCATAGTATCAAAGCTCTAGAAGGGGCATCAGAAGCCATCTCATCCAGTCCCTCCCCTTCTACTGGGGCGGGGGGGGGGGTGGAACTGAGGTTCAGGGACGGGACCCATGTACATATAGTCAGAGATCGCCGCCGCTCCTCTCCGATGCCAGCGCTATTCCTTCCCTGGGCTCTGAATGTAACTTGCCATTATGATGTATCAGAGACAAGCCTTGAACCCAAGTGTTCCTAGCTCCAACGCAAGCCATGGCTCCTCCGTGTCACTTTCCTTCTCAAGGGATCTATTTTCTAGATGAGATAACCTCGACCTCAAAGAGTCACATGACTCACTCTAGCTCCCAATAGTCAGCAAATGGCATTGAGAGCCAAGGACTCCCACGGCCGGGGAAGAGTTTGTTCCACCGCACCCCCTCTGCCTTCTTTATTAAGAGGGTGACAAATAAAGGCGAGCTACGATCCCACACTCTCGGCAATAAATGTTTGCTGCCTTCAGCAGAAAGCCCAGAGCACCTGGTGTTACTTAGCTGAGGACAGAGAATGGTGTGGATTGACTTAATTGCCCTCCAGAGTATGAAAGATTATACATGCCAGGTTTGTGTGAGCAGACCCCGTGCCAAAGTCGTGACCTCAGTTTTCCCCAAATCAAGCAGCTTCCCCCTTCAGACTAGTCTGATCCAACTTCTCCAAATCACTTCATCTCTTCGTTAAATCTTGGTGCCCTGCCCTCCCTCACCCCCAGCCTTCTAACCCTACTCTGCCTCAAGCAAGAAGAAAAGGAGAGGGAGGAGGAGAAGGAAGAGGAAGGGAGGGGGGGAGGTAGGAGCCAAAAGGAAAAGGCTGGAGAGAGAGACACTGTGCACATACCTCACACCCACTACAGTGGCCTCTCTCCCGCTCTGTGTCATTTTGAGAGTTATCAGCAGGGAAGGTAAGTACACCAGCTCCTTGCCACCTCACATCTCTCCTGCTGCTTCTTCATTGCCTGCCATACAGTAGGCACTTAATCGATTCTTTTCATGCATGTTATCATCTTCTCTAGAATGAAAGCTCCCTGAAGACAGAAGCTTTCTTCCCAGAGCTGAGTGAAGATCTTAGCCATAGTAAGCACTTCATACTCGTTTTTCACTCAGGCAGGCACTCATTATGGAGGGCTCCCAAACCAATGCCTCCCAGGGTTGTTGTGAGGGATGAATGTGAAAACTCATGGAAAGTACTTTGCAAAACTTGAAGCACCATAAGAATGCAAGCCATTGTTATTAATTATTATTCAACATATTATAAAATATATAGAAAAATAGTCACTGGAAAAGGATGAGATAAAGATGAAATAATATTTGATCATAAAATCACTAGACAATATTGGGGATAAATAGCCAAATTTCTTTTTACTTATAGGGGCACATGATCCAAAAAGTTTGGATGCTCTGTTCTTAGTGTCCAGAAATATAAGACACACAGAAATACTTCCCAGGATCGTTATGAGGATCGAGTAAGATAAAATGTGGAAGCTGCTTTGCAAACCTGAAAGTACTATATACATGCTAGTGTCACACATATACATACATATCTATATGATCGCTCATCTCATCAACAAGCACTGATTTAGCTCTCACTCATGCCAGGCACTGTGCTAGGAGCTAGGGATGCAATGTCCTCAGGGACCTTTCACCTAGGGTCTCCAATTAGGACTAGAAGATCATGAGGCAGAACCACAGGTCTCTATTCATATTTCAAATCTTGATATTAAAGAGGATGCCCCAAATGCCAGCATCAGTCCATTCTGCCCAAATGTACATGTGCCCATGATCCCCATGCCTCCCCTATGTATAACACAAAACCTATTCTGAAGAGTCATTCAGTCTTAATTGGATGATGTTTCTAGCCCAGTCCATGGTTTCCTCAATTTGGGTGAATCATTACATTATAAAACTTAATGAGCTGAGCTTTGACTTGGCTGAATTTTTCTGTCCTCCCCCCTGCCAGGGCATTGGGCTAACCCAAAGTTCAGCACTAAGATTCCAGTATATTGGGAATCGATATTTAGAAGTTATTATTCCATTGCTTTTTATATTAAATTTTATTTTATTTTCAAATGAAGCTTCACTTTCTCTACCTCCCACCTCCCCACTCTCATCCCCACTGAGAAAGCAAGAAAAACAAAGCCCTCATTACAATCATATCTATCATCAAGCAAAACCAATCCCCACATTAGCCATGTCTTATGTCTCTTTCAAGTTCTATTTTGCCCTCTGGTTCTAAAATATCTGGGCAATTTTCCTTGAGAATTTCTTGAAGGACGCTTTCTAAGTTCTTTTTTTGATCATGGCTTTCAGGTAGTCCAAGAATTTTTAAATTGTCTCTCCTG
>CM053580.1:10020941-10036898 GCA_028627135.1 Pseudochirops cupreus | reverse complement strand
TTCCAGAAGGGAAAGCTCTGTCCCAAATCGCTGGGGTCCTCCCGGCTGCCATAGCTCTCAGGAAGATGCTAGGACTCTTCCTAATTACTTCCGGCTGACTGGATAATGAAGACTCCAAGACGGAGGCCCAAGACGGCAATCTGGATCCAGGCCGCTCAACTCAAGAGCACTGGCCTAAGAACAATCGCTAAGTCCCCCTGCTGTCTGCAGGCTGCGGGCAGGAAGCTACAACGCAGAGGCGGGTGCAAAACCTCTGCCTTTCACTTTTCTGCTCTGGAGGCCTTTCGCCAGACTGCTTATCTTCCCCCTTTGGCAATCCCCACTCACAGCTGCTGCTAATCCGCTCACCTGAGAGGCTCCTCCCGTCCAGCCACCCCTGGGGCGCAGCGGGGCTTCAGGGCAGGCTGGTTTCCATTTGCAGTGCTGATATGGTTCCTCGTAGCTGAGCTGACTTTAGTGGGAAGTATCTTTGTGTGCGTTTTGGAGTTCTAGGATTGGTTTAGAGTCCTGTTTTATGGGTATTTTGGGGTGGCTATGTGAGAGCTGCGATATGTTGCTGCTGCTACGCCGCCATCTTGGCTCCACCCCCCCAGTAGTTACTGAAATAACAATATGTTTACATGGAATTTTAAGATTTACAAAGTACTTTACATACATTATCTCACATGATCATGCAGGGGAGTAGTTTCAGGCAATCAGCTTGAAAAAATTAGGCTGAGGCCACATTATGGAGGGTGTTGAATGTAGGGTAGGTGTGAACTTCCTCTTATAGGGGAGGGCATGTGTACCCCCAGGAGGCAGGAGAAGCTTGTCAATGCAATGGGGAATATTTGGTAAATAACTATACTATCCTGTGGAAATCAATTAATCTCTCTATTGCTTCTGTACATAGGCATGGTGAACTGGAGTTTATTTCCTTTCCTACTGAATAGGAAATACAGGGAAAGTTTATTGACATCCAAGGGGTTCATGGACTGACAAAGGTTGGGGTCCTCTACTACAGACACTGGGAAGTCACTGTTTTTGAGGAAAGTGTCACCATGACCAGAGATGGCAGCAGGGAGATGAATCTGGTGAAGGCCAACTGCAAGACAGAAGAAGTGGGAAGGGGGTGATAATTGCCGGCGTGCACACCGGAGATGATGAGGACTCACCTGTGGTGGTGAGACGTGGACTCAGTTGGATGGTTGTCACTGGAGTACACACAGGAGAGCATGAGGACCCAGACTATGGTGGCAGAGCAGAGCAGGGTCTTCAGGATGACTGAGGGAGTGATCATGGCCCCGCACAAAAACTGTCAGGCAATGAGAGCAGCAGATGTGCCCGAGATGAGTGGGGCCATCCAGAAGGGCAGGGGCTGAACCTGGCCAAAGTTTGTCCTGAAAACAGTCCCCTGACCGGCCATCTAAGACTGCTTCTTGTTGATTATTTTGCCAAATAAAGAAGTCGGGTCGGGTCACTTATCACAGCCCCTGCTCTGTAGGCTCTCACAGTCTAAGGAGAGAGACAACTGCATACGAACCAAATGCCGACAGGACCAGCAGAAGAAAAGCTTCTTATAGGGGGGGATCTTAGCTGGGATCTGGGGGGAGTTCAGACACCGGGAGGGGCAGGGGTGGAAGCATGAGAAGGGCCTTCCAGCAAAAACAACCTGCAGCTCAAGTTCTGAACAGGCCCACACTGACAAGCTTCCCAAGAGAAAAGGGGATAAAATAATGACATTTCTGTGGAGCGTTTATGTTGATAAATTGCTCCACATCGCATGTCTCAGACTTCTCAACAAGCCTCTGTGGTAGCTCCTGCCCATTTCGCTGGTGAGGAGACTGAGGCTCAGAGAGGTTAAGGTAATTTGCCTCCAGCTGGGAGTATCAGAGGAGAGACTTAATGCACCACACCCCCTTTCCTGCCTTTTGGTGGACTGACGTTTCCCAGAACCTGCCTCAGCATCTCTCTCCCCACGACCTTGTCGCCCTCAAACATGGCTCATTGGATCGTAGTTTTAGAGCTCAAAGGAAACTTGGAGGTCATCTGGTTTTTGTTTTACAGATAAGGAAACTGAGGCCCAGAGAGGGCGAGTGACATGCCATGGGTCACTAAGATGTAAACGGTGGAGTTAGGTCCTCTGACTCAAAGACTGAGACTCTCGCCTCTAACATGCCAAGTTTGGATCGGATCAAGTCCTGATCCAAGAATGGCCTGTTGCACCAATCCAAAGTGGCCATGGGACCCAGCTGATGAGACAGAAGATGTGGCTCAGAGCCTCCCTCAGACACACTGAACCATCTGATCCTCATGAGGGTCACTTAAAGTCCCTAAACCCCAGGTCCCCAGTCCCTTCTGGCTCCAGATCGGATCCTCGGATCTTGTCTGTCAGTCCACAGCATTTATGAAGGGCCTGCTCTGTGCCTGAGAGGCCCCACGTGCTAGGGCCCTAAGCACTCAGGGAGAGGCTACTTAGGCCAACAGCTGAGAGACTGCCCCAGTCTGTTCCTGTCCCACCTGGGTTAGGGACCAAAGCGGGTGCACAGGGATTGGTCTAATTAGTTCCAGGGAAGGAGGAAAGTCAAATCCTAGCCAGGTGGCCCAGCTGCCCCCTCCCCCATCAACATGAACCAGCTTCACTTGACCTTGACCCCTCAGAGGTCTCTGTGTGTGTGTGTGTGTGTGTGTGTGTGTGTGTGTGTGTGTAACAGACAGAAACAGAGACAAGGAGATAGAGAAAGGGAAGACAGAGAAAGAGAAGGGGAGGGGAGACAGAGAGAATGGGAGACAGAGACAGACAGAGGGAGCGAGAGAAAGAGGAAGACAGAGAGACAGAGAGTAGGCATGTCATTAACCTTCCTTCTCTCCATTCTCTTCCCTCCACCATTTTTGGCCCTTTACCCTCCCAGTCAGGAAGAGAAAGGAACGTATCCTAGTCATTTCACACCATTCACATGGCCCTCTACCAATTTTGAATCCCTGTAATTCAATGACCCCTGGAGCATGCCCATGGCATGTGGAGTGGTGGCCAGGCAGGCCCATCAGGCCTGACTCAGCACCAGGAGGTTGGGACTGAATGTTCTCCCAGCTCCTGTCTTTCCCCCAGAATGTCCATGCCAAACCAAGCCTGGTGTCCAGCAATCTCAAGCCATGTCATGCGAGAAGAGGGAGTCTCCAAAAGCAAGGTCCCATGAATTTAGGGGAAAGGAACTGAAGGAAGAAGATCCCCCTTCCCTGGGTCTCTGGGGCTAAAGTGCTCAGTACCAAGATTTCACATCACCAAGGCTCTCACTACAAAGAAATGTCAAGCTGGTGCCTCCTAGAGGGCACCACAATCCTGGCATATCATGCCCCAAACAAACGCCAAGGACATACAGTCCAGAGGGACACCAAGAGCTGGCTGTGGGTAGAATTGGGAGGCAGGGGGAAATGGTCTTCCCACCTCCCATTCCATGCTGGAAACTTCCCCTTGTCTGGATCCCCTCCTGGCTGACAGCTTGTGCTGTCTCTCCCCTTCCCCACCCAAACTGCTCAGGGGAGGAGCTGACCTTAGTCACCTAATCTCCTGGAGAATTTAAGAGGTGTCTTCTTCCTTAGAAGTTGGTACATTAAGGACCAGTCAGCATCTGTAATGTGCTTGTTCTACGTCAGATCCCGTGCTAAGCTCGAGGGAGACAAAGCAAAGAAAATCCCCAAACTCCTTCCCTCACATTAGAGGACATCCCTCAAACACCCTAACCTCCCAGTTCCTCACCTTGCCCATTTCCCATGACCCAACCCCCCTCCAGAGATGGCCCCAGCCTCGATCTTCCCATCACCCAAGAGGGTTCCATCCCCATGTTCGTGAGCTCTGGGGATCTCCTGTCTGCTTGATATCATGTCACCTCACCCTCCTCCCTTTGGTTCATCAGCGCTGCTCCTCCTCTCCTCCTATCTGGACCCCTTAGTGAGCATCGATATACTGTCTTCTCCAGTCATTTGTCCCCTATCATACAGGTGACCCAGCCTTGGATCACTCACACCATCTGCTGCCTTTGTTTCTCCAATCACATGCTGCTGAATGTCAATGGGCTCAAAGCAGGGTCTGGGAGCCTCGGGCTTACTTGCTAATTGATGGCAATGGGTCAACCCCTCTAGTCGTGGTGGGGGCAAGAAGGAGGGGCCCTTCTCCATGAGGTTGCTCCAGGCAGAACCTACATTGTAGCTCAGAGGGCTGGGACTTCTTGGCCAGGCTCTCATTCCAAAAGGCTTCTCCCCCATTGTATTATTCTTCCACCATTGCACTCATCTGGAGCTGTTTCCCAAGCAAAATCATCTCAGTGCTGCCAAGAGTGCTTCCCTCCGAGAGCTAAGCATGAGGCTTCCTCGGGAGGAGAAGCCCCAGAAGGGAGGCAGGCGGGTTTTCCATGTCCCTTCTTCAGCAGGAGGCCAAACGGCTGCTAAGCAGGCAAGGAGCAGCCAAGGCCTTGAAGGAGAACCATCAAGAAAAGGGCCGTGTCCAAGTAAGGCCCGGCCAAAATAAACCTCCCCAAATCGGTCTCCTTGCTCTCCATCTGGTCAGGACGGTTTGTAAAGTGTTTCTCAAGTCCAGAATGACTGCTGAAGTGCACTTGACTTCGTGACCAGCTGATATCGAAGAAAGGACTGGCCCTGGGGCCAGAGGACCCGAGTTCAAATCCTACTATCATGCTCACTAAAGCAAGTGTCTTAACTTCCCTGGGCCTCACTTTCCTCAACTGGAAATTCAGGGGGGTAGATCTGATGGCCTCTGAGGTCCTTCCAGTTACAGTCCTGCATGTGACCCTGGACAAGTCACTTAATATACTGTGCCTCAGTGCCCTCCTCTGTAGAGTGAGGGCCTTGGATTTGATGGCCTCTGAGGTCCTTCCAGCTCTAGATCTGAGTCTCCCCCCTGCCCTTTCTCTCCTCCCCTCATCCTTTCAAAATATGCCCATGTCTGACTGGGAGAAGTTGGTGGTACTGTCAGTCAGTCAACATACAACTAGGCACCTTCTATTAGAGCAGAGGGAGAAGTTCAGGATGCCCTTTCCACAGTCACTACAAGACCGATGGACAGAACTGGACTTCCTGTTGGTAATTCCTGATCACATCAACAGGGAGGCAAAGACCCCTCGCCCACTGGGTGGCCAGTTCATACCAGCTAGCATTTGCCATCCGAGCTTCCTGTCAGGGAAAGGGCTAGAGTGGAATCACCTTCTCCCACATGTGGCACATGTTGTTCAGCCATGGGCTGCCCCTGGGGGCCTCTTCAGAGACCCAAGGAGAGGTTCCGGGAGCAGTCTTGTTGAGGGTCAGAATTCCAGGGACTCATGGATCTGGAATCTCACCAATGTGGTTGGTACCCGGGATGGCTCCCTGCCTCCATCACCACTGCTTGTCCCCTTCCATTCGAAGCAGGGTCTTAGAGGAAGGAGAGTAGTCTGGGCACAGGGTGCAGCTTATGCAAGGGCATGAAGGAATGTGGAATCAGTCTAGAATGAGGAACTGGAGCACAATAGGAGTTTGTACTTCATCCTAAGGGCATCAGGAGGCAGATATCCCACCCCACCCCCTCTTCCTGGGTGAAGGACTGGGTTCCAATCCTACCTCGGACCCCAATGGCTTTGTATAAATAAAACTCTGGACCTGCCCGAGCCCAGCTTCCTGTTAGTAAAATGGAGGTGCTAATACCTTCGGGATAATGTGGGCAAAGGTCTTTGCAGATTTTAAAGGCTTTTGTTACCGTTCCCCAGCCAAAGAGCCCCATGTTCCTCCTCCACTCCTCCACAGTCCCAGCTGCTTCTCTCCCCACTGTTTTTGGACAGAGATTTGTCTTACCCATTTTTCCAAAGCTAGATACCTCCTCCTCCCCTGGGAGGGTGCCAGTCCCCTCAATGGGCAAGTCCCTGGTGTAAGTGCCCAATGCCCCCCCAGGCCTAGGCTGCTGTACCAAATGCTCCCTCCCCAAACAGGAACCGCCCAGCTTGGCCACTGCACACTCCTTCTGGACTCTTCCCACACTCGCCCTCATTTCCCACATCCAATCGATTCTGTCCTCTTAATTCACCATCCACGATTTCTCCCATCCATTTCTTCTCTCTCCTCCACAGTCGCCAGTTCTAGCCCATCACCTCCTGAGGCAGCCTGGTTCATAGTGGAAACTGAGGTGCAGGGAAGTGACTGACCTAGAACAGGGTCAGGGTCACGTGGCAGAGACAGCATTCTCCAGCCCAGGGTTGCAGACCAGAACCCCAGGCCCCTTTGTGGTCCTTGACTCCCACGCTCTCACGCTTCAGATGAGGTGGCTGATTGGCCTAGGGTCACCCCGGGACAATGCGCTAACCCGCCTGTGTGAATCCTCTTCCAGTATAGACGGCCCCCCCGGGAAGCCGGCTTCTCCGCGCGCCGCCCCGGCCCCCGGGGTGGTTTTCTGTTGGGGGCCCAGGGAGCAGCGCAGGGTCTGTAACCCAGCGAAGTCTCAAAGCGTCCTGACAAGCGGACCCCGCTTTGCCTCCGCGTGCCCTTCCCCCCACCCGCTACGCTGCCTAACGAGTTCCAGAAGATCGGCTGGGAACGCCCATATCGAACTCGTAAAGCCCCTTTATTAGGGTCCCGGGGGGGAGACCCGGATGCGGCCGGTTATTTCTTTGGATTTCACTTTTTTCTCTTCTCTGAACATTCCCTTCCAGGAGTTTAACGTGGGATTTTAAAGCTACAGACCCTCCTTTCCTTCCCCTCTCGCCTCCTCTTTGCGGGAGGGGAAATCTTGGGTTTTCAGCCCAGAAAAGAGAACATAAATCCACACACGATGCGCACTTTTACATGGTGGGTGAGTGCGCGCGCGTGTGCGAGCGTGAGCCTGTGCCCGCGTGCAGAGAGAATGTATATCGAGGTGACTCAACCATTTCCTTTGCCAAGGCGGGCAGATCTTGGCAGTGCCCCCAAGTCCTGAAACGTCCATTCTCGCTCCAGGCTGGGAAGGAAGGCGAGCTCCATCACAGGCTAAGTTTCAGATTCAGAA
Source organism: Pseudochirops cupreus (assembly GCA_028627135.1). Classification (NCBI taxonomy): domain Eukaryota; kingdom Metazoa; phylum Chordata; class Mammalia; order Diprotodontia; family Pseudocheiridae; genus Pseudochirops; species Pseudochirops cupreus. Next base: position 10,029,895 of record CM053580.1, on the reverse strand, counting down.
AGAGAAAGTCCCGCGTTACTGCGGCAGTCTGTGGGCTCAGAGCTGGGGTCTCTGGCCAAACCCCAAAGTAGCCCCGGCTCCCTCTGCGCCATCAGCCCCAATCACAAGTCGGTGGCAGAGGGTTTCCATCACTAGTTTGTCTTCAGATGTTCCGAGGGTGATTTTTGCTTTTGGCACGTCGGAGGAGGCCCAATCTCGGCCCCGTAGCTGGACTGTTTGGGTAAACATGCCGGAATCGAGCCCTTCGGTGCCTTTGGGTGGTCTCATCCAGGCCCCGAAGGCAGGGGAGGCAATGTGCTGAATCAGCAAGGTTCACATGCCAACATTCTTGCCCAGCGCCGATGCCTTGGATGGGACGCAGAGGCGTGCTCCGAATTTTACAAGCTAACATGATGCCTGTAAGGGGGAAGCACAGGCTGGATGATCAAGTTCTGTCTGCGCAGGCCAACAAGGAGAAACTGAGGAAGGAAGGGGCTGCCATCAGACTCAGTGGGGGGAAGCAACCACTGGCCTAGTCCTTGAGCCGCCTCCACCAGGCAGTGGACCAGTCGCTAGGACAAAGCCAGCAACTCCGGCTCAACCCCAGGGCCCAGATACATATTAATTCAACTCAGTTCAGCTGGTTATTAAGCAGCAGACACTGCTTGACACCAGCAAGACAAAATTAAAAGGGGCACTTCCTGTCCTCAAGGGGCTTACATTCCAGTTATTTTTAGGGAAGTGAGATCTTTCTAACTCTGCAATTCTACCCCTCTGTGGTTCTGCAAAAATGCCCAACAAGTCACAGTGGGGCCCCTCGAGGAGCCCAGAGAAGCTTCCTTCCAAGAGCTACAGGGCATCCCCAAAGCCTTAGTGAGACCTTGGGGGAATCACAGCCGTGAAGTCCTCCACACCTGCTTCCAATCCATACCCCAGGCAGCTTCCAAATCCTCTTCCTAGAGCTCAGCACCCCCACCCATGTCACTGCACAGAGGCTCCTTCCTGCCGCCAGGGTAAAACCCAATCTGTTCACCCAGCATTTCAGCTGTTAGCCCAATCTAGATCCAGTCTGCCCTCTTTCCTGCACTCTGCAGGCCAGCCACATTGTCCTACCTTGTGCTCTCCAAACTCCAAAAGTCAGGGTCAGAGAACAGCTAACATCCCAGCTTTGGCTGGAGGGGACCAAGAAAGCAGGTTGTTCCTGAAGGTCTTGCAGGTCAGGCTAAGGAGTTTGGATTTTGTCCTTCAGGCAATAGAGAGGGGAAGCTGACTCTGAGCAGGGGAGTGACAGGTCAGAACTGACCCTGGAAGGTTCCTTGGCAACTACACTGTCTCCATCCTTACCCCCAACCTCTTGAAATCTCTCACTCCCATGAAAGCTCACTTACCTCAGGCCCTGCCTCCTCCAGGAAGCCTTTCCTGACTCCTCCCAGGTGTTTTTGGGTATCTAGGTGGCTAAAGTTCTAGATGTGGAGTCAGGAAGACCTGAGTTCAAATCCTGCCTCAAATATTTATTAGCTGTGTGGCCCTGGACCAGTCACTGAACCTCCTCCAGCCTTAGTCTCTTCATCTGTAACATGAGAGTAATAGTAACATCTATTCCAAAGGGTTATGAGGATCAAATGAAATTAATTTGTTCAAACACACACACTCATACACACACACACTCACACATACTCTCACACACTCACACATACTCTCACACACTCATACACACACACACACTCACACACACTCTCACTCACACATACACTCTCACACACTCTCACACACTCTCACACACACACATGCACAAGTTTACAAACCCTAAAGCAGCACACAAATGCTGGCTTCTCCACTCCCACAGAAATGCTTTGTACGTATCTTACATTCACTCACCCAAGTGCACATTGCTTTTGCTATAGGAGAATGTAAGCTTTGAGGGCAGGCATGCCCCCTCTTTCTGTCAGTATCCCCAGAACCAAACTTAAGTTCCTGGAACACAGGAGTGCTGAATAATGATTGCCAAAGCCGTTGGATTGACTAGAGTGTGAAAGAGGGGAAGGAGGAGCGGAGGGCACGGAGAGCAATTAGGAGCAGATTGCATATCCCAGGCAAGAGGGGTGAGGGCCTGGACTCAGAGGGTAGCCATGGGAGGGAGAAGCTGTGGAGGAAGAAAGGTCTGGCAGAAGATGGGATGGAGGTGGTGATGACTCCAAGGCTGAGATTCGGTGACTGGCAAGATCATGGAGCCCTGGGGAAACAGGGGAAATGTTCAGCCAGGCTCCTCTGGTCTCCCCTTTCATTCTGGGAAAACCAAGGTGGTGAACTGAGTCACTCGCCCAAGGCCAGCAGCAGGCCCGTGGCAGAATGAGCCTCGGGATTTATGGGCCTCATGCTCCACATCCTTAACCAGAGGGAAGCTGGGCAATCCCTATCAAAACACATTAGAACATGCCGCTGGAACACTTGAACCAGACGCCAACGTTAACCAGAGCACTGGACCATAGAAACCCAAATCCCCAGCTGAGTGGTTAAATGGATGGTTTGGTTAGCAATTAAATGTTGAAAGAAGGAAAAAGAAAGAGCAAAAGGAAGAAGACAGAGAAAGGAAGGATAGAAGGAAGGAAAGGAGAGAGGGAAAGAGGGAAGAAGAGAAAAGAAGGAAAGAAGAAAGAAAAAGATGAAAAAGAGGGAATAGAGGAAAGAAAGAAAGGAAAGGAAGGAAGGGAGGAAGAGAGGAAGCAAGGGAAGAAGGGGGGAGGAAAGGAGAAAGAAAGAAAAAGAAAGAAAGGAAAGAGGGGAGGGAGGGAAGAAGGGGGAGGAAAGGAGAAAGAAAAAAAGAAAGGAAAGAGGAAGGAAGAAAAGAAAGAAGGAAAGAGGGGAGGGAGGGAGAGAGGAAGGAGAAGGAAGATGCCTATGAACACTTTGACCCTCCAGAATTTGTCCACTCTAAAGAAAGGGGAGCGGCAGAGCAGGGGAGTAGGGTGAAGGCCTCTGGAAAGGTGGCGTTCTCTTCCAGAGGAAGACCTGGGAGACGTGTCCTTTATTTTAACCCGAGTCTGGATCTCTGACTTTGAAGCTGAACATGCCGGGAAGCTAAAGAAAGTGTCCTGCTGGCACCAAGAGGCCCTGGCTCGAGAGACTGAGCTCCCGACAAACGAGCTTCTTTCATCCCGTGAGATCTCCTACAAAGAGAAAGTGACGGAGCTGGAGGAGCAGGTACCACGGGAAGGAGGGTCCGAGGAGTGAAAAGCATGAAGGCTGAGGGGTAGGGACAAGTGACACTTCAATCACTCACTGGTACTCCCTGAACCTGGAGAATCCAATTTGGTTCCATTTAACAAGCATTTATTAAGCTACATTTAAGCTTTAATAGGCCTCCCTCCATATCAGGCGCTGTGCTAAGGATTCAAAGACAAAAACGAGATTGTCCCTGCCCTCGAGGAGCTTACATCCTATTGAACCAGGAAAAATGTACAGAGCTAAGGAAATAGAAAGTAATGGAGGGGGAGACACGTGGTTGGAAGGGATTTCAAAGACCATCGAGGCTAACCCCTACCTTCCGTGGGCCTTGCTTCACCACCTCTACTGACCTCGTGAGGCAGCCCCAGCCATTAGGGGCAGGCCTGATGCTTGGGAATCCTTTCTTCCCACCGTCGTTGCACACGGTTCAGTAGATGGAGCACTAGATTTGGATTCAGGGACACTGAGTTCAGATTCTGCCTCTGAAGGAGAGAAGTCACTTCACCTTGGGGTCTCAGTTCCCTTCTCTATAAAATGAAGAGAGTGAACCAGTTGGCCTCCGAGGTTCTTTCCAGCTCTACAGAATCCTCTTATGTTACACTCCTAGGTCTGAACGTTCCCTCCACTATGTGGAGGGCTCCTGGACCCCTCCTCCCCTAATCTTCTTGTCCCTAAGCTATGGATCTCTAATTCCTTCTAATGGTGTGAATGTGACATGATTTTCAGAAAGAGACAGTCAGACAGTCCCAACCCCCCCACCCCCACTGCACATGCACGCGCGGGCGAGCACACACACACAGACACACACGCCATTTCCTCTGCTGACTGTCTCCTTAAACGAATTCTGATTAACCAGCACCTCTTACTAACTTCCACTGGGGCCGTTCTCCTGCATGTGCAGCGCGCAGGTAGGTGGTATTATCACCTCCACTTTACAGATGAGGAAAGGGAAGCAAACAGAGGTGTGACGCTAAATCTGAATCCAGCTCTTCCCGACTCCCGGCCCAGCTCTCCATCTGCCCAGCTGCTTTAAACTATAAAAGGAAAAGAGGGACAAATCAGTGGGGAGAATCAAACAGGTGATAGAAGAATGGAGAATTCCTTTAAAACTCCTGAAAGAAAATCACTGTTAGTAACAAAGGTAACAAGCTGTACCCACACCACACCTACAGGACTTGGAAGACTGCGCTCTTTGAGGTGCGTAGGAGGAGTATCACTGTCTTCTCCATTGGGGGGGTGGGGGCTGGGGGCTGGGCCAGGCCTGTGATCTCATCAGTGTGGGGAATTCCCAGGTGGCAAAGCAGATCAGTCATTAGCTCACAACTCACATCCACAGTGAGGCCTGGACATTGAAAGGTTAGGTGACCTGCTGGTGGTCACACAATGGTATGTGTCTGAGGTTGGACTTGAACCCAGATCTCCCAGGCTCCAAGATCTACTTTAGCCCAAAGGACCAGAGATTTCGAGTGGGAAGTCTTAGAGGTCACCAAGTCCAACCTTCTCATTTTATGGACAAGGAAACTAAGGCCCATAGAGATGAAGTGACTTACTAGTGAGTGCCAGGGGCAGGATTCAACCTGCCCACTGCACCAAGCTGGCCTCACCTCTATCTCACATGTGAGGAAATGTGGGGGAGATAACTGTTTGGCATAAAAAAATAAACCTGAGCTGAATCTAAGTGATCTGAGAGCAGAATCATGGCAGCCTGGGTTTATATAGTGTGAAGGAAACTTCCAAGGCTCCCCTCCCCTTCATTCATCACTTTCCACATGTGCTGAATTGTATATGTAGTCTAGCCCCTGAGAATGTGAGCTCCTAAAGCCAGGAAGAAGGAAGAAAGGAAAAGAAGGAAAGAAAAAGGGAAGGGAGGGAGGAAGGAAGGAAGGAAGGAGGGAGGGAGGAGGGAGGAGGGAGGGAGGGAGGCTTTCTTTATATTCCCAGAGCTTAGCACAACGCCTGACCCATGGTGGTAAATATTTCACAGATGCCTGTTGACTGATTTTGGAGGATCTGATCCAACGACCTCATTTTCCAGATGCATAAACTGAGGCCCAAATTGCTAAGCAGCCTGTCCAAGGTCACACAGGTAAGGCCTGTCGGGGTTGTTGCTGTTGTCCTGTATTTGTAGCACCTTGCCCAAAGCTGGAGCTTAAGAAATGTTTGCTGAACTTCCCTAAAGTGAAGGCTCCTAAGGGGATGGGGTTCTCTCCCTTCTCCAAGTGAATGCTCTGAAGGCACAGCTGAGCCAAGAGATGAAGAAGAGACGGGCCTACCTGGGCTGGGTGCTACAAAGGGGAAAGTGACCCCCAAACCCTGCAGGCCAGTCAGTCTGACTTGTGGGTCCTGCTTCTTCACGAGGTGCCAAAAGCATTCCACAACAACCAGAGATCCGAGGGCTCTTGATCCCAGGGCTCAATCAAGTGGGAAATGTAGCCCACACCCAATGAGATTTGCAGATGAAGCCAATGAATGGAGGCAGCATCACCCAAAGGAACCTCTCGCAGAAGAGCAGAGATGAACCGACTGGGGTCACCATTGCTGGCCTAGTTCAGGGAACTTAACATCAAGGAAACTCTCCAGAATTACAACGACCAAGGGACTCATCACCAAAGGCCCATTCTCAGCATCTCCTGACAAGTACTCAGTTTCCTGAGTTTTAGCATTTCTCTGCATTTGAGATTACTCTCTCGTAAAATTATTCCATTATCTTCTGTCGGAACAAGCAACAAGACTCCACCTTTAATCAAATTTCCATCTGCCGTGATAGTGTTGGCACCTCCAGCCTCATCCTGATTCAAGGAGTCCACCTGGTACAGTGGAAAGAATCCTGGCTTTTTACTTCAGATCTACCAATCCTGCCTTTGCAATCTGGGGCTTCTCACATGCAAAAATGAAGGAGGGAACCAGGTAGCTTCTAAAGCTCCTTCTGTCTCTCAATCCAATGAACCTTTCACAAACACAGGAAACCGATAGAAGCTGTTTCTACCAAAAATAATAAAAAATGCTCCGTCCCCTACGAGGTACTTTCGGAGGAGGGGCCCTCACCCATTCCTGTACCCAAACTGGTGGGATCTTTAGCTCTATCTCTGACCCATAGGCCTGTCAGGTGGCAGGGGGCCAGCATTGTCTCAAAGCCATGTCCTCTCCTGACTTGCTAGTTGTGCTCTCTCTAAAGTGTAAAATTGTAAGTTTCTCCAGATCCACCCACTCCTCTCAGCCTAAAGTCGCCAAGAAAATCCCCACAGAATCAGACTGTGGTCGTCTTAGCAACGGTGACAACCATCTTGGGGTCATGGGGAGCTTCACCTGTTAGCATCAATTCACATTTTTCCCATTCACTTTGGCCAAAGTGTTTTTTTTTTCCTTCCCTGTTTTCTTTGGGGCCAACGGGTGTTGTCTCTGTGGCAACCCAGGTTACTTTATCCCAGTGACACTGGGAAGCAGGGGAAATGTTCTTGAAAAAGCCCCATCTGTGAATGTGTTGGGTGGGTTTACATCTTGAATGGATTTAAGGTTCATTAAAAAGTTTGGTAATTCGAACCAAATTCTGGCCTCCTGTCAATTCCCAGCGTCCATGGTGTAATCACTCTAGCATGAAGACAAGAAGACCCCAGGAAAGGGGTTTACACCTCCAGACATTCTCCTCCAACAATGATTTTTTCTTCTTCTTTGTGGATCCAAAGAAACGCCTTCTCTGCATCTGAACTTTACTCAACACTGAACAGGGAGAGCCTCGAGACCCAATTCAAAGGTTAAAGACCCTTCCTCTCTCAGCCTTTTAGCCAAGATTAACTCAGGCCTTCTCTCCCAGAGCTTTTCTCTCCTCAATGACAGGAATAAAGGGGCCCCTGGCAGAGGTAAGGGAGAGAGTAAGTACAGAAGGAAAGGAGGGAATGGGTACAGATAATTGGGATGGATGGAGCAAAAAAAAAAAAACCACAACAGGTGCCAAGAAGCCATTTTCATGTGGGGAGTCCCAAGAGATTCGTGCCCTTTGGAAAGGTTCCCCAGATGAAGCTCGGGGGTGTTAACAGTCATGTGTCTCCCTCAGCTTTGTCACCATTTTAATGGTCAAAGGTTCATGTCATTCCATGTCACATCATTGTTCCTCTGTGTGGGGATGATCTTTCATTACTTTCACATGAGCCAAAAATGACAGAAAGGTCAGAAGCTGACCATAAACTCTGTTCTCTCTGCTCCTTTGGGAGAGTTTCCTTTGGGTGACACTGCTCCCACTCATCTTATCCAAGTGTGAATCTCATTAGGTGTGGTTCCTGGCCACACTTTTCACCAGATCCTCCTCCTCCTCCTTCCTCCCCTCCCTAGTCAATAATAATGACAGTTAGCGTTTCCAGAGCACATCGTTTGCAAAGCTTTACCTCTTTTGATTCTCACCATAACCCCAAAGAGGTAGGTGCTATAATCTTCCTTTTATAGGTGAGAGCAGTTAAGTGACTTACCCAGGATTGTAGACCTGGCACACAGCTGAGGCAGGGCATGAACTCTGCTCTTCTTGACTCCAAATACAAAAGTCTCTCCCCTGTGCCTCCTACCTACCTCCAAAACACTCTACCAAGTATAATCCTCCTAAAAGACCAAAGACAGAAGGACAGACCAAAATATTGGCAGCAGTACCTTCTGTGATAGAACCGGAATTCTCGTGGGAGCCCCCTGACTGGAGAATGCAGAGGGACAAGGGCTGTGATGCCGCTGGTATGTGGAATGCCCTCCCTGGATGAGGACACTCCTTTCATCAGTGCAGGTCAGCACTTTCTCTAGCACTCAGAGTCTTAGAGAGCTTTGAGAGCCCCGGAAGTAAAGTAATTTGCCAAAGATCACGCAACCAGAAGGTATCAAAGATGGGTCTATAACCCAGAACTTGCTAGTTCCAAGGCCAGTTCTCTATCCTCTACAATATAATGTGGTATCACTGGGCCACAAGAAATGATGAATATGAGACATTCAGAAAAACAGAGGAGACTCATGTGAACTGAGAGAACAAAAAACATAACCAGGAGAGCCAAAGATACAGTGGCCATGATAATGTCCACAACAAGAATACTCAGCCAAAGGCGAATTGAGTAACAGTAAAGCTCAGTCTTGGCTCCAGAGAAGAGAAGAGGGAGCACGTTTCTTCCTCTTGGTACAGAGGTGGGGAACTGCAGTAGCAGAATCTCACATACACCATGAGACAAGGCTGCTGAATCAGCTGGTTTTGTCTGACTGTTCTTCTCTTTCACGGGAGAGAATTGAGTGGGAAAGGAAGATGACATGAAAACAAAAGGCATCAATAAAGATTTAAATTGACAGTCACAGAGGAGTTTATTCAGCTCGAGATTTGGGAAAACACCACATTGCCTTTGTTGCTGGCATCGGACCCTCCTCAGGGACGGGTCAGGCAGCTCGGCACTTCATTCCCATTTCTCAATTTGAAAAGAACAGCACAAGTTATTGTGGCTATTTTAATTTCATCTCCATGGGTTTGGAAGACACAAATAAAGGATTTTCATTTCCTCAAATCCATCCAAAGATCCCCAGGGCGACTACGGCTTGTTTTGTTTTCTTCAGGCTCCCTGGGCTGATCTGGGCTGCTTGATTGTCACACAAAGGAGCACCCCCAAGTGGGTCTGAGGTCCAATGAAAAAGATAAAGAAAGAAAGAAAAAGGAAGGAAGGGAGAAAGAGAGAAAAGAGAAAGAAGGAAGGAAAGGAAGAAAGAGAGAAAGAAAGAAAAAAGGAAAGAAAAAAGGA
>CM053580.1:10002630-10020841 GCA_028627135.1 Pseudochirops cupreus | reverse complement strand
GAAAGAAATAAAGAAAGGAGGGAAGAAGGAGGAAAAGGAAAGGGAGGGAAGAAAGAAGGAAAGAGGAAAAGAGAGAAGGGAGGAAGAAGGAAAATAGAGGGGGAGAGAGGAAGGAAGGAAAGAAGGAAGGAAGGAAAGAGGGAAGGAAGAAAGGAAGGAAGGAAGGGAGGGAGGGGGAAGGGAGGGAGGAGGGAGGGAGGAAGGAAGGAAGGAAGGAAGGAAGGAAGGAAGGAAGGAAGGAAGGAAGGAAAGAAGGGAGGGAGGAAGGAAGGAAGGAAGGAAGGAAGGAAGGAAGGAAGGAAGGAAGGAAAAGAATAAAATAACCCTAAGAGTCTTCAACTCATCCAGCTGAAAATGGCCCTGGGGATGTGGGAATAATATATGGATAAACCAGGAATATGGGTAATACTACTGTGGAGACCAGGGTCCTCCTTGGTGATGGAAGGAAGAGGAAGAAGAGGGGAATCACATGGGGATGATTCCTTCCTTCTCAGGGACTTCTTAAAATCAGGTTTCAATGAAAATCAAGGACAGTTTTGAGGGGAAAGGTCACAAAGGAGTTAACAGTAAGGGAGGCAGGGGATGAGGACAGAGGACAGTAATACAAAGAAGGCAGAGAGGAGAGGAGGGGTTCTGCTTCTTTGTCTTAGGAAGTAGGTAAAAGATATGGGATGACTGGATGTTTGTGACTCAGAATCAGACCCTCAGAGCCACCTGGGCCATTGAGTCCCACCCAGACTTGAACAAGGGCCCTTTCTATACCATTTCAAACAAGAGTGTCCAGCTTTTGCTTGGGTCTAGTGATAAGGCACCCACTAAGCCACCCATTCCCCTTTGGGACAGCTTCTGTTGTTAAGAAGTGTTCCCTCCCATCAAGGCTCAACTTCCCCTGGCTGCTCCCAGTTCCCTCCATCCCTCTGGGGCCACACAGAAATACTATGCTTCTTTCACCCCCAAGTCCTTTGATGGCCTGAAGACAGCTTGCCTATTGCTCCTACATTTTCTCATCTCCAAGCTCAAAGACCAGTCCTCACGAGACATGGTGTCAAGGTCAGCCATGTTGCCTTCCTTTGGACATTCTCCAGCTTCTCCATGTCTTTCCTAAAATATGGAGCCCAGAACCAAACCTAACAAGAGCCTAAGCCATGTTCTGGCCATCTCAAGGGATGGTGGGACCTTCCCCTGCCTACCCCTGGGTGTTATGCCTTTCTTCCTGCAACCCAAGGGTGGAGAGGGAGCCTTGAAGTCAAGAAGACTAGCGTGCAAATCTCCCCAAGGGAAAACACTGACTACATTACCTTGAGAAAGTCAGCTAAACTTGAGTTCAATCAATCAGCAAACATTTATTAAGCATCTACTGTGTGCCAGGAACCGAACTAAACATGAGGAATACAAAAAGATGCAAAAGACAATCCCTGCCCTCAAGGAGCTTATAGTCTAATAGGGGAGACAACATGGAAACAAATACATACAAAGTAAGCTCTATACAGAAAAATAGGAGATAATGAACAGAAGGAAGAGCCTGGAAGGAAAAAGGGTTGGTTGAAATTCAGGATTCTTAACCTTTTTGTGTCATGGACCCTTTGGAGAATCCCTTTCTCTGAATAATGAGTTTAAAATGCATAAAATAAAATTACAAAGGCAACCAATTATACTGAAATCTTTTTCAAAAAAACAAGTCCCTCACTAATGCATTGTTGGTAGAGTTGTGAGCTGATGCAATCATTCTGGAGAACAATTTGGAACTATGCCCAAAGAGCAATAAAACTGTGCCGACCCTGTGATCCAGCAATACCTCTACTAGGTCTGTATCCCAAAGATATCATAAAAAAGGGGAAAGGACCTACATGTACAAAAATTGTAGCAGCTCTTCTTGGGGTGGCAAAGAACTGGAATTTGAGGGGATGTCCATCAATTGGAGAATGGTTGAACAAGTTGTAGTATGTGAATGTAGTGGAATACTATTATTCCATCAGAAATGATGAGCAGGCAGACTTCAGAAAGACCTGGAAAGATTTATATGAACTCATGCTGAGTGAAGTGAGCAGAACCAGGAGAACACTGTACACAGTAACAGCAAGATTGTGCGATGAGCAACTTTGATAGATTTAGCTCTTCCCAGCAACAAAAGGATCTAGAACAATTCCAAAATACTCATGTTGAAAAATGCTGTCCACATCCCGATAAAGGACTATGGAGCGTGAGTGCCGATTGAAACAAACTGTTTTCTCTTTCTTTTGTTGTTTTTTGTTTTTTCTTTCTCATAGTTTTTCCCTGTAGTTTTGATTCTTCTTTCACAACATGACTAATGTAGGGATATGTTTAATATGATCATACATGTATAGTCTATATCAGATTTATGCCATTTTAAGGAGGGAGGAGTGGAGGGGAGAATTTAGAACTCAAAATCTTATAAAAGTTAATGTTGAAAATAAATACATTTAAAATTTTTTTTAAAATACCGTTAAAAAAAAACAAGTTCCTGGCTCCCCATTTAAGAACTTCTATTTTAGGTACTTCAGGCAGTTTTCAAAGACTACAAGTTATGGAACATGGGAGTTTTCTTAGGTCATGACCTCAGATCCACATCTTTCTTGGTTGGCATGTCACAGTGTTGATTCTGATCCCACCTGAGATCCACAAGAGTCTTCAGTTCTTTTTTAAGCCAAACTACAGCTCAGTCATGCCTTTTTCCATCCTGTGCTTGTGAAAGTGACTTTTTGAACCCAAGTCCACGACTTTACATTTACCCCTGTTAAATGCCATCTTATCATTAGATGAAGAACAATGTTCTTGTCTCCCGAGATCTTTGTGAATTGCGACTATTACCCAATGGGTCAGGATGCCTTCTCACTCTGTGGCCATTATCTGCAGATCTGAGAGGCAGTGTAACATCTACAAGTGTGTCTAAGTCATCAATGAAGAGGTTAAAGAGCCTGGGACCAAGCCCAGAACAAGCCCTCAGGCCTGGAGTTCAGAACCTGTGCAGATGCAAAGAGCTCTCTGAGGGAAAAGTCACACCCGAGTACCTCATTTGAGAAATGGGGAAATTGAGGCCCAGAAAAGTAGAGACATAGAGTTAGTAACTGACAGAGTTGGATCATAGCCTGGGGCCAGGGACGGGGCAACATCGACTGGCTGTTATTTCTTATTCCTTCCGCCATTCATGCTTCTGCCCTTCAGTTTAAGTGACTTTCTTTGTGTTTCTTGACATTCGCATCTTCAATGATCTCCCCTGCTCTTCTTCTCTTTTTCTGACTTTTCCTCTTCCCAACCCAAGCTTCCTCTGCTTGACCACAGGGACGCTGGTCACTGGCTGTATAGGCACTGCTTTTGCCTCACCAGTAGCCTCCCAACTTGCCCAGCTGTCCTCGACCCTGGTCAGATCAAGTCTGGAGGGGCTTGTGCTCAGTTGTTGGTACCACATTTCATGAAGCACATGGACAAGCTGAAGGTCACCCAGAGGATGAGGCTGGATTGCCCAAGAAAGATGAAAGGCCTCAAGGTCATGAGAAGTTGAAAAGAGAAGGCTTAATGGGAACATGCCATCTGAAGTATTTGAAGGACTTTTTGGCCAACTCTATAATTATGTGACTTTGCAATACTATCACATAAAGAGTGATTAGACTTTTCTGCTTGGCCCTAGACAGCAGAACTAGGAACAATGAGTCAGAGTTCCAAAGAAGACAATTTGGGCTTAATGTTGGGGAGGAAACCCAAACTTCCAAATAATTTGAGCTGTTTCAATGTGAAAACAACTCCTTTGGGAGGTACTGAGCCCCTTGTCATTGAAGACCTTCAGGGAGATCCTGGGTGGCCACTGGTTCTTGTTCAGGGATAGGCTGGCTGCCTGAGGTCCCTTCCAGCTTGGGCTACTATAAGTCAGAAGAGCCAATGCAGGGTGGGCTTGCAAGGATGGTCTGGGGGCAGATGGGTCTGAGCCACAGCTCTGTTCTTCTCCCCACACCAATTCTTTTATCCGCCATCATTAGAACTAGATTGAGGAATGTTTGTTCTAAGCATGAGGTTCAGGGTTAACATTTTCCCCTCTGGGTCCTTTTAACTAGCATCCTCCTGAGTCTGAAAGGGAGACCAGAGCCCCACAGTTAATTGCTGACATGGGCAAAGAAACTTGGACAATTTCCAGCTGATGTTTTAGCTTGATAATTTGCCTTTAACACACACACACACACACACACACACACACACACACACACACACACACACACACACACACACACACACACACACACACACACCAAAATATCAACCAATTATGGGGTAGATTCACAACTGCAACTCTAAAGCTCTTTTGAATCCTTTATTTCAGCAAGCACAATTACCAAAGAGCCCGTCCACTCCTATACCTACAGCATCTGCCTTTTCCAGCCAAAATTGAACCCAGATTTCAGCATCCCAAAGAGAATGTCAGCGGGTCTGTCCAGCCCTACTAGGGATCCCGCCAGCAAGCAATTGCTGGCTTTATTTGCTAGGAGAACTCAAGCTCTCTTGATAAAATGGCTTGGTTCTGATAAATGTAGATTTTTTTTTTAATCAAACAAAGGGGCCCTTGAGTTTAGCGTGTAACCTAAAACATCACATTGCTGAAAAGTATTTCCTGATAATATTTTTAGCACCTGAAAGAAAAAAAACTGTTTTTTTTCTCCTTTGCCCTCAGGGAGTTTTTCAAAATGAAATGTAATGCCCAGTGTGTGGGCTCCTTGTTAACCCTCTGTGTTCCAGAACAGAGTAAAAAACCCACAGCGAGTTACCTGGAGGGAGCCACTGGATATTTCCAACACTGATGCGGGCTTGATTTTTAGTAATAATTCTAAGGACTGGCACTCGTCTAGAAGCAGAATGTTTGCAAAGCGCTTTACAATGCCATCTCCTTTAAGCCCCTCAATGACCCCATATGGAGGCTGAAAGTATGAATGATGTTCTCCTTCTTACAGCAAAGGAAACTGAGGCTCAAAGAGCCTTTAAGTGACTGGCCAACTGTGGTGTAGCTATGTGTCAAAGGTCAGATTTGAAGAAAGGGTCTTCCTGATTCCAAAGCTTTATCTCATAGGCCAAGCTGCCTCCCCACAAATGGAAGGAAGGAAGGAAGGAAAGAAGGAAAGAAGGAAGGAAGGAAGGAAGGAAGGAAGGAAGGAAGGAAGGAAGGAAGGAAGGAAGGAAGGAAGGAGAGGAGAGGAGAGAGAACAAGCAACAGTTTTGAAAAGTTGGAGCTAATTTATTTTTTTATTTCTGAGACAGCTGAGGAGGACCAGAAAAGATACATGGGCCAGTTGATGCGGTACTGCTGTAGAAAATATGAATACAGACTCCAAAGGGACAGGGTACAGTGAATTCTCACAGATGGAAGTGAAGCGTCTTTCTGGTCCCTGCTTACCACAGAAAGGAATTGAGGTTGCACCATATTTGCTCTTTTCAGAAAGACAGTGTGAGCTGCAGCTCAGAACCCAACACTGGCCAGATTGTGGCTTTTCAATATTTTTTCCCATTAGATCCAGATTATTTGATTGCACCAGGGCTTCAGTGACAATCGAATGTGTGGAAGGTGGAAGGGACCTTGGTGTTCACTTCCCAGAGGAGCAAACTGAGACCCCAAAGAGGGAAAACTTGGCCACAGTCACAGTGAGAGGGAAGAGTGAGGACTTGGCATCTTTGACCAGGGTGAGACCCAAAGTTTCCCCATCAGAAGCATTCACAAAGGTTTGGAGGGCACTACACAGACCAAGCAGTGGTATACTGAGTGGCTGATTTTCTGGCAGCCGGCAGTTCTAAGTCACTGCTGGTCATCTACTGTGCGAAGAGCCCTGCGTCTGAAAACCAATTCCCAGCACTGCCATTTGCTCGCTCCCTGAGAGGCCTGGTAGTTGGTCTCTCCAGAGAGACCTGAATGAGCTTGAAAGAAGGCAGGCATTGGGCAGGAGGCAGAGACCTGACTTTGAGTCCAAGCTCCAACACTGGGCAAGCCTCTCGGCACGACCTCGGTTTCCTCATCTAGAAAACAAGGGACTGTAGGAGATGACCACTAAGGGTGTCTCTAAACCTATGATTTTAGTCTTGCCTTAGTAACAAAGTAAAGGAGTAGCCCTTGACCCCTGGTCTCCAATCGGCCTCGCTAAGCCATCCCTGTCTACAAACATGTCTCTCAGCACTAGCTGTCACAGATGTTCCCAGGGACCTTTATTCGTAGCTTGCAGGCTCACTGAGAGCCCATCTAGAGTTTGAAAAACTGCTTCCTTCTTTCAGAGCCGAGTGAGCTCTCCTCCCTGGAGGCACCAGAGAGCCTAATGATCCTTTGCGCTCAGTCGCTCTCTCACAAAGCTGTCGGATTCTCTGCACAACTTCGGCTTCGGGACAGAAATCTCGCAAGACTCTTCTGTTGAGTTGGATTCCAGCCATCTGTGTCCCCCAAGATTACAATCCTCAGCAGGTCCCAGCCCACATTCCCAGAGGGCTCCTTCTGAGGTCACATCCCTAGGATCTGCCTATGCAGGTAGCAGGAAAAGAAGCCAACTCAGACACAAAAATTCACTCACTGCAGCGGGTAACCAGCTCTCCCCACAGGGCCTAGGAAAGGGTTAAATGCACTGCGGAGATTTCAGTGTGTAATGTTGTTGTTGGGGGTTTTTTTCCCCCCCCAAGAGCTTCCTGCAGCAGACCAGTGTTAAGTTGTGAGAATCTCTCCCCAGCTCAGGGTCTAAAATTAGATTTTGCCTCCTTAACCTTTTCATTACCAAATAATGGGAGGCAAGATCTCCCCATCTCTCCCAAGTCTAATCCCTAGCAAAGCCTCTGGAGTGACAGGACCTTGGTCTGAGGCCCACTTCTGCAACCCATGGTGCCACCTTCCTGGGGGATCGGCGTCAGTCAGGACCCTTGGTGGGCACACTGGAGCTATGATCACAAAAGACCTGGCTACCATGCCTGGTCCTGCCATTCTTGGCTACTTCCATGAACTTTAGAGCCTCAGTCTCATCTGTACAATGAAGAAGTCAGACCCCTTCCAGCCTTGAATGCTATTTCTTCCCTTTCTCAATTGTGATTCCCATGATGAGGATCTGGCACTTACTATGGGCCAGGCAGGGTACTGGGAACATGAAAATGAGGCCATCCCTGCCTCTTTTCTCTATGAGAAAGCACAGGTTCCTACATAATCACATGGTGCTGCGTCGATGAGAGTCATCCTGACTAGAAAGCCTTCAAGCCAACCAGCAGCCCCGGCGGCCGAGTCAACTCTTCGGAGTGAATGGCAGGTCCCCGGGGGAACGTCAGTCTCCCTGCTTGAGCTAAGTTCCATTTCAGAACTATCTCCAAGCGATCTCCAAAGATACCTCTCTGCCTCATTCGAAACTGGGCTTGTGTCCCATTCAGAGTTTTATCGTCTCAATGCAAAGCCTTTGAATGCCATCGAGCCAATCTGAAAAACCAAACTTTAAATAAAAGTTACAAAGCCCCCCCACCACACCCCTGTACCTGCGGGGTCTGGTGGCCCTCACTGTTTGTCCCACCAGCCAAAAGCTACACTTCCAGCGAGCAGTTTGAGCTCCTCTGGTGGGGGATTCTTCGAGTATCAGCTAAGGAATCATTAGCAGATAATTAGGGAATGAAAGCAAAGATCATTTGGCGAAAAGGTCATCTCTAATCCACCCGCCGCCTCCTCCAAACCAGCTTCTCTTCATAATTCTTATAATCTTAGGCAAAGCATGCAGCAACCCCCCTCCTTTAAAAGCAGTCCAGAAGAGGTGCCAATGTGCCTGATTCTCTGTCTGCAGACAAGTCAAGAGGTTTCAAAGGCTGTGAAATCATTCTTCAGAGAGCAGAACCTTACAGGGCATCCAGGAGGCACCATCCTCCTTCCCCATCTGGCCATGGGCTGGGTCTTAGCACAGATACACACACACACACACACACACACACACACACACACACACACACACACACACACACACACACACACACACACACACACCCCACCACCACCACCACCACCACCACCACCACCACCACCACCACCACCACCACATGCAGCTTCATAGCTCCTCCAAGGCTAGGATCTGCAGGTCCGACCCTCAAATCTTTGACAAGTGGCTTAGGGAAAGCGCTCGTCTTGAAAGCCCCCAAGAGCCCAGGGAGGTAGAGCTAACTAGGTGAGCCACCTTGAACATGCCCTCTCTCCTTCCTGGGGCATGGGGCCTGGGGCTTCTGCAGCAACCGGACCAGCCCCTTCAGCGGTGGCACCTGGCTACCGTTCTCCAAGATGTGACTCCCACAGGCCACCCCCGACATTTTCAGGGCCAAGAGAAGCCCTGGCCGGGGAAAGAAAAGAAAGCAAAGGGACAGACTCCCTTCCCCCTCCCCCTCCCCTTCCCCCCTCCTCCCCCCTCTCCTCCCCCTCTCTCTTTCCTCATCCTCCCCTTCCTCCTCCTCTCCTTTCTTCTGCTCATCTTCCACTTTCTTCCCCCTATCCTTCCCCCCAACCCCCGCCATTCCCGTCCCCAGGCTCTTTAAGAAGCTGTCTTAGTTTACATAGCCCCGCCCAGCCAGTCCTGGAGCAGGCCTTTCCAGGACACGCCCCCGCCGGGCCCTGAGTGGCTGGCCTGGAGCTGAATATTCAAATATCTCCGGGAGGGGCGGGGCCTGCGCTCTGAATGAGGTCTCTCGCTCAGCCTGGGCTAGTGCAGTTTGCAGAACAGACATGAGTTTGGGATGTGAGCGGCTAAGGATCCCAGCGGAGTGGAGAGACAGATAGAAAGGGAAGGAAGGGAGCGAGGGAGCGCGGCCAGAGCCCTGCGCTGACCTGCAACCGCGATCCCAGCCGGGCCGGGGTCTCCTCTCTGGGGTTGCTGCTTGCCTTGGCCCAGGCCGGCAGGCGTCGGCGCCCCCAGCCCCAGTCGGCCGGACACTGCCCCAGGGCCGGCAGGGTGGGTTCGCTTCGCTCCCAGCCGCCCCAAGGTGTAACTTTCGCCTGAGAGTGAGCGGGCTGCGGGAGCATGCGTGGCCTGGCCCGCTGGACGCTGCTGGTGGCGCTGGCCAACTGGGGCCACGCGTTCGTGCCCTTGGCCGACTTCTACCCGTTCGGCTCGGAGGCGGGGGACGCTGTCACTCCGAAGCAGGATGACGGGGGCTCGGGGCTACTGCCCATCTCGGTCCCGTTCCCGTTCTTCGGCGCGGGGCACACCGGCCTCTACGTAAGTAGTGGCTTTCTTTGCTCTGGGGCGGGGGGGGGGGGGGCGGCGGGTGCTCGGAGGGGGACACAGCCCGCTGTTATCGCCAGCCGCCGGAGGAAGCATGCCCTGGTCCTGCGTGCCCCAGCCTGCCGCCTCTGGCCGAGTTGGGCGCATTTCGGAATTTGGCAGAGAGGCTCCGAGGCCAAAGGTAGGGTGAGGACAGTCTTCCTCCCAGCCGCCCGAGCCAGGCAAAGGAGGGACGCTTGGTGCCCGGGGAAGCGGGGAGCGCTTAGCTGCCACCAGTCCTCCCGGAGGTGGCTGAGTGGGTGGAATGAGGCGAAGGGCAGCCGGGGAAGAGAGTGGCACCGGGACGTGCCAGGCGCTGGGGAATGAGGGAGGAGGGGACCGGGCAGGGCAAGTGGAAAGAGGGCTGGGCTCTGGCTTTTTTAACTCCCAGGTGTGAATTTAGCCTTTGGATGGGCGAGACTGGCAAGAGAGCCCTAGGCAGAGGGGCTGGGACGTGTATCCTCTTTCCCCCACCCCTCCCCGAGCTGCCCTTGCCAGCGTAACTAGGAGGATGCTTTTGGGAGAAGGTGCGAGTCGTCAGTCCACTTGGTAGGGCTGCCGAGGCTGGAGCGGGTTCTGGGGCAGTGTGGGAGGTGCAGAGACCCGTCCCGCAGGAGCTGAACTGGACCTCATTTTGCATAGGCCATTGACATGAGGGAAGGTTTTCATGGGGAAGGGAGTTGAGGGGGAGGGGGTGACTTTCCTGAATTTCCAGGGACCGCTTCGTTCTTTCTCTTCCCTACAGCTCTGATTGCCCTAAGCCCTCTTGTGATGGTAAAGGAAGGGGAGAGAAGGAGTTGTAAAGCAGAGAAAAGTCTGGGAAAGAGGCCGGCATCTAAAAGAAAATCCTTTAGCCTTGTAGATTTAATTCAATTCAACATATAAGGGAGACAGTACAGGAGAGTCAAATGACTTTGGAATCTGAGGACCTGGGTTCAAATCCTGCCTCTGATGCTTATACCTCTGACCTTAGGCAAATCACTTAAAAGTTCTCTGGGCTTCCTTCTATCATCTGTAAGATGGGAGAGGGAGTGAGAAATGACCTCTGAAACCCCTTCTACCTTCCAGTCCAAGATCCTGATCATTTAGAGCCTGCTGTGTGCTAGGGCCTGGGCATCTGCAGACAGATCCACTATTAGCCCTGCTCACAGAGATGAGGGGGGGGGACTTTGGGTGGCACATTAGGATGAAATGGGGAGAGACCCCAGAGGAGAGGGCCAGTCCAGGTGCTTTGGAGGAAATCCTGCACCTGAGTGGGGCCTTGAGGAGAAGGAAGGATTTCAACAGATGAAGATTGGGGGAAAGGAGAGGAATCCACTCCAAGCTTGGAGAACGCCAGGAGCAGCAGTTCAGAGGGAGGAGAGAGCAGAGTGCGGGACAGCCATTGAGAACTGGCTTTAGGGATCAGCTTGTCTTCATTTGGGGTAGGGGATTAGAACTCAGCTGGGTGAAAGGACTTCCCCAAGGTCACCAGAGCAATAAAAAGCAGGACTTCCTCTTACCCCCAAACCAGCTCTGATCACTCTGCTAGAGACAAGAACAGGCCAGTCGGCCTCACATGCCACACATGAAGAGGCCAGAAAGGGAGGCAATGGAGAGAGAGGAGTGGTTTCCCAGTAAAGCATCATGACCAGGGAGAGAGGCAGCATGGCTTGGAAAGGGGATAGTGTGGAGGTGGGAAGACCTGTGGACAGCTACAGCCCTGGTTTGCTTGAGACAGGGCAGTGGGGCCTGGACTCAGGTGGCTGCTGCAGGAATGGAGAAGAGGGAACAGACGGGAGTGGTGTGGGAGAGTGGAGTCAAAGATGAGGAGAGAGAAGCCAAGAGATGCCCACACGAGTGGCTGGGAAAAGCAGGAGCCAGAGTGGGGTTGATGGACTGGGGGGCGTGGAGCAGCGCAGAGGAGGCCACAGGCAGAGACTCTGGTAGGGCTGGGCTTAGGGGCCCTGGTGACTGTGATCACAGAGCTGCCCAAAGTCCTTGCCCTCCTGGATTCCTGCTCAGGGCAGTCCCCATCAGTCGAGGGCCAAAGGGCTGCAGAAGGAAGCTCGGAGGGCAGGGGACGGTTCTCGTGCTTGTCTTTTCATTCAGTGTCTGGAACAAGGCGAGCAGCTCATAAATGCTCGTTGGACTGAGCCAGACTGACTGCAGTCCCACCCCCTCCTCCCGTTGTGTACATTTATGATTTCCCTCTCACTTGCAACTCCTTACATTAGGGAGGGGTACAACTAAGGCGAGGTGACTGGAGGGTCTGCCTCCTGCCCCCACCCCTCCACCCCATGGCAATTCAGAGATGGTCATCCCCCACCCATTGTGGATCTTGGCCAGCCTGTGCTTTGTGCCACCCCCCTCGAGATCTCCTAACCACGCTGCCTCTGTTTCGGTCACCCTTCTCCTGGGGGTCTGCCTTCTCTCCCACTCCCTCCAAGAGGGATGGATGAGACTCTCTGGGTGACAAGCCATTGCCTCCTACCATCTTCTGTTTCACTATTCAGCCCCATTTGCAACTCCAGGTGAAAGAATTCCTTATTATGGCTCTGAGGAGGATTAGCAGAGGCCTGGAAACCACCTTCCTCAGGTCCTAAGGACATCGGGAGATGTTCTAGCAACTGAGCAGGGTGAGCTAGCCAGGATACTGGGATTTGTGCTGTCCTACCCAAAAGCATGGACAGTGGAGAGGGCCAGGAAGACCTGGGATCAACTTCTCATGACCCTGGGCAATAATGGGTCTCAGTGTCCTCATCTGTAAAATCGGGGTCTAGACTCATCCTCTAAGGCCCCTTCCAGCTCTGGATGGAGCATCCTATGATCCCTTCCCCACTAATAGAAATCTAGGGGGAGCCCTTAATAGACTACTGTCCTGTCCCCTCCCCTCATCCCCAACCAATGAAAGCCCATTCTGCCTATGACTCAGAGACTGGGCTGCGAAAGACATTCTCTTTCCTCGGTGATTTGGTTCATTTGGCCATTCTTTTTCCCATGTGCTTCATGAGAGAGTCCCCCCCACCTAGCATGGGCACCAGTCTTGGCAGAAAACACCTCAGTTTGAGAAGAAGTGGACAGACGAGATTCCAGAGGGCAAGATGCCAAGTTAGAGGAGGTGCTGCCCAGTGCTCCCCTCTAACATGGCCAAGTAAGAGATGAGCTGGACCATAGTCTTGGTTAAGGTCAGGAAATGCAATGAAGCTCCACCACTTAGCAGCTCGTCCAAGCAAAAGGAGGCATCTGTATGTTTTATGTCAGGAAAATGTTTTCCACGAGAGTGCACCATCTTAACAGCCAAAACATTTTGTGCAAATATTTGCAAATATTTGTGCCAGGGGGTACTTTCCTGTTGAGAGTCATGGGTGAAAATATTATGAAAACGCTTGGCTATCCTAACAGTGCAACCAAAAATACCTGTGGCTGCCAAAAGAACCGAAGCAAACGCTTCTAAAGTGGAAATGTCTGCCGGCCAAACACGTGGTTCCAGCCGAAACGGACATTCTGGGGATTAACACAACACATCCCAGGAGGAGGTTTTTGCTGAAACCAAGTTTTTATTTGAAAAGATCTTCGTGCCAATGTAGACAGCCTCACAGTCTCTGCCCCCTATCTGTTCAGTGGGAAAGATGAAATCCTTTAAGAATGGGCGCCCCGGGATACCTTTCCTGAAATCATTAGCAGGGACTGGTGGCCAAGCTAGACTTTGCAGAAGAAAAGCAAAAAGGATGAAGGGGTTGGATTGGGGTCAGTGGAGAAATTGAGGTTCTCATCATGTCGGATGTCCCAGAGTGGGGAACAAAGCTCAGGCTGGGGCTCAGCTCATGCACCACCTCCTCCATGAAGCCCTCTCTGCTTTCCATCCCTCCTCACCCAGCCTGGCAGTCTTCTCTCTTCCATCTCATCTGCCAGCATCCTGTTTTTAAAATTACTATTATTTCTCTTACACACGTATCTTATTCTGTTTATGTACATGCCATCTCCACTTCTCCATGAGGCCAGGGACTGTGTCTTATTTGATTTTGTATCTTCCCAGCCCTGGGAGAGTGGGTTGCACACAAGAGCCACTTGACAGATTTTAGTGAATAAATGCTATTGAAGGTGATTGTCCAGCACACTTGGTACCATACTGAGCCTTTCTAACCACTCCCTAACTCTAGCAAATCCAGCAGCTGTGCAGGTCAGAGTTCCCTTTGAGCCCAGGATGCACAGATTCTCCCATTTCTTGGCCACCTGAGATCCCCACCACACTAGTCTGATGACCCGATATAGTTAATAATATTTTAAATTAACTAATTATGAAGACAACCACTTACCAAGCACTAAGATACAAATACGAAACTGAATTAAGCCCTGCCCTGGAGGAGGAGCAATGTCTTAGACATTAAGAGCAGAGAGGGAGGGCTTCAGGGTGGATGGATATGGAGGTGCTGGGCACTAGAGGGGCGGAGGGGCATGTTCTGCACCAGGGGAGGCAGAACCCCCCCAGGGCAAAGTCTGGGACACATCCAAAAAAGGGCACGTGCTGTGTGTGCGTGCATGCATGTGGTGAGCACATATGGGGTACATTAGCATACACCCCACGAGGCAATGCTCAGAGCGCCGGGCTTGGGGCCAGGAAGATCTTGGTTCAAGTCCTGACTATGGCATTCTCCAGTTGTGCTTCGCTGGGTAGTCGCTTCCCCTCCCACTTGCTTCATGCCTTACAGTCACAGAGATGCCCCCCCCAGGATCATGGTATCCCAAGCAACCCCTGGTGCTAAAGGGATGGGCTTTGATCTCAGGGGACCTTTAGAACCTGGGCAAGGGGCGGACTAAGTGGCTTCTAAGGCCCAGTCCACGTGCAAATTGTGTTCCTGTGACCTTAAGTGCCTCAGGCATCTCACCAGAGTTGTAAGAGGTGCTGGGGGAATCAAGGCAGCACCAATTTTGTGCATTTATTACACACCTACTCTGTACCAGGTACTGGGCTATAAGCTCTAAAGATGCAAAGAAAGACAAAAACCCAACAGTGCCCACTCTTGAGCTCACAGTTGGAGCCCAGCCGTGTCAGGAGCTCCCCAAGCGGGCAAGATCACAGGTCCCTCAACATTTGCATACATAAATGCATCTGCATATATATGAGTATACTCAATATCACCATAAACAGTAGATCCCCAGCATCTGGTGAGTCTGATGTACAGTTAATACTGGAAAAATGCTTACTGATTGATGATAGCTGGATAGAGAGATGGATGGATGGACAGATAATAAGGCAGACAGGTAGATGGATAGCCAGACAGATGGATAGATAGGTAGATAGATAGATAGATAGATAGATAGATAGATAGATAGATAGATAGATAGACAGATAGATAGATAGACAGACAGACAGACAGATAGATAGAAAACATATGCTATATATACACCTTATGGCATGGGGTTGAAGGGAGGGATTGGTTCAGTGATTTCATCAGGAAGAGTGAAGCCCCCTCCCTCTACTGAAGCAGATTAGCCCCTTCACTACCACATATGGCCTTAAAGGCTTTTCTGGGGAACTCAGAGGTTAAGGGACTTGCCCAGGGTCACACAACCCTTCTATGACCTGGGGATAGAGATAAGGTCTGGCTGTGGGGTTTCATTAGTATAGGGACCTCCTGAGTGAAGACGCTCCCCCTACCAATTCAGGCAGGCACCTTCTCTTAGAGATTTGCCTGGGACATTGAGAGGTTCAATGACCTATGGCATCTTCACATTCTATATGTGGATGTTCTGCTGTGTTGCATGTGTGTGTAGAAAACACCAACATTGTCATCCCCAGTACTGTCCCAGTGAAGTGCTGCTGGGTCCCGACGCTGGGTCCTTGGGGCGTGAGCTCTGGAATGTCTTTCTAAGCAGGAAATACTCCCTAATAAGCAAAGTCAACTGTTGAGGGCCAGAGAAGCTGAGGGCCCCACCAATGAAGTCACTGATTTGCTGGAAGGAATGCACAAACACATATCCACCCCTAGCCCCCACCATAGACCTAGTGCTGGGCCGGGCAGTGGGGGACAGTAGGAGGTGACAGAGGGGAGCCGATGGACCCCAGGTGATGTGGAAGCCCAAAGCATGCGTATTAGGGACAGGACAGGCAGTAGCTCAGGTTGCTCCCCTCCTCAGAGTGCCCTCCCACCCCAGAAGGAGTACAGGGTCCCCTCCCCTCCCCCATCCTGGCCCTCCTCCTGCCCCCTAGCCAAACGAGCTCTCAGGAAGGACCCAATGAGCTCACTCACCAGGAGGTCTCAATGACTAATAAGATGAATCATTTGCTTCTCCTGGAGAGATTGACATGTTAACTAGGGCTCCTGTGGCAAGATCTGGAATGTCAGCAAGGGGGAGGGCAGAGAAGAAACAGGGGGAGGGGGGGAGCCTTCCCAGACACCCAAAATGGGGCAGGAGCAAAAGCAAGAACTGCGGAGTTGGAGGACCCGGATTCCAATCCTGCCTCTTTCCACATGTGTGCTCATGAGCAAGTCCCTTCGGGGGCAGCCTAGGATCAGGAAGGCCCGGGTCTGAACACTCCCTCCGCGTCTGCTGCCAGCTTGGTGACCTGGGTCAAATCACCTCCCTAGCCTGTTTGCCTCAGTGCCCTCTTCTGCCTCTCAGGTCCCTGTCTGTTCTAGAGCTGAGTCTGGAGCTCTTCCCCTCTGTGACTGGAGCCCTGAAACAAACATCCTCACCAGTGGAAAGGTCCAGGATCCTTTGTCTATCTAGGTATATGACCCTTGGTAAATTAATAGACTAGCATTGTTCTATTTTAATGGCAGCCCTCCCTGGGTCTGTGTCACCGCCCCCAGCCCTGACTCCCCTTATGGCCTGGGTCTCACACTGTTCTCTTGACCACTGCCCCCCTCAGGGTCTCTGCCCAGCCCTGGCCCAGCTCTCAGCCAGAATGGGTCTTTGGGCCTGTCTGGAAGGCTGCCATAGGATGCCACAAGGTGGCATGTGGGCCAGTGTAAATGGGGATTTTTTTCTGGGGCCATTCTGCCTGTTTCCAGCAGGTGTCCTTGGGGGGGCCTGGGAAAAGAGCAGCGGTCATTAAATGTGGTTGATTGAAACAAGATGAGGGACAGGCCCAGCGGGGAGGAAGCTGCAAAGAGGAGCCATAAGGTAACCGCAAACTGGCAGAGACGGAGCATGAATGGGAGGTCCCCAAGGGGGGCTCTCCTCTCTGCCTTGGAGAAAGAGGCCCTGACCTTGGGCCCTGGCAGCCATGTGGGCCTCACGCTGGGCCACAGGGCTCCAGACTGGAATTCCAGATGAGCTTAGAAAGGAAAACCTCCTGTGAAGGTCGCAGGTGTTGGGGAGAAGGGAGGAAGCGGCATGGGCTTGTAGGGGATTACACATCTCAGACACTCACAGGCTACAGCTGGGCAGGAGCCTCTAGGGCACAGAGGCTGTACTGGGGGGACAGGGGCTCAGCACAAATAAGGCTCCAGGGTCTTTGATTCCATGAGCTGGCACAACACAATTTAGCAAATATTTGCCTGTGTTGAGACAGCCCACCACGCTGTAGAGAGAGCTGGGCCAGGGGTCAGGAAAGCCAGGTTTCAACTCTCAACTCTGGCACTGATTAGCTGTGTGTACCTGGGCAAGAGACTTACCCTCTCTGAGCCTCAGGACAGTCTCCTACGGCAGTGAGTACTTGTGGTCTGTGAGAGTTCTTCACAGAGCTTTGTGTGTTCTCGACCCCTCCCTGACCTCAAGGAGCTTACAATCACCTGGCCAAAGTCACTGATAATAAGGACTACAGCAAAGAGTTACCATTTACATGGTGTTTACTTGGTGCTGGGGACTTTGCCAAGCACTGATAACCCTGGGAGACAAGCATTATTATTATCCCCCTTTTACAGATGGGTAAACTGAGGCAAGCAGCGTGAAGTGACTTGTCCAGGGTCACACAGCTCATAAATGTCTGAGGTCGGATCTGAACTCAGGTCTTCCCGATTCCACGCTCAGCGCTAGGTGCCCTGTGCCATCTACCTGCCCCATCTTGTTCTGCATAAACAAGATGGCCCGGTTCTAGTCTCAAGCTCCATGCCCCGTGAGACTGTCTTTTTCATTCTCTTCTGCTGCTGGGATTCACTGCTCTGTGCCCAGCCTGCCTGGACGCCGTCTTTCTTTTGGCACCTGCTATGGGTGGAAGCATGGCATGAGAGCATGACACAGGGGAGCCCTGGACACATGCAGGAACTCCAGGTTAGCCCAAGCCTTGCCTCTGCTATGCCCTCCCAGAGGAGGCTGGGGTGACCTGGGGAAAGCCCTCTCCCATGAGGATTCCAATAGAAATCACCACTGGGAATTAGTCTCAGGACCCCTAGTTCTTATTGTTAGATGCACCTTCAAATCAGCTCAATTCACCCAAGCAACAAGCATTTATTAAGCCCCTACTGCATGCCAGGTGCTGCACTGGGCTCTAAGGATACCAAGGTAAAGCTTGTCTTTGCCCTCAAGAAGCTCACATTCTATGAACACATGTCCTGTTAGCCCCAAGTCTACACAAGGCCTGAGCCTGAGTTGTGAGAACAGAGACATGAATGAAGCATCTGCCATGCCTGCCCCGCTCCCAGGAACCTACACAGGTACACCATGGAGGTGGGAGAGCTCCAAGCAGAGTCAGAGAAGATCATACCATGGGGAGCACCTGAGCATCGGCTCAAAGGAAGATGAGGATTCTGAGAAGCGGAAAGAAGGCGATGCCTGACTTGGCAGAGAGCAGCAGGTGGGAATAGGAAAGGTCAGTGGGAGTCAGATCACGGACAGCCTGAAAGGCAGAGCTGAGGAGTCAGCCACTGAGAGAACACAAGCAGGGAAGTGCTGTGAGCAACTTTATGGGGCAGAGGAGGGACTGGAAGCCAGGAGACCGCTGAGGGCGAGGGCTACTGGGGATCTGGATACGGTAACTGTGGGAGCAGAAAGAAGGGTCAAAGGATCCCAGCTCTAGAGGGAAGAGTGACCTCCCA
>CM053580.1:9948820-10002530 GCA_028627135.1 Pseudochirops cupreus | reverse complement strand
AGCTCGTCCCTGGCTCTCAGGAAGGATGCTTCTTTTGGTCACTTCTGGGATGCCAGAAGGAAGACCCAATCTTCCAGACCTTTCAAAGTTTCTCAGGTTTTCCTGGAGTCAAAGGGAAGTGAAAAGGCAGAAACTCTCTCCTCCTCCCCACCCCTCAAGCAGTTCTGTCTCAGGCATTCACTTGGCTGAGCCCCACTCACAGGCTTGGTTCTGCCCATTGTATCTGTGGATCACCCCCCGCTGGGCACACACGGCTGCCTGTCCTCATCCAGGTCTGAGATACACTCTGTGCAGTATCTTTCCTTGCATGGTGACTTACAGCACTCTACTGCCCAGCTGGATTGACTAGGCTTAGTTTAATGTTTGCACCTAATAGGACATCAGGGCCACTCTACTATGAAGCATTGGCCAAGCCCCTCCATCTCTCTGGTCCTCAGGACCCATCTGTGGAAGGAGGGGCTGACTCTGTGACCTCTCAGGCCCTTCCAGGTCAAGGCCTAGGATGCTACAGTCCTATGAATTTGAGAAGAAAATGTCTTTTCCAAGAGGTCCAAAACATGTTGGAATAGGTGGTGTCACTGAAATTCGGAAAGTTCAGTTCCAGAAAAATGTTTGAATCTTTAACAAGTTTGTCCAATGGCTTGGATTTGTTTAATGACGAATAGCCTGTGTACTAAAGACTCCAAGAGACCCCAGTCCCATTTCCAGTTCCTTCCCCACAAGCTGTGAGCCTCCCTCCAGTTGTGCTGCATTGTGTCGCTGTGTTACAGCCAGCTCAGTTTGCCCTCTGAACAGTCTTCAAGTTCAATTCTGTGGATACTCTTGAGAGTTATATGGGGAGGAGATAACAGATGCTGAAAGACCCTTGACACCAACAGGTTTTAGAAATGCTGTGATCTTGCTACCAGCTTTCTCCCCATCACCACCCTACACCAAATCTCACATTCAGATGCTGGGTCTACTGACCTCTCCCACAGTGTTCCCTTTTCCCATGAAAATACCACTGGGGGCTCAGAAAAGCACACATAGAATAACTGCATCCGCCAGGGCTCTCTTGTTGCTCCTGAAGTGATGCTCTCACTGCATGAGTGAGAACTCCAGCCTACAGACTGCCAAGGGAGCATTCCAGCCTCTTCTAGCCTCCCCTGCCACCAGCACCCAATCTTTTCATGCCCCCATAAACCTAGGCACAGGCCCCTGCTCTGGGGTTCTCCAACTGCCTTAATGGTCACTTTCTAATGTGCTGATTTGAAATATATGGTCTCAGGGTGGCTAGGTGGTACAGTGAATAGAGCACCGGCCCTGGAGTCAGGAGGGCCTGAGTTCAAATCCAGCCTTAGACACTTAACACTTACTAGCCATGTGATCTTGGGCAAGTCACTTAACCTCAATTGCCCTCCAAAAAGAAAAACAAAAAAGAAAAGAAAAAGAAATACATGATCTCTCCACTTCATGGGAGTGGAGTCATGGGAACCATGGGAACCATGGGAACCAATCACTCGAACGCTTCTCTCTTCACTTTGTCACAAACACCCAGGGCCCGGTTTTCAACCACCCTGTCAAACTTCCTGGATTGACCAGCTTAAAGGAATTCATCGATGCTCTTTAAATAGCTAAGAACTTCGGAAACACACATGGCAGTCATGGGCAGCTGCCTGCCCCTCCCCTCCTCCTTGAACAACTGTCTCTCCCCTGACTCTGGCACTAGAGTCTGATGTAATGCTACTTCAGATATGCAAAAAGGCTCCCATTTATCAGGACAATTCAATGCAACAAGTTTTAGTTAAATGCCCTGGAAGATGAGGTAGAAGCTAGAGACACTTGCTTGACCCCAGAGAGCAGAACCAGGAGCAGCGGGTGGACATTATAGGCAGGCAGATTTAGTGATCTCAGACAGAACTTTCAAAGGGTAGAAGTTGCCTTCCTAGAGAAGGGACTGCCTCAGAAGGTGCAGGGTTCTTTCCTCACTAGGGCTTTAACAAAAATTGGTTGACCACTCGGTAGGTATACAGGACATTCTTTGTCAGGTATGGATTATTCTAAATGGCCACTAGGTCCCTTCCAACTCTTCCTTTCTGTGGTTCTATGGATTGCAAGTGCTCAAATTCTCCTCTGAGCTCTGCTCAGGAAAGGACTAATGTTCCCATGACTGGGGTCTGATATCTTTCCTTATTATGTTAAAGATAATTTCTGGTGTTTGTACAGAAAGAGGTGAGACTTTCCTTCTTGTTCAAGGCACTGATCAGATCTTTTCTACTTTCTATAGATTTTCCCTCCAACATATTTTTCTTCCCAAGATCTAAGGACTTCAATTTTTAGTTCCCAAGAGGGAGAATTTGCTCTAAGTACTCTTCAGGAGACTAAGGGTTAACCCTCTTATCACCAACATTTTATCTAGAAAGAAAGCCTTCAGCCACCAGGAGAAATGAGGAGTCCATGCCCCTTAATTCTGGAGAAGTCAACTTATTCAGTCCCCAATTCTGGAAAAGAAGATTATAGCCTTCAATATTCTGAGTTCATTCTACAGCATCTCTGTTAAACATCTACCTACCTACCTACCTACCTACCCATCTATTAAACATTTCCAAATATGCCATTTTTAGGCTCACAGAAAGACCACCATATTTCACTCCATGATTTCCCAGCACTGTGAGATAGAAAAAAGAAACTCTTTGCTTCACTAACATACTTGTCAATGGACTCCTGACCTTTCCCTGAGAACAGCTTAGTCTTGAGGGCAGGAAAAACTCCCTGATAATGGGAGTTGTTCAATGAAATGGGCATAGGGGTGGAGGGGAGGAGAAGGGTGGAGAAGGATGGTTCTCCGTCTGTAGAAATCCTCAGGCAAAGGCTGGGCAACCATTTGCAAGGAATCTTATTAAGAGAAATTTTTTTTGGCCTTGAGTTCAACTAGAAGACCATTGTGTTCCCTTCTACCCCTAAAACTCTGTGATTTACTGACCACCTATTGTATACAGTGTATACAGAGGGAAATTGAAAAAATGAGATGGGGCCATCAAACCTGGCCAGGTTTGAAGGGAAACCCCAACTAGGACCTGGATATCGAGGGTTTATCATTGCAGTTGCAGAGTAGAAAGCCAGAGCTTTCTTTCTGAAGCTGGATTTTTTTTCTCCTAGCTTATTGTGATTTCGCCAATCTATCAATCAACAAACATTTATTAAGCACCTAGAGTTGCCTGTGCTGAGTCCCCGGAGGCGGCACCTGAACTCTCACCGACTCTGAGGCTGGCTCTCTGCCCCCAACACCCGCCGCACCGCCCGGTGATGGCTGGGCACGGAGCACCAGGCGGGAGGGCCAGTGTGGGGAGGGGAGCAGGGCTGGAGCACACCACCCAATCAAGTCTCCGCGTTACTCTCGTGGGCAAAGGGAGATCACAGACGCCCAGGTGCATGAAGTCCAGCCAGGCGAGGAAACGGAGGCTCCCTCCCCTTTACGTGCTGCCCGCCCCCATGAAAATGGGGGCTCCATCAGCTGTCTAGGGGTTCTCTTTCTTGTCTCCCTGTCGCTTAGGACAGTGCCCTGCTCATCAGAAGGGCTTAATCAATGTTCTCTCCCCTTTTCTACTCTCTACCCACCCACCCACCCACCCATCCTCCTAGCTAAACACTCTGTCTGTCCGTCTTTCTTTCTTATCTATGTCCTTCTATCCATGTGTTTATCCCCCATCTATCTGATCCCATAAATGGTCACCATCTGAGCCAGGACGAAAGCTCAGGGTTCCCAGCCCTCTGCCATTCACCTGACTGCTTCCAGAAAGGTGTGGGATTGGTGCTGCCTCTGAAGGCCTAGGAAGCTGTGGGTCACCTGCCCCAGTGCTAGAGTGACTCATTGACCCTTCAAGCTTCAGGCTAGAGCTCTCCCTCTGATTTTCCTCCTGCCTGGGCCCCCTTGCCAGGGTCCAGCCAGTAGACACTAACAAGACTCCCTCCTCCAACTCATCCCAACAGGCCAAGAAGGGAAAACAGTTTCTTGGCAGCACTTTCTAAGATCAGGAGGTGGGAGACTGTCTAAGGAAGCTCTGTAGGTAGAATGAGAAATTACACACACACACACACACACACACACACACACACACACACACACACACACACACACAATGGAGCCAGTGTGCTCCAAGAGATTAGGGAGCTCAGCAGGAGTTAAGCTGCCCCCAGATTCCTGTTCCTGGGAGAAAGAAAGGAGCTGTGGAGTGGGAGAGGCCAGGATGGGGCTGAGCGGAACCTGGGTCAGCCGCCAAGTGCTGCAGGCCTGGAAAGGAGGGGAGGCCCAGACCAAGAGGATGAGACGTTTTAAGTCTAAAATAAGCCTCAAGATGATTGGAGTCACAAGAGAAGATGTGGCTTTGGGCACAGACAGCCACCCCCAGAGCCAGGGAGCCCTTTGCCATGAGCCGGCAAGTCAACTAACTTCTCACTGCTCCAGCCAACTCTGGAAGCCTTTGTGTTGCAGGCCAGCAGCTGGGGGATGTCCCCAACTCAATGCAATCACAGACCCTGCACGCTCCCTTCCCCAAAATGTGCAGGACACTATGCTAGGCACTGAGGGTTTGAGGACAAGATGAAATCAGAATCCGCAGTCTACTTGAGGGATACAACATGAAACGAGTCAGCACAAGATTATTTGGGGAAGGAGAGAACCCCAACACGGAGTGGGACCAAAACCAGCATTATCTAGTCATGAATCTCCTCTCCCTCCCTCCCCACTCTGGCTGCCAGGAGCTTCCCCATCAAAGTTGGAAGTGTGTGACTGATGGAGATGCCTTGGCGGGCAAAGTAGGCAGGTAGGCACCAGAATGTGAGCTTCCTGAGGGCAGGAGCTGTCTGTCTTTTGGTTTTGTAGCCACAACACTGAGCACAATACCCGACGCAGAGTAAAGGCTTGATCAGTGGACTCAGATGGACCAAACGATGCACCTGACCTAACCCATGCATGTAGTAGGTACTTCATAAATGCTCCCAGACGGGATGAGAGCACCTTAGATGGCTGTATATCATCACCCCACCAGGGCCGGGGGTACCACTCCCTATCAGCTCCTGCCAGCCAAGGCAGCGAGCAAGGCGGGCAAGCACGTTCCTGGTCCCTCTGTGTCTCTGCCTGCCTCTCTCCATCTCTCTGCCTCGGTCACTCTCCCCATCTCACCATGTCTCCCTGTGTTTGCCTGTCTCTGGCGCCCTCCCTGCTTCGTCCTATGCCGGCTCCAGCATCCCGATCCTGTGTCCCCAACCCTGGACTTGTCACTTGGCCAAACAATGCACATTTCATACTTTTCATCTTCCTTCATGAATCCCTTCTTTACTCCCCTGGTCATTCTCTTGGGCCTTCTCTGTTCCTTCTCCTCAGTGTGGGGCAGGAGTCCCTCAGAATGCAAACACATCCATCCACTGACCACTTCATGGCACAGGCTGTTCCAGTGACAGCAGACCCTCTGCTCAGTTCCTTAGAGATGGGCACAGAGGGGCTGAGGGAGAGGTGAGGGGCAAGCCTTCCCAAGAAAGAACTGAGGAAAATGTCAGTTCTGATCAGCTTCTAAAGCATCTTAAAATCAACAAGGCCCCAGTGAATCTTCAAAGTCTAACAAGGCCAGATGACTCTTTAAAGAAGATGAGGATTTTTAGTCTGGGGGCCTGCTCTGGGCTCCAGAGACTCTTCTTGGGGCATGGGTCCTCCTGGACCGTTCCCACCCAGTGCCGTTCTCAGACTTGCTGCTGGTGCTGTTGACTCCTATCCACGTTACTAGTGGGGCTCTAAGGCTTTCTGCCCATGGCAGAAGGAACCCTCAGCCTTGGATCTGCACCTCCTCCCTAGATTGATCCGTGCTGACCAAAGGTCCCCAAACCCCAAAGGCAGTTGTAAGGAGGAATCTTAATTACCCTGAAATCTCCCCTGGCCCTCCCTTCCCTGAAAAAGAAACAATCCAGCAGGTCATACATTTTTAAAAACCAAATTCTTCAAATGCCTTGGGGAGCAGGGAATTTTTATTATTTTATTTTTGGCAGTGAAGAGAAGGGAATGAACAAAAGCATGTGCCCTTCTTGGTCTGGTCCTTAGAAAGAAAATCAAGATGTGAGGTGAGCACCAAGAAAAGGCCCCTTGACTTCCTAAACTGAGGATTCAGAGAAAAGCCCTCTGGAACTCAGCCTCCTCATCTGTAAAACAAAGATCACGGACTGAAAAATGGAAGCAACCTTGAGGGACATCTAGTCCAATGTCTTCACTTCACAGACAGGAAGTGGATTCCCTACCCTGGCACTCAAGCAAGATTGGAACCTAGCGTCATCTGACTCTGGACCTTCCATTCTTCTCACTGTACCCAACCTCCCCTCCTCACCTGCTGAACAGACAGTTCTTGAAGTCTTTGAAGCTCCCTCTGGGTACCCTGGGTTTGTGTCAACTTCTTAGAAATTTAATTCAGATTTCAGAAAAATGTTTGTGCATGAAAAATGAACTGAGTCGTGACCCTATCGGCGTGGCCCTGGGTGCCACTCATTGCAGTATGTCTTCCTGAAATTTTACCACTGAGATCTTATTCTCTTTATCCTATTTCTCAGTTTCAAAAAATCTTTTCATTCTGTGCCCAAACATTGCATGAATTGTGCGTGGTGGAAAAGACGGAGGTGAAGGAGGAGAAAGTGTGCAGGGAGAGAAAGCTAACACCCTACGACTCAAGATCAACAACCAAAACTCAAGTTGTCAAATTTCTGCAAACTAAGGATATCAATGAAAACTATCCTGGGGAGGCCATGGCAATGAAGACCACCATCCTCTTAGAACTGGAAGGGTCCTTCAAGTCCACATGGTCTGTCT
Source organism: Pseudochirops cupreus (assembly GCA_028627135.1). Lineage (NCBI taxonomy): Eukaryota > Metazoa > Chordata > Mammalia > Diprotodontia > Pseudocheiridae > Pseudochirops > Pseudochirops cupreus. The sequence goes on along the minus strand of CM053580.1, from coordinate 9,995,704 downwards.
CAGGGGAAACTGAGGCTTTGAGAGCTTTACAATCTAAGTATCAGAAGCAGAATCTGAACCCAGATCTTCCTGACTGCAGGCCTGGTGCTCTATCCATTGTACCATGCTGTGCCTCTAACACAATACTCTCCCTAAAAGATGTGGTGGGGATTTTATTGGAATGTGAAGACGATATCACACAACAGTAATATGGCAGCCACCAAAAGGTAGTGTAGACCTCATCCAAAGAAGAAGCATGCTGTCCAAGACATGGGAGAAGATGGCGCTGCTCTCCTCTGCCTTGGTCAGGCCACATTGGGCTACTGTCCCTAGTTCTGGATGCATGTTTCATGATGTTGACAAGCTCAAGAGTGTCCAGAAAAGGGTGACTGAGATAGCGAATGGCCTGGAATGGAGATTGGTGGGGAAAGAAGGGCTGCCCAGACAGAAGAAAAGACTCAAGTATCAAGAGAGTTGTCTTGGGGAAGTAGAACCAGGCTTATTTTGCTTGACCCCAGAGGGCAGAATTGAGAGCAAAGGGAAGAAGTGAGGCAAAGGCAGATTCAGACTTTTTGAAAGAAAAAAAAAAACTTGTTCCAATTACATCCAATTAGAGTGAGGTTGGGTTCTGCCCCAGTGGGGTTCTTCAAGTCAAGGCTGAATGGCAGCTCACTGCAAACACCCCAGAAAGGATCGTGATCCAGGTGCAGGGGATGAGGTGACTTCAGAGATGCACTCCTTTTCGCACTATGTGATTCTGTGAATTCCAAGTACAGGATGAGCCTACAATTCTCAAAGAAAACCTGAAAGTCATGACCTCAGTCTCATGTGGCAGATTGGATAAGTCCACAATACAATCTGCAACAAGGCTGTGGATTTCATTGGTGACATCTCTGGATTTGGGCTATCTGAACAATGATGGATGGTGCTAGTGAGAAGTGTGTTTTCAATAATCCCACAAGCTGATCAGATGTCTCGGTCTTAGGGTAAGCAGATGTGGTGAAGGATCTCATTACATGACATCCTCGGGACCTACACACTACAAACTCGGCATGTTTTTGTTCAGGGCTGTTGGTTTCCTCTGGTGCCTGAGCTGCCTCATTTTGCAAGGAGTTCTAAAGAAAACCCTTGAGAGCCTCATTGCTCTTTCGAATGCTTTCTCCTATTCTCTGGCTTGAAATGGCTCGTCAGAGATTCAGGTCATGTCAGGTTTTGAGGAGCCAAAAGCTGATCTTGAAACTTGGAGGTTCAAAATTAGAGAGGTCAGAATGTTACCTGTTCTTGTGTTTTCACAGAACAAACTCATGATGATGTTATGGCCCTCTCTAACAGGATGTAACCTTGGCTCCACCTAGCTTCCAATTCTCTTAGCTTAGCCCGTTGGTAAGTCTAAGAACAACAGCCAGTAATTAAGATAGACTAATTGACTAGCTTCTTCTCCTCCACGAGCCTAATAGATGTATCACTCAGAGTATACAGACAATAGCGCAGCAAGAACCTCCTCCTCTTTGTCACCCCCATCACCTCAAGTAAAAAAAGGAGAGTCAAGAAGGCTTGTGACAGAGTGTAAGCCCTTGGTCCCAAGCCAGTCTCAATAAGTGCTTGTTGATTGGCTTAAAGGTTCAGAAGGAAGAGGAGGAGGTTTAGCAGGGCATCCAATTCTTCAGAGGTCAAAAGAGATGAGGGCTAAGAAAGACCTACCAGATTTGGCGATTGCTGTCTCTAAATGAGAAATAGAAATCAAGTGTTTTTAATCTCTTGTCCCCAGGGTCTAGCACCTAATAGGGGTAATAAGTATCTGTTGAATTACTGCATCACTAAATCAGAAGACCAGAAAAGACCTAGATAACCACCAAGTCCATCCTGACCCTATACAAGAATCCCTTCCCCCTCCACCCCACCCCATGTGGTCTTCCAGCCATTCCTTGCAAACCTCCTGGGAGGGAAGCCCAGCAACTCCAAGAGAGCCAACCCACTTTTCAACATCCCTAAATGATGCTCTTCATGTCTAAATGGGAATCTCTGTAGCTTCTCCCCAAGGATCAAAGTGAATGCAGAATGCCTATAGGAGACTGAAGAAGGGGACTGGTGGTAGGAAGTGGAGGCAGCTAGCCAGGTGAATCATTGCTGCAAATTTGATGATGGTAAGGAGGGCCATGGTATAGCAGCTGAGAAAGTAGCTGCTTGTGGGGAGGGGGGTGAGGATTGTTTTTTTAATAATAAGAGAAAACTAAATCTACTTGTAGGTAGATGAAAAGTATCTAGTAATAATACAGGGAATGACTGACGGAGCATGGTCCTGGAGAAAGCTGGTGAACATGGAAGGAAAAGCCCCTGCAGTAGGAGCTAGTCAAGGAGGAAGGATTGACGGTCTCTCCAGGGGAGGGGGAAAGTGAAGACACAGACTTTGCTCTTTTCAGTAAAGTAAGAGGTTAGAAGGACAGGGGGTGGAACGGGAGACTTAGGAAGTGGCCATTTGGAACAGTACCTAGAGTTGGGTTTCGGAGCATGAACTCAGAGGCAAGCCAAACAGCATGGTTTTGTGGCTTCCTTCACAAAGAAGAAAGCTCTTGTGGCTTCTCATGGTAACCCAGAAGGCAGAGAGTGATACTTTCCAATGAGCAAGGCAAGAATTCCTCCCCATTCTTAGGTTTGGATTCAGTCAAAGGGCCGCATTGGAGGACCGAGAGGGCCACATGTGCCCCCAAGATCACAGATTCCCCACCCCTGCCCTAATCCATCCTCTTGTTTTTGCTTCTACAATGCACTGTTCTCTTCCTTTTAATCCTTCTTCCCCTTGTCCTTCCTCTGTTCCCACCCACCCACCTCTCACTAATACCTAACCCTGAGTCACCTCCGCCATCTGCCTTTTCTGCTCCTACTCTAGGGCCACACAGAAATCCTAGAAAGGTCATGAAATAATTCTGACTGGGTTCATGAAACGTTCCTCCATTAACGGGACCTTTAATGATGCTCAGCAGTCCTTCCCCCACTCCCTCATTTCTGGCTCTATCTCTGTCCCAAGGGATATTTCAAACATCTCTCCCCAGCTCCCAGTTCCTGGGAGATTTCTTCTCTTAGCAGAGAACTTGATATAGACGGTAGATTAGAGGCATCCTGTGACCAATCTGATAAGCCTTTCCTTATGACTCTGTTTTAGCTTATCACTTGGGGATGAACTGATTGGTCCAGACTACTGTGGGTTGGAGCCCCCATCTGTGCTCGTCATTGCCCAGTCAGCCCCTTCCTACCTTTGCACACACCTTCTCCCTCCTCCAGATGGTCTCCCCCCGCAAAGAATTCCATCTTGCTCTTCCCTTAGAGAATTCAACACCCATTTCTGAAGCCACTGCTCTATGTGCAAGCCACTAGAACCTCTAATACCCCGGCCAACCTTCCCTGTGCACCTCCCATATTATACCTTGTATTGTGATTCGCTATGCACTGTCCTGTCCCCCATTTGACTATAAGCTCCTTAAAGGAAGAGGTGGCATTTTTCTTCATCTTTCCATCTCCAGAACGTCACCCACTACTTTGCTCATGGCAGATGTTCAATAAATATTTGTAGAATGGAATGGGATGGGAAGTGACGGCCAACGTCACAGAGATACTGAGGCCTGAAATTCTTCCAACAAGGCATTTAGGGAGCAGATTTAAGGGAGGAGAAGGTATCCAGATTGAGGGAATTGCCTATTTCCTGCCTTTATGTTGGAAGGGATCACTGTGATGGTGAGAAAATGCCTTGTCAGAGCTGCTGTCCCCAGAAAGCTCCCAGTCTCAAATTTCCTCACATCTCTTTGAAGAGAATTCTTTCAAAGGACTGTGTTGCCATAATAAAAGATTCTGGGGGAAATGGCTCAAATCCATTTGCTGTGAGCAGAAGCAGGACCAGGCTGCCTTTGTGGCAGGATAGGCTCTGATCCAGGCTGCCAATCCCTCTCCATCCCAAGTGAGTTTGACAGACAGCTGGTCTTCAAGTCCCATTAGAACGAGGCACGTTTGCAGTTCTGTAGGGAGGGATTTTGTCTTCAATTTCCATTAATGTGACTGGAAATTCCCTGCACGCCACAGTGAAAATTTACTCCATAATTATATTTTGCTTGGCAACAAGCAAACCAGGCTAGCCTACGGTGCTTGGGAAGGGGAGTTAAATTTAAAAAAAAAAAGCAGACAGAAGTAAATGAAGCCACTTGGGGCATGGAGGCCCTTAACACACCTATTCATGAACAAAAGGGTAGACATGAGATAGTCCCTCTGAGGGGCTCCTTGCTTTCTGCATTAGTCCTGCTCCAGATATACTCTATCGAAATGTTCATGACCCACCCACTTTCCAGGGCCATTTTGTTAGCTGACCGACTGTATAAAAGATCTGAGCTAACTTACTCCAGCTAATCCATGGTCTCTACTTATCACTCACATTTATAACCTAGTGTTGCAAATGGAGTGCGTCTGCAGACTGTAGGCTGTGAGACCGGAAGAAGTAGACAGAAGGAGGGGAACAAAATGTGCCAATGAAGAAATGTAGAGTGAAAAAGAAGGAAACAAGCATTCATTAAGCTCCTACTGTATGCCAGGCAGCCCTTTACAAATGTTATCTCAGTCCATCCTTTAACACCCCTGGAAGGCAAGTGCTGTTATCATTCCTTTTTGAGTGGAGGAAACAGAGGCAGGCAGAGGTTAAGTGACTTTCCCAGAGCCCTTTGGTTGGGAAGGCTCTGAGGCTGGGTTTGAACTCAAGTCTTTCCAACTCCAAGCCCAGTGCTCACACTACAGTGCCCCCAGATGCTTCTAGAAGACTGAGCTTGTTGTATGGAGAGAGCAGAGGTAACTCGTGTTACTGTTGTTGCAGTCTGAGGGGAGAAAGAGGAAGGCTCTGTGCACTTTGGGAGGACCTTTGGGAAGAACATGGGTGGCAGTTGGCCAGGATGGAAAGGCATGCATGGGCTGCAGTCTACAGGTCACAGAAGCATTGGAGCTTTTGAGGTGACTTGGGGTCCCTGTCATCCCACCACTGTGGTCAGTGGGTGGGCAGGAGGGAAAGCAGGGAGAGGGGGAAGGCTGAGAAAAGAAACAGATCAAGGGGACAATTGATGCGGCAAGGCTCCAGAGGGGGCATGAGGTTTGTTACCCAAGCCCAGACACAAAATGGGAAAGGATGCCCCTGTCCTTTCCACAAATGCCCAGGATGTTGGAATAATCACAACAACAACGTCTGGAGTAGGGAAGGGAAGGGATGATGCGTCTCTGCTCTACCCTGATTTACCCTGAAGGGCCAGCTGAAAGGTCCCCTACACAGAATTATTGGAAACCTAGTTTTTAGATGAGAAACCTCAGTAGAGGCCTGGGTTCAAATCCCACTTCTGGCACTAGCATGTCACTTCATCTCTCAAAGCTTCACTTTATCTATTAAATGAAGATAATAATGTGTTGAGCACTGACCTCATAAGACTGTCAAGGGACTCAGCTGTCAGTCTCTGCACAGACTTTAAAGCATTGTAGAGTGTCAGCCAAGCCCTTGGGTTCCTGTTTCTCAGATGGTATCTTCATGGGGATGGAATCTGACCCATGTCAAAGGCAGCATAATTTTGGAATGTGATCCTCTAAAGGTGAGAGCTTTTCACCACACCCCAATTTTCCCTGAACATTTTGAAGAGCCACAAATTTGTCAGTTTTCAATGACACGAGGGCAGAATAACAGAATCTGGAAGACCCTCAGGTGCCCTGGTATCCAAGAAGATGTGGCTCCGCAGCGTCACTAACAGTTGCCTGGTTTTCACCTGGGCGAGGGGGAGCTTCTGACTGCCCAAAGCCATGCACAGGGAGGCTGATCCCTCTTCCCTGTGACAACCCTGCGGATGTTTGACGATGACTCTCAGGGACCACCTGAGTCTTCTCCTGTCTACAACACGCTCTGATCCTTGCAGGGTATAGTTTCTCTAGTTTCTTTCCTCTTCCCCATCCCTATTGGCCCGATCTGAACACTGGACCATTCTCTGAAGTCAGCTCTGACTGTTCCAGGTGTCCAGGTGAGACAGAATTTCCTGGGGATCATTGGGAAAAAAGACCTACATAAGCTACCATGTCTCTGTAGTACCCATAGCAAAATCTTCCACATTCCAATTCTCTGTGTATGTGCCTTTGTAGGCAGCAGAATGCAATGGGAAGAGCCACCATGGATTTGGAGTCACAGGGTATGGGTTCCAATCCTACCACCTTCTACTTGTGCAACCTTGGGCATTCACATCTCCTCGGTTTCTTCACCTGTAGTTCAATTCAAAGATAAAAATCATACTCACATTCCTGAAGGTGAGAAGCCCCCCATAAAGGAGAGATCTCTAGATTTGCTGTCAGAAGGGACCTAGATTTGAATCCTGCCTCTGACCTTTTGCGTCCATGACCCTGGGTAACTCACTTCCCTTCTCTGCATCTGTTTCCTGATCTGAAAATCAGAGAGCTGGAGTTAGGAAGATTGAGAGATCCTAGCTCTGAACCTGTCACCCTATGATCTAGGATCTTTGTCTTGGTCCACTCAAGTCTTTATTAAGTACCTACATTCACACAAGAAGGGGACAAACTATGTGTGCTTATCTTTGGCCTGGTTTGGTGGGATGGACCTGCACACAGAACTTCAAGCCAGGAACCTGGTCCCATACAAGTGTTAGAGGCTGTGTGGTTTTACGTAGAGGGTGACAAAAGGGAACCAATTTAGAAAAGACAGACTCAGAAACTACCTTTAAATAGAACATTCATGAGGAGGTTGGTAGGATTTGACAGAATTCGGAACTTGTACTCAGACAATCATCAATCACTATATCTCTATCTCTCTCCTACCATCCTCAGAGTAAAGGTACCCCATCTAAGTAGTCTGCATCAGAAAGATAAATGGCTGGATGGAAAGAGGCATGATGAAGGGATCCATCCATGACATGTATGGGTGAATGATCGAAGAGGTGGGTAATTGATGGATGATACTGATAATACCTACATAGATAGATGGATGATAGAGGAATAAGACAAGTGGATGGACGGATGAATGTTTTCTATCTATACCCTCGAATTTCTAAGTGATACAACCTGACGAGAAAGCAAAGGCATGACCAACAGGCTTTCACAGTGCCTAATTCCCCAATCACAAACACAGATAGATAGTTCTTGGTTCCTGCTACAAAGATTCTTGTTCTCTGGTACAGTAAGTAGTAGAGGTGATCATGGACCTGGAAAAAGAGACCCAGACTATCACCTCCAAAGACAAATATAGCTTTAAACCCATTTTCTTACCTGGGATTTTCCTCAGTGATTTTTAGATAAGTGAATTTTCCTGCGACCTCATGACTCCGATTGGTCCCAGGTTCTCTCAGCCTGCCCATGGTCTTCTCTCTCCTCCTCTAACTGCCTTCAGCAGCCCCTTCCCGAGGTCTGAGCATTGTCTACTTATTTGTGGAACCCGAGGTGAATGCCTGAGCACATTCTGTTTATATCTCGAAAGATCTGAGCTAGGAAACTATAAAATCATCTGGAATAAGCAAAGGGCTCCAAGGAGCTCAGTCATTCTCAATGATGAGATTTTTCCAGATGAAGAAGCTTCTCTGATGAGCAGTGGGACAGGAGCCAGACCATCACTTGCCATTTCGTGCCTTCCCTCAGCCTCAGGCTCATGGTGATGGGACGAAGAGAAAGAGATCGTCCCTCTCTCTTCAGTGTCTGGTCTTCTGTCCTGCCTGGGGTTTGTTTTTTATTGTCTTCCCTCAGTCAGCTTGTTTTCAGTTTTCCCTCCCAATTTTCCTGCTCCTGCATGTGAGGATCTATGATTGTTTTCTTGTGACTAGGGTTTTTTTTTTATCATGTTTCCTACATTCATGTTTGTGGATTGTCCAAAGTTTTGGTCCCAAACATGTCATTATCACGTGACAGACATAATATGCAGAGAGCAGGTGTTTAGGCTTACCCAGTATTGGCTCACTCTGTCAAGATAGGATCCCCCCAGCAGAGGCTGGATGCCCACACTCAGGGTTCTTTTCTTAGTACAGATTGAACTAGGTGGGTTCTGAGGTCCAGGGATTCTGTGCTGAGACAAAGGACAATATGTAATGGGACTCTGTCTGTGGAACCTTGAGAAAACTTTGAAAAACCTTCTTCCTGGGAGAGCAAAAAGTCATCAGCTTTGATCCTCGGATGGATGGACAGAAAGCTTACCCCAAAGCCATATACTCACCCCTTTGGAGAATGCAGTAAAATCTCCCCAATTCAGCTCAGTGGTTCACAAGGAATCACTGCTCCATTTTGGCCTCTGTATCTTTCAGATCTAGCACAAAGTCTGAGGCACACATTAGGTGTGTAATAAATGCTTGTTTGATGAAAGACCGCATAATATAAGTATAAACACTGGGAAGTCCCAAGGAGGAAAGGTCATCACCAACTGTGTTGCATGATCAAGGAAAACTTCCTGAAGGGAAATGGCAGGAATAGTGGAAGGAGCCCTGGCTTTGGCACAAGCAGAGCTGGATGGTCAGTCCTGAGCCAGTCATTTACCAGCCCCAGGCCTGAGTTAGGAAACTCTAAAAGTGAGGGAGATGGACTGGGCCAGCTCAAGCCTTCTTCTCACTCTAAAGGTCTCTGTCCTGTGATTCTAGGTGGAATTGGAGTCTTTAAAAGACAGGTGGGAGTTTGATAGGGGAGAAGGAGGCATTCTAGATGTAGGAAGCATATGAGCCACATTCACGGAAATGAGATACTCATTTTGATGGTCCAATACTGTGAGGTCATCGGTGCGAGGAGGAGCTCGCAGAGTAGGAATTCCCTCCACTAATTCACATCAGCCACTCTTCCATCATTGACAGTCTTACCAAGCTGCCTAGGGTTTTAAGAGGGGATTTGCTCCCACTGTCATAGACCCAATTTGTCCAGAGTCAGCACCTGAAACCCAGGTCATCCTGACTCCAAGGCTAGCCCTCTATCCATTCAATCATGCCGTCTCTCAGGATGGCTCAGCAGGCTCCTCCAGACAGATGGGTATGAATCCTGCATCTGACAAGGAAAGCTGTCCGCCTATAGGGCTGATTCACATTCTTTTACAAAGCGAATATGAGTTAGATTCCAAATGATGTAGACAGCACCCAAGGTGTCACTCTTTGGGACTGACAAGGTCAGATTGTCCTTGAATGTCAGGCTAAAAAGACTAGATCAGAAGGTGGAACAGGAGCGCGGGGACCCAATGGAGATGCTGCAATAACTGGAGTCATTGGGTTTTGCTCTGTGTGACCTTGACAGGTAGCTGTGCCTTTGTGCCCCAGCTTCCTCCTCACTACAATGAAGGAGCTGGAGTAGTTGGCCTCTGTGGTTGCTCCCAGTTCTAGGTCTCTGACTCTCTCTTAGAGAAATTCAAACTGGGGTCCAACCCATTTGGATGGGATGTCCAACTTCCCTCATCCATCCATTTCTCCTCCCATCATTTCCCTCTGTGACTCCTTCTAGGAGATCTTCTAAGCTAAGGGATCCCTCTGAAGATCGCTTCTGAGATTCTCTGATGTCAAGCGTCGGCCACTGAGTGTCTGAGTAAAGAAAGTCAGGATGGAGGTGGGAGGGAGAGGGTTTGGGACCTGGAAGAGAGGGAGCTGAAGCCAGGTCACTGATGTGTCTCTATGGGGCACCTGAATGTGTCCAAGGCACTCTACAGACATGACCTAATTCAGTGGAGGAGGCACTACAGATGTGGTTAACCCCATTTTACAGGATGGAAACCAAGGCTCAGGCAAGCAAAGTGACTTGTCCATAGTCACACAACTAGCGGTTGGCCCAGGAAGGATTTGAACCCACCACTCCCTGACGCCATCGTGGCCACTTTGTCTCTTCAACAGATTAAACATTTCCCTTCCTAATTGATCCCTTCCTGTTCTTTATGTGATTGTCTTGCTTAGTAAATTCATAGATCTTGCCAAACTTGGGAGTCTGGAGGGAGCTTTGTGGTCAGCAGTCCAACCCATGCCAGAAAGGGCCTTGAGTGTGACACACGAGTGGCCATCCCATCTCCAGTCACCTCTGGAGGCAGCCCCTTCCACTTCTGAGCAGCTCTCGTCGTTAGAGCTGGCTGCTTTGTGCCCTCCCCACCACTCCTGGTGCTGCCTCCTGACGCCAAACACATGCTCCGCAGCCCTTCAGAATCGGACGGCCCTGTGAGGTGGATACTGTAGGCATGATTATTTCCATTCTACAGATGAGGAGACAGAGACAGAGAGAGCATTTACTGAGTGCTTGATGTGTGCAGCTGCCGTTCTAAGATAAGCAGAGTCTCATTCCAGAGCTGTTCTCGTCCAGAGTGGAATCAGAGGCCACAGACTCCAAGTTGGAAGGACCCCTGGAGGTCATTGATGCCTCCCCCCCATTTCAGATGAGGAAGCTGGGGCACAGAGAGATTCAGTCACGTGCCTAGAGATAGACAGATGACAAATGTCCGAGCTGGGATCAGAACCCAGGCCTCTCTGGACTGTGGGCCAAGCCTTCTTTCCAGCTCCCAGGCTGCTCCCCTCATGGCCTTTGCCTTTCGCAGGACGAGGCTTCCAAGGCCTTTGCCCACCGGTCAGGGCCACATCCCTAACAGGAGATGACGGGAGAGGGGATGTGGGTGCAGACAGGCAGTGTGCTGGGCTGAGGGTGCCAGAAGGAATCTCTAGACTACTCAGGGGCCAGCAGTGCGATGGTTAGGGGCTAATCCATATGGATTCCTGGAAAGACCTCTCTTCTCCCCTTCTGGGTCAGGGAAGGGGATGGGAATGGGAGGGGGGGCTTCCCCAGCATGTACCCTGCCCTGTAATTCTATTTCATACTGGCCCTGAAGGCAGGAGGAAGCAAAGTTCAAATCCCACCTGCAGTCATGACTAGCTGTGTGATATTGCCAAATGAGACCACCTCTCTGACCTTTGAGAAGAACTGGACGGTGTCTAAAATGCTGCAGAAATGTCATCTTCATAGCATTGTAGATGTGGGGCTAGCAGGGACCCCAAGGCTATCAGGTAAGGGAACTGCAGCTGAGAGAGGTTAAGCAACTTTCTCAAGACCCCCAGACCAGCCCTCTCTCCACACCTCACTGCCTCTCTGTGTGTGGCTTTCAGGGCCCCATGACATCTTCTCACATTGGCTGTGGGGGGACAGGGAGTGGACCTGAGATTTCCACGATTCAGATGGGGGCTTCCTGGAGGAGGAAAGTCCGTTTCCCATGAAGTTTGACAGCTCCTTACACTGGGGTGTTGGAGAGATGCCCAGACCAGTGAGTGGCCTCGGCCCCCACAGCTGTTATGTGGGCAAGGCCGGGCCTTCCCTCCACCCCCTTCATCGCACAGATCTTCCAGAAAAAAAGCAGAATTGTCCCGGTACGACGAGAGCACTTCGACAGCACCTGATACAGTCTGGCACACAGGAAGTGTTCAAGAGATGGTGCTGCTGGCAATCTCGTCTCCCCTCAAGTGTCTGCAGCAAGTTCTGAGAATATCGGAACTAGGAAGTAGCTGGAGATCACCTAGTCCAACCCTCTGACTTTTGAGAGAAGGAAGCTGAGGTCAGAAAAGGCCTTGTCCCAAACCCCCGGCTGCAGAGGGGCAGGTGGGCAGGCGAGGGTCTGACTCCACCTCCGGGCTCCCTCCTTTGGGGTCACTGGCCCCAGGCTGCCGCTCTCACCAGTGGACATTTCCCCTACTTCCTGGTTGCATCCAAGTCGGAAATACCACAAGCATGGTGTTTTTCATCCTACTTCCTTCTCTTATGCCAGCCAAGGACCAAAACAAGCCTTCAGGAAATGTCCCGGAGGCCTTGCCATGGGCACCCCTGCTCCTTTCCTGCTGGGACCAGGCCAGCCCCAAGCCTCAAACCCTCCTTTTTGCTTTTCTGTCTTTCCCACCCATTTTATTTACCAAGCTGCAAAATTGTCCTGTGATTTGTGGTCACACAACCCGAGCCAAGGGAACAGTTCCCATTAAATTGACCAACAGCTCACACACACCCAAGAAATACTGTTAGAGGGCTTATTTTGTTCAAAGGGAGGGTCCCAGACTTTGCCCCCCAGCCCAGAGCCCTCCACAGGGGGAGCCAGGGCAAGCACCTGCATCTGAGGCAGACTGAACCTGCCGCCCTCTGGGCTGGTTTCTCAGGAATGCCTTGCTTGTGGCTTTTGCTGCTGGCTCCCACTCCCGAGACTTTGTGGCTTTTCTCATACCAGACCAGTGAGTGGGGGTTTTGTGTGCATGGCTGGGGAAAGGTTTTTCTGGGCCACTGCCTCTTCCTGAAGGCAGGTGACGGCCGGAACCTGACTGCATTTGTACAAGGCGTCCCTCTGCCCTGGAATGAGCCCCTCCTTAGTCGGACCTCCCTATCAAGTTTCAGCTGCAGGACCACCTCCTCCATGAAGCCTTCCCTGATCCCCCCCTCCATTTCATAGGATCCTCGATTAAGATCAGGAAGAAAATGCAGAGGCTGTCAGGTCCAGAACTCTTCATTTATAGAAGAAGAGACCAAGACCCTGTGAGGTTCAATTACTTGGCAGAGGCCACACAGGTAGTAGCTGGGACAGACAGGGGTAGAGGGGATGCAATCTGCACCACTGGAGGGACCTACTTGTGTCCAAGACCTCACAGAGCCTCTGGAGGATCTGGGCAGGTGTTGTCTCCCCCAGGAGGGCAGACATGGCTTCATTCCCATCAGTGTCCCCTGAGCACCCAGCACAGAGCCTAGCACAAGAGCAGGGGTCTGCTAAAGATCTGCCTTCTTCAACTGAATTGTCTTTCATGGCTTCTGGCCCCTTGCAGATGTCACTGGACCAAGGCTATCTGCTGGGGCTGTTTGGGGTTGGAGAGAAGCCTCGCTCAGGGCTCCACGTTCTCAGCATGCGAGGCAAGAACAGAGCAGGCTCAGGCTGACCGCTGCTTAGCTGGGCCACTTTGGCATCAGGACTGAGTTAGAGGAACTGAGGCTAGGAAATGGACCTCACAGAGTGTGCTAGAAGTGCTGGCCTTCCTGGGACTAGGACAGCCCAAGCGGCTCCAAGCTGCACCATCCCTGGACCTTCTGGCTTTAAAGGGGCCTGGGTCCTCGACAAGAATCTGTCCTGCAGGCTAGCTCCCTTCCTTCCACCATCATCTTATCTGAACTTTACCTTGTGTTCACATGCTGCTGGCATTCGACACTGAGCCCCTTGTCTTCATTGTCCTTTGTACCCCCAGTCCTCTGCACACACAGCAGGCACTTAACAATTGGACTAGGCTTGAGAAGCATGAAGTGCAACGTCCAGAATCAGAATGTGGGAAGAGCCCTGGACATGAGCTCAGAAGCCATGGGACTGAGCCTTGGCTCTGAAATGGCCAGGATGAGTGGGTTTCCATTCCCGGGGCTGCCAAACAAGGGGTTGGGCTGGAAGGCCTCTGAGGCCTCTCTCCCTCTAAATCTGGGAGCCTGTGATCCCTTGGATCCTTTCAGCCCCAGCAATCTAAGGTCCTCTTGAGGATCTCCACAGGGCAAGCAGAATGGAAGCCTTGTGAGGACAGGACTGAGCTTAGGCTCTCTTTAGGCCTCTATCACCTCGTCCAGCACTCTGAACACAGCAGGCTCTTAACTGATGATGTCAGACCACATAGGGAATATTGTATTTGGTTCTGAACATCGCCCTTCAGAAAGGATGTTGACAAGTCTGAGAGTGTCCAGAGGAGTACCAGGGCAATCCCTTTAAGAAACTGGGAATGTTTACACTGAGGAAAAGGTTCAGGGATGGCCAAAGAATTGTCTTCAGATATGTCTGGGGCTGTCACATAGAAAAGGGACTAGATCTGATGGCAGGAAAATCTCCCTCACAATTAAAGCTGTCTCAAAGTGGAGTGGGCTATCTCAGGAGGAGGGGTAGGCTATCTCAGGTGTCAGGGAGGCATAGCTTGGACCAGATGGCCTCTGGGGTCCCTTCCAGCTCTTGAGTTCTCTGATTCCATGATTCCTAAGGTCTCTTCCAGCTCTCACAGTCTATAATCCTTTGATCTCTAAGGTCCCCTTCCAACTTAGTCAGGACAGCCTGATGTCCCTTGGCAGGCCAGTACTCCCTCTACCCAAACTCCAGGATGGGGTGGGGGTCAAGATCCTCAGGAAGGTCCCTCACAGCTCAATGTTCTTACTTTCCTTGCGAATAGAATAAAATCATAGCTCTTGCTCACTGAGCCAAAATGAGTTGCCAAACCATGGTAATTGGGGGGCGGGGGTGCTCAGCAAACCCTCATTCCTCGAACCCTGGCAGGACAGCCACCTGGAGCCCAGAACATCCTAGGTTCTCATTAGTAAGACTAATGAGTCCCTGACTCCAGGGGGATGGCCACATGTCAGCTGGGAGCCTCCCACCTTGTATTTCAGACTCAGCATGGTGACAGCTCAGTTCTTGGCAGGGGGCCGTGCCTGCCCCTCATTACCAAAGGGAACAAAGGGCAGGGTTTGGGTCTGGGACACCAGGGGAGCCAGGCCACTTGCCGAGGACACAGCTGGCCTGTAAGTGCCTGCTTGGGTCTTAATGACCTGGCACAGCTCGTTAAGCTGATGATGGGGCTTAGCAGACCAGCGGGTGGCCAGGCCATAGTGCCTGGGACCTGGGGGCTTGGGCTTAGTGTGAGCATCTAGTGAGATGTCAGGAAGGGGCTTTGCTGGCATGACTGGAGGGCCTGGCCCGGGACAGTGGCTTTTCTCATAGCTGAGGCTCAGGCTTGGGAGGAAGCTGTGCTGCTAACTCTCCAGGGCATGAAATAACTCTGGAAGGGCAATGATTTCCCAGTCCACAGGAGCCTGCAAAGGAAGTCCTTCCTTGTGCACACCTGCTGCACCTTCCCCTCGGGGACCACCTTTCGTGGACTCTTTATCTGCATCTGGGATCTGTCTGGTGACTGAACTGCGTCTCTCACAACCTCCTTGAGGGCAGGGCCTGGTTTTCCCCCTTTTTTCTATATCCAACACAGCACAGAGCCTAATATACAGTAAGCACTTAATAAGTGCTTGCTCCAGCCCATCTCCAGGCCTGAGGAGCAGTGGAAGGCTTCCGGCCTCAGACACAGGATCTCGGGGCCCTTGTCAAATGCAAACAACAGAGATGATGATGGGACCTACTATGGGCCAGGCCCTGTGCTAAGTGCTTTACAAATACGGCTTCACCCTCACAACAAGCCTGGGAGGTGGGCGCCACTCTTGTCCCCATCTTGCAGATGAGGAAACTGAGGCAGGCAGTGGTGAAGTGACCTCCCAGAGTCATACAGCTGGTAAATACCTGAAGCTGGATTTGAATTCAGGCCTCCCTGACTCTGGGCCCAACTCTTGGTGCCTGTGGCCCCACCACCCCCTCCTTCCCTCCCTGTAGTGTCTCTGCCCCATCAGACACGTGACCTTAGGCAAGTACCTGACCTCCCTGGAACTTTCTGGTTCTATTTCATCCACAGGGTAGGAGGTTTAGACTTAGTGCTGTCCATCAGTAGTAAGTCACCCAATACTTACCAAGGCCTGTGCTGTGCGGGCCCTGGGACAGAGACAAGAAGCAGGCGGTCCCTGTCCTCGGGAAGCTTGTGTTCTATGCTGTGAGCAGAAAGAGCAGATACAGGATGTAATGGGGGGGGGGGGGTCCTGGGGAAGTGATTTTGAGGGAGTGAGGGGTACATGAGCTCAGGCCTGTAAGGGGTGCAGAGCTCCAGGAGTCAGCCAGGCCCGAGCTCAGATCCAGCCTCAGATGCTTACTAGCTCTCTGACCCTGGGCAAGTCACGTAACCACTATTTGCCTCAGTTTCCTCAACTGTGAAATGGGGAGAATAAAAGCACCTACCACTCAGGGTTGTCCTGAGGACAAACGAACTGCCCCCATCTAAAACCCAGGAATCCAAGTGTACTTGCAAGGCTCCTGGAGAGCTAAGCGGACTCCTGCTTGTGCTCGCTCCGTGGTCTCTCTCCTCCAGGCCCCTCTTCACACTCGAGCCCGTTCGGAGCTTATCCGGCCCCAAGACAGAAGCCTCTCTCTAATTCCGCCTCCCAGCTTTCCCAGGAGCTTTTGCCAAAGAAGGGGTCCTTCCCCAAAGTCATTCATGTCACTGTCCCAGGGATCCGCTTGCATGTTCTCAGACAGCACCCAACGGTTTCGATGGTTACTAAGCAAGAGCAAGTTTGCGATCTGGTCGTGCTAAGCCCCTTTATCCTCATTTTTTTGTTTTCATTTTTTGCCTTGAGATTCTAGACTCTCTGTTCTTCCTCCCACCCCCCTCAACTCCCAGAGGCAATCAATCAAGGTTAAGTGACTTGTCCAGGGTCACACTGCCAGTATCTGGGGTCATATCTGAACTCAGGTCCTGTTGTGACTCCAGGGCCAAACCCATGTTGATATGTTTCCTCTTCTCCCCACCCATCTCCCAGGGAAAGGAGTGTTCTCAGAGGCATCTCTGAGTCTTTCTTCTCTCTCACCCATGGCCAGCATTTGCTAAGTCCTGTCCACAACACTTCCATGACACCTTCTGCATCCATCCTCTCTCTCATTCTTGTTTTCTCACATCTCCGTGCCTTTATCCACGCGGTGCCCCACGGCCTGGGTTGGAACGGACTCATCTCCCATCCCCATCTACTGACGTCCCTTCCTTTACTCCAGAGCCAGCTCGATGTACCAGGTGGAAGTGGCCTCCCCCACTTTGAATCTCTGCCCCCATTTCCCTTTCCCCGCATCAGACTCTCCCCTATCACCATACATGTTTTACCCTTCTCCTTTCCATTAACCTTTGAGTACGTTCTGTCTCTCACCCACTTCTGTCCTCTCAGAACCTGCCTTCAGTAGCTGCTTATACTTAGTCTGCTGAACTGAACCGATGCATCACTCATGACTCCAGCCCTTCCAGTCTTCCATCACATTTTCTGTTTTCCAATGGCACCGGAAAGTCCATTCATATTGACTGAAAGACAGATGTCTTTCCACCATTTTTAATGTATACTTAAAAAAACAAATGTATGCGATCAGATGATGTAGAGTATGTGTGGTTGTGCGTTAGTGAAGATCTCAGCCTGCAGAAGCCTGCAGGGGTCTACACTGCATAGGGAGAGACTCCCCAGCTCTACCCACCTGCTCCCACAGGCTCTGCTGGCTCTGGGTCCTTTGTGAATGGCAAGCATGAATGAATACAGATCAGGTCCCTCTCATCTCTGGGCTCAGGAAATCCAGTTTAAAATGAAGCAGAGCCTGACTGGACAACACTTGCCTTCATTCCAATTTTATCTGAACTTTCCAGCCCTGGGGCTAAACTTTAGTCTGCTTTCTACCCGAAAACCCTTCCACTCTGATCACAGGTTTGGCCTTTGAGGCCTTTCCTCCCCTGGGTCCAGCCTATCTCCCCAGTCTTGCTGGACTCTTCTCTCCGTCCTGCCCTCTGAGGTCCAACCAAACCGCCTTTCTTACAGCCCCCCAAAACTCACCATCTCTTCCCTCCATGCCTCCATGCAAGGCCTAGTGGCCTGGAGCACATGCCTGAGTCCCTCCTCCCCTCAGAATCCTTCACATCCTCCGAAGCCCATCTCTAGGGCCCCCTTCCCAGAACGTTCTGGCTGATCCCTTCTGTGGCTGGTCTAGCTCCATATTACCTTGCATTTGCATATCTGTTCTGTATAGGTTTGTGCATCATTCCATCTGGGCTTGGGATCACCTCTGATAGCTTGCAGACACCCTGAGGGCAGGACCATTTTCACTTTGGTCTGCATTCCCAGGGCTTGGCCTAGCACTGGCACACAGTGTTGCTGAGTGGCTAATACAGCCCAAAATGAAAATCAAGATGCCCCCACACACCTAAGAAGCCCATTTCTTGTTGTCTGTATCTTAACCTGCTCATCTGCTCATTTACAGACAAGACCTGGTCCTAGGGAACATGCTTTAGCCATCCTGCTCAGCAGCCTCCCTCCCTCACCATGTAAGCTGCATGTCCAGCCTCATGGCTCATGGATACCTTTTTGTAGCTGCCTCCAGGAGTGGAGGTGGGCCAGGGAGCAAGGTTTACTGATTAGATCTCCATGTGGGTCTCAATCAGCCATGTGAAGGAGAGACACATGAGTACCAAGCAGCAGAGGAGAAGCAGAGAACAGGAACAGAGCCCCCCAGCCCTTTATCCAGAGCAGCAGGCAGACAAGGGGGGCACAAGGTCCAAGCAGACCAGGCTCAGAGTCTAGGGCATCAGACCATCCAGGAGGGACCAAGCAGAGAGAAGGCTCCAGATGGGGGTGTAATGCCAAGCAAAGGCAACTTCCAAGGTTCGGATTACCAGCATAGCAAACCTCATTTATTCAGGAAACATTCACCAAACAGAGAAAATCAAAATACAGTGTAACTCATTCATTTTAGCAAGTAAGTTCTCAATTCAATCCAGGTACTACTCCACCCTTGGACAGTACATTCATTTAGTCAGTCAAAGTCTCTCTTCTCAAATGGAGATTAGTTTCCAATCATAAACAAAGGACATTCATTTGGTTAATCACAGAGCACAAAAAAAAGTCAAAAGTTTCCCACCCCTGGATCACAACTGAATTACAATACCATCCATTAACACCAAGCACTTTCTCAAAAAGGGCAGGAGAGCACAAAAGGCCATCCACCCTTAAGCTACAACAAGATTAAGATATCATCACAGCATTCAATGCCCAAGGAGAAGACCTGTCTTCATCTTGACCTGAGACAAATACTAAGCAATCCTGGTTCCTGGGGGGGCAAAGCCTAACAAAGCCACAACACACACATTGCCAGTGTCCTCATCAAGTCACTCTCTGCCTGCAGAACAGTCCCAGAACCCCTGAAAACATCAGCAAGGCCCTCTTCTAGGATTTCTGTAAACATACAACAAGAAAATCCTCTTTCAGGGCTTCTGAACCAACAGCAAGGTTCCAGGACCTCTACAACAGCAGCACTGTCCTTCACCAGCAGGTGAATCTGGCAAAACAACATCAAAACAGACAGACAAAATACCGGCATCACAGCCATGCCTCCTCAGTTTTTGGCAGCTCCCAGTGGCAGTTCTCAAAAGTCCTGGACAGCTCCAACTGGCCCTCAGCAGTCTTTCTCTCAGCAACTCAGGCTCCATGATACTGGATACTGCTCTCCAAAAGTCCTTCTGGCCTTCTCTGCTTTGGCTTCCCTCTAAATCCACAGCTCCTCCCAGTTCAGCCCTCTCTCTACACGTCAACAAGTCCATCCCACAAGTGGGATTCACAAGCTCTGGGTTTTAACACTCAACCCAAAAACCAGGCCAATACAGGGGCATCTCCAAATTCCACTACCATTTCAGGGGTCCATGGAGGAAAGCATAGGGTTCAACATAGACGGACAGGTCCCTGTGTCAATGGTCCATGGGAGTCATAATGGTCATGCGAAGGACTGATTTCAGCCTCATCCAGCTTTGGGGTGGGCAGCCTCAAAGTCAGAGACAAAAGGGGCCACCCCCTCGTTTTACAGATGAGGACACTAAGACCCAAAAGGAGGAAACAACTTGCCCAAGGTCTCACAGTCAATGAATGGGGGAGCAGAATTCAAACCCAGATCTTTCAACTCTTGCTCTGACAGGGCCAATTTCAGGGCTCTTCTGGTGGTCACCAGGGTTACACAAAGCAGGAGGCCTGGGCTCACCTAACACCTAGGAAAACAGGTAGTGCACATCCCTCTGAATAGGGTGTGGGGATAGGAAACAGCAGACAGCCAAAGACAGAGGTGAGCCTGGGGTCAGAGTGAGCCCCTGGGAGAGCCTGCCCTGGTCGCCTCCCTCCCTCCCCTAATCTCTCATGGCACACACATTCTGCCTCAGATCACTGTTTTTCACGTGCCTTTCCTAACAGAATGGAAAGTCCTTGAAGGCAGGGACTGTTTCATGATCACCACTGTCCTTCTCCCCATGGCCCACAGTCAGCAGGCGCCTAATAAATGCTTCCTCCTTCCCTGTCATCTCACCTGCCAACTATATATACTTTAGGTCAGGAGGCCTGTCTTAGTCATCTCTGTATCTACCTCAGCGTGGAACACAGAGCACATAGTTCAGGTGAACTAGATTCAACTGAACTGATTTGAAAGCAATGTGCAGGGCTGTGAGTGGAAGGGGGCACCAGCCCTGGGGAGCTGGACTCCCACTGGAGCCTCCACAAGGGAACGGAACGCCTTGGGAGGAGGAGCGTGGGTACTTGGTAGAGATGCTTCTGCTTCAGGTGGGGGTCACACCAGAGAGGCAATGAGACCCTGTCATCTCTGACGCTCTAACAGTAATAAGGTTTACCTTGGCCCACAGTAGCTCACATGGTAGGTCAGTGCTGTTATTAGCCCCCATCTTCCAGATGAGGAGACTGAGGCAGACAGCAATGAAGTGACTTGCCCAGGGTCATACAACTAGCGTCTGAGGTCTCCTGACTCCAAGTCCTGAGCTTTGTGCCCTGCAGCACCCCCGACTGCCAGAAGTTGCCACAAGGAAGAACTGGGCACGAAAAAAAGAAAGCATCCTAATAATTACAACCGTCTCGAAGTCGAATGAGAAGCAGTGGCCAGTCTGCACGCAGCAGAGGTCCTTCAGTGAAGGTTGGAGGGAGTGTCCCATGGCTTGAGGGGTCGTCGCCAGCTTTGAGACACTGAGACACTGTCACTCTGAAAGAGGGACACTCCTAGAGAAGAGATGGTCTTCAGAACCAACTTAGGGCATCCGACCCTGGCAGTTCCTATGCCAGGGACCCCCTCTCACCCTAGAGATACTACAGCCGAGGCCGAGGACCCCCAGACCTGGAGGCAGGCCCTAAGCATCACGTTTGACTGGAAAGTGAAAAAACAACCTTTTTTGCCCCTTCAGAATAAAAACCTGGCTATTTAAAGCATGGAAGTAAGACCAGGTTTCCGCTGGCACTCCTTCACTCCTCCCAGGTGAGGAGGGAGCTGGCCCCAGTGAGCTGGGCACTGTTTGCTTAAGCCTTTGCAGCTTGCTCTCGTTTTCTCAGCTGGCCCATCTCTGGCAGGAGAACAGGCTTGGTCTGTTCTACCTCCCTCCCTAGACCCCCAGGCTACAGTTCTTCAGCCCACACCTTGTTCCCCGCAAACATGAGGCTGACACTGACACAGGAACAGGCCAGGAGAGGACCAGCTTCAGAGGATAGAGATGGGGATGGGGAGGGGGAGGTGGCAGAAGAGCAGACACAGGGAGGAGAGACTGGGAGGGAAAGGGTCTCCTCACACACCTAAGGAAGCATGTTCACACTTTAAGGACCAGGAAGAAAAAAACCCTCTTAAATATTAATGAGAATGGAAGAATCCTGCAGTATGAATCTAAAGCGACTCAGCACAGGTACCAGGGCAGGTTCTGCTCGTAACTCTTTGGGTTCCCATCTGTGAATCAATGAAGGAAACCCACGGTACGTAAGGAGGAGGGGAGGAAGGGAACATTCAAGAGTTTATGAAGGATGGGAATTGTGTCCTGGTCTTGGCACCGTCCTGTCCTCCCCATTGCTCGGGCACATCTCCAAGCAACCTTTTCCTGGAATAAGCCTGGAGACTGTGGCCAGAGAAAGGGAGAAGGCAGAAGGGATGAAGACACCCCCACTGGACATCTGATTGGCATTCCAGACTCATTCTCCTCCTGGTCAAACCCACACCTCACAAACTTCCCCATCTCTACAAGGGCCCAAACTCAGGGTCAACCTTGGCCCTTTCTTCTCTCTCACCCCACGCATCCAACCAGTTGCTAAGTCTTAAGGATTCTAACTCCAGAGCATCTCTTAAATCCGCCCATCCTGCCCCATCACCTACCTGGCCACCAGCCTAGTGAAGACCCTCATTATCTATTGCCTGGACTAGTTTAATAACTCCCTCCTTGGTCCCCATGACTCCAGTGTCTTCTATTCTCCAAATTTCTGTCAAACTGATTTTCCTAAAGTGCAAGTCTGAGCAGCCACCTCCTAGGAACAAATACAGAAACCTTGGTTTGGCTTTTAAAGGCCCTTCTTCACTTCACCGTCCTCCCCATCCTCCACAGTCTGGCAGCCCTGGCCCTCACGAGGGTGTGCCCCAGGGCACTCCAGGGAATGCTTGCTGGCCTCTTTCAGACAGCTCAAATCACACAAGACACCTTTGCCAGCCCCTCCCTGGTTGCTGATGCCCCCCCTCTGAGACCCTCTCCCATTTACACTGTATACATCCTGCATGTGCGGGACTGTTGCCATGCTGTTTCCTCCATGAAAACATGATCCTTCTGAGATCAGAAACCATCTCTTTGCCTTTGTTGAGCACGCTCAACACTTAGCACGCTGTCTGGCAGCACAAAGGGACCTGCTGTGAAAGGACCTACACGCCAAAGAGAGTAGATCACAGCTGGTCCTCAAGGCAGGAGAGTTGTGAAAGTTCATCAAATGGGGGAAGGAGGTGACATGGTCAGGCCCATGCTTTAGGAAGGGCACTTGGCAGCTTCACCAGATATGGGTCTGAATCAGGAAAGAGCTGGCTCCGGGAGTCTAAATAAAACATTGTTACCACAGGACAGTCTAGAGGCGGTGAGGGCCTGAACTAGAGAGATCACTGTGTGAGCAGAGACAAGGAGCCAGATGCAGGAGATGCTGTGGAGTGCATATGGCTTCAGTCTGCAGGTGGAAGGGGAATGATGAGTCCACCTCAGTGACTGGAAGGGTGGTGGTGCTCCCCACAGTCCGTGAGAAGTGTGGAAGGAGTGAGGGCCTGCTCATGTCGAGCTTAAGATGTTTCCCGGACACCCAGCTTGAAATGTCTGCCTATTGGCAGTCTGTGTTATGGGACCAAAGCTCAGAAGGGAACAGTCATGGGCACAGAGATGATTATGGAACCAGTGGCAGCTGGTGAGATCAGAGAGAGACAGGAGGTGGGTTCCCAGCCCCAGTGAGTCTGACGTGGATGACGAACCAGCAGAGGTTGAGAAGGAACAGGCAGTCACCCAAGTAGGAGGGAAATCAAGGGAAAGCTCTACCATGAGAGAGAAGAGGAGAGGGGATCCAGTAGGGGTAGACAACAGTCAGATGCTGCAGAGATGAATATCAGGGAAGCCAGTTAGATACAGCAATTAGGAAATCACTGGTAACTTTGGAAAGGCAGTTTCAGTTCAGAGATGAGGTTAAGGACTTTAGAGGAGAAGAGAGCGAGGGAAAATGGGGTACTGAGTATGAATGACCTCTTCAAGGACAGTGGCTGAGAAGATGAGGAGAGGTCTAACATGGCAGCTAGCAAGGATAATATGACCTGGTGAGGATTTTTTTGAGAACAGGGGAGACTGGCTATGTTTGTAGACAACAGGGAAAGACTTGGCAGATAGGGAGAAACTGGAGAGATAGAGACAGAGGGACCAACAGAGGCAGAAGGACAAGGAGAGACAGAGAAGGAAGAGGAAGAGGGAGAGAGAGGAACAGGGAACAGACAGACAGAAAGAGGGGAGCAGGGGCAATTTTCTGGAGAGGAGAGGAGGGTATGGGATCAAGCGTGCATGTATAGGGATTTACCCTCGCAATGAGAAATACATCACAGCCTGGAACAAAAGAATAGAGCATGGAGAATGATGTCAGGGGGTGGTAAATGAGGAGAAGAGAAGGAACTTGCAATCAGCAGCCTCAGTTTCTGCAATCAAGTATGAGACAAAGTTCTGAGCTGCAATGGTGGGGGAGGTTTGAGGAGCCACTGTGGTGAGTGGCATAGAAGGCTGATTAGGGAGCAGTACAAGCCCTGCATCACTGCAGAGGGCCCAGATGATGTCGGGTAACTCCTTTCTAGCTGCCTTGTGAAGTCTGTGCTCTGCATCTCCAGAAGAGCTTTCCTAAAGTCAACAGCCACCCATGTTGGGGATGGCTGCGTTCACTGACCACTAAGGTCCCTCCCATCTCTGAGATTCAGTTTCTAGGACCAGAGATGGATGGAAGAGCATTCACTGGCTGTAGTCTCCATGACAGGCTGCCTTTGCCTGGTCAAACCTTTTCTTTCCTCTTCTCTTCATGAACAGGTGAACAACAACGGAATCATCTCCTTCCTAAAGGAAGTCTCCCAGTTCACACCGGTGGCCTTCCCCATCTCTAAAGACCGCTGTGTGGTGGCTGCTTTCTGGGCTGATGTCGATAACCGCCGGGCTGGAGAGGTCTATTACCGTGAGAGTAAGGAGCCGACCACCCTGCAGAGAGCCACAGAGGACATCTGGAGGTACTTCCCAGAGCTCCCCAACTTCTCAGCAAAGTGGGTTTTCGTGGCCACCTGGCACCAGGTGACCTTTTTTGGAGGGAGCTTATCTTCGCCGGTAAGTTCAACCATCTGTGGGGGGTGGAGGGAAGAAGCCTAACCAGGTTTTCTAACCAAATGCAGTCCCTGGCTGTGGGTCTCCAGGGGCTCTCTCCCTTTGCCTGTTCTCTGCCTGCAAGTTCTACAGCATCCACTGGAGCCTGACACAGCCATGCCCAGAACCACTTTGGGTCGGCTCCTCAGCAAATGCCCTCCGACCAATAGATCTCTTTCTAGCATTTTTCTCCCTTCTAGCCCAGTAAACCAGGCAGAGGACCATCTTGGTACCAGTTCTGGCAGTGGGTGCTTTTGAGGAGGTACAGGAGAGCTGTCCCCAAGCCTGAGGAGGGCCATCACTTAAGAGAGCAGAGCTAGGGACAATGGAAGGGGATGCCACCAAGAGACTAGTTTAGGTCTGGTGGCAGGAACAAGGCCCCAGAGACAGGCTGCCTCAGAGGGGAGAAGGTTCTCTGTCACTGGGGTCTTAACTGAAGAGTGAGGAGTCCCCCCACAAGGTCTGCTGCAGAGATGATTCTTGTTTAAGCACGGGCTGGACAAGACACCTCTAAGGAAGGTTCATGAATTTTATTCAAGACAATAGGAGAGGCTCTTGTTCAGAACCTGTTGGCTCTAATTAGTGATTTTCAGATATTGTTCTTCCTGGCAAATAACACCTGTCAGGAGAATGTTTGAAGGCACAAGGAGGCTGGCAGGGACAGTTGGACAGTGAACAGAGATATAAAAACGATACACAGTAGATCCAAGAACAACCAAAGTACAAGCTGGGCACTTCAGGCAGGGGCGAAGAGCCTCATCAACCTTGGTTCTCCCCCAACCCCGAGGGACTAATATCGATGCTGAGGGCCCTGAATCTTTCAGAAAAGGCTAAACTGTGGTCAGGATGCTGTTTAGGAAGCCATGTGGTAAGTGATGTGTTTTGGAAAGGTTTCTTTCAAAAAATGTTTTTAGTTATCTAGAAAATCCATGCACAGAACACGTGATTCCCAATGACGTCAAGGACATTCAGTATTACTGTGATATATTGAAGAGGCTTCAGATCAACAGATCATATCTGTGGGTGCACTTCTTTTCTTAACATGGCGATTTTTTCATTAACTTGCTCATTCAGATTAGGGGCTATTTAGACATCAAACACATTTTAAAACTTATCCTGAGGGAAAGAGCACATGCTCAGTCTATCACTTTCCTGGGATAAATAGTGCTTTGATGAGCTAACACCTCCTAGTGAAGGCAGCAGCATCTAGGGAGAACAGCAACATTGCCCAATTTGCTGGTTGCAACCAGAATTTTACCTTTTGCCACATAACTTTCTCCACCTCTGTTACATGACAATCTCACAAGCCTCTATCTCCAGAAACACCAAGCTAGATATGTGAAAACCACCTCTCTGGCCTAGAGTTTCCTCCTTGGCAGCACAACTCTCCTACACACCCTGCCTCCCTGTACCTCCTGGCCCAACTCCATTTCCTTCCTGGATCCATGGGACACCTGCATGGGCAGAAATCTGGTATCTGAGGTTCACCCCTGTGAGTGACACAAGCCAGCACAGCCACTCCTTCACCTTCCCATTACAAGGAGATCTGGATTTGAAAGCCCTCCCCGCTGAACCCCTGTAGGCTAATGGCATAGTCCAGTTTCACCACTAGCCAAGTCATCATTATGGAATGGCAACGTCCCACACCTTCCCCCAGTTCTTCCTCATTCTCCCTCCCCACCCCTGCTGTTCTCCTTTTCCCTTCCTGGTATTAGGCCAGCATTTTACTAGAGTCGGAGGGTCTACGTTCAAGTCTTGCCTCTGATACTTCTTTCCTATGTCATGTGGAATAAGTAATAAACTTTCTGGCCATCAGTTTCCTCATATGTAAAGTCAGATGGACTCACCATTGCCTGGCTGCATGACCTTGGAAAAGTCACTTACTCTGTGTGGATCTATTTCCTCATCTATAAAGGGGGAGGTTGGTACTAGATGACTAACTCTAACTTTCTAGGATCTATAGTCTGGGTTTGGTCCCAACTCTGACATTCCATGCTCTTTGTCCTAAAGGACCTCCCAGCTCTGACGTTTGGCATTCTATCTTCTAAGGGCCCTTCCTGCTCCAGCATCCATGCTCTCTGTTCCAAGGGCCCTTGTGGCTTTGACATTCAATGTTCTATGATTCTTTCCCTGTAGGTAAACACCTTTCAGATTGTCCTCATCACAGATGGCAAGCTGTCTTTTACCATATTCAACTATGAGTCCATCTTGTGGACCACAGGCATGCATGCCAGCAGTGGGGGCGACCTGGCGGGCCTTGGAGGCATTGCCGCACAGGTAGGATCAGTGGGGCACACAGGATACACATTCCCGGAAACCTCTCTGTAGTTTTTTTTATGCTGTTAGTGTGTTTCTCCAGAGACGTGTGAAGAGCCTGGTGTTTTTTCCCCTCCCTCCCTCCTCAGTGCTGTGAGCTTTGGCCAGGGTGCACTCTTTACATTGGCCGGTGCCACTGAGTTCCTTCCTTCCTTACCTCCCTGCTGGCCTGGCTCCCCGCCCCCCCCCCCCCGGCCCCAGCCTCGACATTCAAGAGCAGCGACCTCGCAGAGAAGAAATGCTCCCTCTTGTTTCTATTTAATCCCGTTGTTCTTTCTTAACGGTGCCCAGAAGGATGTGTTTGCCACCAGCTGAGCATTCCTGGCACTTTGCCCAGGCCATTTCGAGAGTCTCCAGCAAGCAGGAAATCACAAATCACAGGTGTAAGGAAGCGGGTGCCCAGGGAGATTCCAGACTCCAGAGGGTAGATGTCAAGGCTTGTCCACAGAGTCTGGGCTCTGGCCCTGCCCAGATGCCTGCAGAACGGGACGTGGTTACAGAAGGTTTCCCTTGAGGGGTGCCACAGCCAGGGCGCCTCCTCTCCCTCCCTCCCCACAGGCAGCTCTAGAGCCGAGCACATCCTGAATGGCCACTTGCTGCCAAGTCACTAACCTCTCTGCGCCAAGGTTTCCTCATCTGGAAAGAGAGGCTTAGACTGGATGGCTTCTGAATAAGAAGGTCCTTTCCAGCTCCAGACCTAGGACACCATTTATGCCTTTGGACATGTCACTTTGTCTCCTAGCATCTGGGGTTCTTCATCTATCAAAGGAAGGGACTAGAGCAGATGGCCTCTGAGGTTCCTTCCAGAGCAGTCACCCCATGATCCCATGAACAATGTCAGGCACTGGAGCCAGAGAGACCATTCCACCCGCAGGTCTCAGTCAAAATGAAGCATGTCCAGTTGGCCCCACAGAGGAATCACATGAGGCCCTAGATTAGGAGAATATCTGACTCTTCCATGTTCCAGTCTGGATCCATTGTTCCTTAGCATGAGGGGAGCACAGAGAACCAAACATCAGAACAGTCCTGGTTTCCATCGCTGTCTGAATAGCTGCCCAGGCTGGTCACTCGTGGTCTATATTAAATTAATTTACCAAGAAGTACTGAGCTTCCACACCATGTTGGGTCCTATGAAAGGTACAGAAGTGTAAGCCACTGTCCCTGCCTAGAAAGATGAAGCATGTGCTTCAAGGCAGCAGAGAAATGCCCAGTGTCTCATGTAGAGGAAAAGGGCTTTAGAAATCCCAAAGGGAGAGGTTTAGAGTGACCATGGAATGGTTACGGCAGCTAAGTGGGACAGAGGGCTGGTCAGTGACCTTCTCTGGGTCTCAGTTTCCTTGTCTGTAAGATGGGAAGAATTCTAGCACCTACCTCACAGGAGTAAATGAGATAACATAGATAAAGCTTTCCACAAACTTTAAAGCACTATATAATTGCTGGCTATTATTATTATTGCCATGGAAACTTTCATGGAGGAGGTAGGTTTTCAGCTGGACTTTGAAGGATGGATTGAAACTGAATGAGAGAGAAGAATAGGAAAGGTATTGTGGACATCTGGGCCAACATGAACAGAGATGTGAGAGGGAATTCCCTAGGCATGCCAGCTAGGGGAGAGAGAGAGGCCAAGACAGATTTACAGACTCACTGGCCAGAGGAGGGAGTTCAAACTGGGAGATAAGGAGAGATGAGCCTGGCATCACCAGATGAAGTATTAAACTTGGTTTTCTGGGCAATAGGGGTGCCAATGGGGATTCCAATGGCACTGCCATACAAAGGATTAAGCTTAGTCTTCTGGGCAAGGGGAAGCCCAATGGGGAGCTCATATTTCTTTTTGGTCTTTCTCTCAAGGTGGAAATAGTCATTGGAACAAGACCCTGCCTTCAAAAGAGCCTAGATTTAGGGCTGGAAGGAACCTGAGAGGTCACTGAGTCCAATTCCTCGGTTTTATCGATGAGAAAACTAAAGCAGAGAAAGGTGGTCGCACAGTCAGAACATGAGAGGACTCCAGGCCGGGTCTTCCCGATGCCAAGTCCCACCTCCTGCCCACAATGCCAAGCTGTCGGGCTCCCTGGCTCTCTTCAACAACCCAGCCTCTGGTCTTCTGTTTCTAGAATTCTGACTTGCTGATCTTGTTTTCCCAGGCAGGGTTCAATGCTGGTGATGGGAAACGTTACTTCAACATCCCTGGCTCCCGCACCGATGACATCGTCGACGTGGAGATGACGACAAATGTGGGTATCCCCGGGCGATGGGTGTTCAGAATCGATGATGCCCAGGTGCAAGTGGGGGGCTGCAGCAACACAAGTAAGAGGACAGTCGTTAGGCGTCTTCCCTTTGGGGCAGGGCGGGGGGAGGGCAGCAAGGTGTCTGGGTTTCCTCTTTGCGTCCCTGTTTCATTCCAGTGCCCATCTTGTCACACACCAAGAGGTGGGGTCCTGCTGAGGGGTGGGTCAGAGAATGACTGTGGAGCTCAGCAGGGAATTAGTCCATTAAAGTCATTAGCCCTGACCCAGGTCATATGCCTGATGGAATTATGATGGATGGAAAGAAGGAAGGGTGGGAGGAAGGGAAGGATGCAAGGAAGGAAGGAAGAAAAGGGAGGGAGGGAAGGAAGGAAGGAAGGAAGGAAGGAAGGAAAGAAAAAGAAAAGATTTTGCTTGACATTTGGGGCTATTATTAAAGAGAAAGGTCAAGTTGAGGGAAGAAAAGACTTTATTGAGCATTGATTAGATCACTAAAAATTTGATGTAAGGAAAAGCCATTAGAACGGGCTGGTAAAAGTCTAGACTGAAAAACCTGAATCTGGTCCTCAGTTTACTCATTAATGAAACAGAAGATTGCTGAAGTCCCTTGATTTTTAGAGTCCAAAGGATCTGAGTTCAGAGCTTGGCTTTGCTGCTTATACATGTGTGACCTCAGGCAAGCCACTCTACCTCTGGCCCTCAGTTTCCTCCCCTATAAGATGAGGGGGGTTGAACCAAATGGCAGCTGAGTTCTACATCCATGAGGTGACCATTTCTAAAATTCTGTGAATTGCTAAGTCTTAGAGAACCAAAAGAAGGAGATGCCGCACTGGGAGCTCCTGTAGGGTCATGGCGGCATGCACAGGTTTAGCAGGAGCCAGGCAGACCAGATAGACCACAGTCTATCCGCACCTATGATAACATGGTCAACATGACAAGAAAGTCTGAGAGACTGACTTGACTGAGGACAACCACACACACATTCTCCAAATAGAAACAGCTCACGGTACAATCACCGAATTATTTGAGGGTGTCTTTAGGAGGATTTTCCTTAACTGAAGAAGGTACTAGAGGAAAGTAGATCCTTGGTAAATAGGAATGAGAGAAGTTTGAGGCCAGACTCAGGGAAAACAAAGGCATCTTCTCTCTGAGGAGCCATTAGGGGAAAGTGAAATGAGGAGGAAGGAGGCTTCCTGTCACTGGAGGCCTCCAAGCCACGTCTAGATGACCACTGGTTAGGAATCCTTGCTAACAGATGGGTTGGCCCAAAGGACCTCTGAGGTCTCACCAGGTCTGGGATTTGAGGGTGGGCAGAGGACTGGATGGTAAGGCAGGAGGAAGAGAAGAGGTGGCCAAGGCAAAGACCAGGAAAGAGCAAAGGAGATGTGGGACAAGACCCCAAGGGGCAGGAAATGTGGAAAAAGGACCCTCCTCTCTTCCAAACCACCAACAACAAAGCAAGTCAACAAGGCAGGGGAGAAGACAGTGCTGGGAGGTGACAATGAGAGCTAACAGTACCTGCCATAGCTAAGGAATGGTAGCTCTCCAAGCACCTTCTCTGATGGAAAAGACGGACATTGTCTGCTGTCTGCTCCCAGTGGGAATGTCGCTCATTCATGACCCACAAAAACCAAGAACAAGAAGGTCTGCAGGTGACTGCCCCCTTCTAATGAAGGAGTGAATATGGGGCACTAAGTTTAAAGTCAAGGACACCGTTGTGGAAGCCCCTGAGCAAAGGGCTCACTTCTGGATGGAGCAGCATGGGACCAAGGGTCATTTATGCTCAGTCTCAGGGCTTCTCTAGACTTATTTATGTGAGCTTAATTAGCTCATTAATATAATCTATCAGAAGATGGCCTCCCCAGACATAGCCACTGAGATTGGGTCTTGCTTGTGTAACAGCCAAAGAGTTTGCACACAGAGCAATGTAAAAGAAGAAAGAGCCAAACATGGCCAGAAGAGTGAGGGGCCAGGGGCCATGCAACAAGAGAGACGGGTGACGGACAGGGGGTTGGGAGGGGAGGTGCAGCATTTAGTTAGGAAAAGACAAGATTTAGGGTAGGGGAGAGAGGGACAATGTGAAGGCCCATCCCATGGAAGACAGATTAGAGTTATTCTGCTTGGTTCTCGGAGGGCCAAACTAGGTGCTTGGGTAGAGTCACAAAGAGACAAATTTAGACTTGATGAAAGGAAAAAACCCTAAAAAGTCATTGTCCCGAGGCAGAATGGGGCTGCCTGGGGAGTTCTCGGGTCCACTCACTGGAAGACTTTGCACAGGACGGGGGAGGACTATTTGTCTGACATGATGCAAAGGAGTTTTTTGGACTTGGGTCCAGTGGTTCCATATCACCCCTAAGGTGAAATACAGACTCCTGTGTTTGGCATTTACAATCCATCAAAATCTGACTACACACACACACACACACACACACACACACACACACACACACACACACACACACACACCTCATCTCTGAATGTGCAAAAGCTCAGCATCTGTAGGAAGAAGCCAGCCACAGTCGACAGGGAGGTCTTATTAAAACGAAAAAGGAAGGAAAGAAGGAGCCCAGTCTTGGGGGCAAACACTGTAAGAGAGCAGCAATGTGGATAGAGGACTGACCAGGACAACAAAGCACAAACAGGGGAGAAAACCTGTGAGTGTTCCTTCCTTCATGATGTGCGATGTCTGCGGTCACTTCTGGGTGTGACAGCAGGAAACAAACTCTGAGCGCGCATCCCTCATATGTGGCTCCTGTTGTGTGTGGTTTTGAAATCCGATGAAGATCAAACAAGATGGCGCCAGTATCCGACATGTAGTGCTTGGCCAGATGAACCCCTCAGCACCCCAGTGCATGGCTGGCTCATGAATTTTAGGGGGGAAAGTTCAAAGTAATCAATCCTCTGCACAAGTGGGCCTGGGGTCACTGACCACCCCAGGTTCATACTGGACATCCTCATCATTGACAGGGCCCCTGGGTCCAACCCAAACCTGTGCGGGAAGCCCCTCTAATCACCTCTGAGAAGGGGCCCTCCACCCCCTGCTGCAAGACCTCTGCAGATGGAGACAACCGCTCTCATCTCTCTGCCCCTGCCATGTCCTGCCTCTCACTCTCTGTGCCAGGCAGAATACATCTTGATCTTCTTCCACAGGACAGCTCTTGAAGCAGCTGGGGAAAGCGATTCTTCTGCCTGCCCTGCCCCACCATCTCCTCCTCTCCAGAATGCACAACCCCAGTTTCTTGGAATGACCCTTAAAGAACTAATCTTTGTCACCTCTTCATCTTCAGTTCCTGGTGTGACACTGTCTCCAGCTCCTCCCCATCGTGGGTTCCTTCCACTGCAGTTTGCAGTGCCTTTCCTAAATGAAATGTGGTGTCCAGAACTAGACGAAATCTTCTGTGACCCGAGTGGGGGCATCATCTAAAGGGCCGCCCCCTCCCTTGTTCCAGACACTCTACCCTGTCTGCTGTACGTATTTTGTTGACTGTCTAATCCCTTTGGCTCACAGGACTTCCAGCTGTAGTGGTTGTTTTTTCATACCCACATCATGTGTGTGAGCAGTTGAATTTTTGAGCCCAAGGGTAGGACCCCTCTATTTGCCTCTATCAAAGTCCACTTTATTTGACTCCGACTTTCATCCTAAACTGGTGAGATTTTTGCAGGGAACTGACTAGAATGTGTTACTCATCTGCCGGATTTTTTCATCCGCAAATTCAAAATCATGCCAGGCACGCTTTCATCCAAAGCGCTGACAGAGCAATCCCTGGGGATCCCTGGGGCACACTGCCCTGGAGACTTCTCTCATGTTCCACATCAACCCACTAATCACTAATCTTTGGGTCTGGTGATTCAGCAAGTGGTTTTGAATCCGCTAAACTGTCTGGAGGTCCACAAGGAAAGCGTTAAGAGACTCTGTCCAACCCACTGCTCAAATGCAGGTACTCTGCGTCCACAGCACTCACTCGATCTACAGCCTAATCATCACAGAGTGTGAACAAGGCTCATCTGGCACGACCTGCTCCTGAGGAGGGTCCTGGCAACACGCTCCCTGCTTCCTAACACTGCCTACACTTCTGCCTGAATCGAAGTCGACCTCACTCGACTCTCATGAAAGGCTCTCCTCTCTTGCTTTTTGTAAAATTCGGGGCAGCGTTGACTCTCTTCAGTTTCCCGAGTTTTCTCCCACTGTCTGAGAGCTCAGCAGCAGCTTGGGCCGGCCATGCAGGCCTGACCCCTGAGGACATGGAGGCCCCTCTAACATCTTCATCTTCGACTCCCAATCACTGACAATCACTCTAATAACTGGAGCTTCGGCAGCACTTCATGGGATCATGCGATCCTCACCACAAACCTGTGGGTTACATGCCATTGCTCTAGATGAAGAAAGTGGGGCTTGGAGGGGTTAAGGGTCACACAGGCATTCCGCATCTGTGACAAGACTGAAGCTTGGATCTCCCTGACTCCGAGTCCTGCGCCTTCCAGAACGGCCCCCCTCCCGTGAAGCCTCCTTCCTTCTCTCTCACCCATCACCCCAAGGTCCCCATGTGGTGCTCCCGGCCCCAGGCATCCATCACCCACCTCAGCCCACCCTGCCTGGCACGAGCCTGGGCCACACCTGCAGGTTCACTCCTGGTTCTCTGTTCTTGTTGCCCCATTCTCAAGGGCCTCCATGAAGCCAGCTCTCCCCAAAGCTAGCCGAGATACCCGTGTGATATGCCAGCCTTCCTCAGTGACACTCCTCTAGATCACTTCTCTGCCAGGCCCCTTCACAGATACAAAAGCCACATCACTGAGAAGCAGCAGCAGGTCCTCCTGCATCGCTCTGGGGCCTCTGTCCTGGCAGAGAACGCGAACAGCCCCAACGCAGGCCAAAGCTGCTCTTTGTAGACTCTAACTTCTGGTCCTTTATGATCACAGGACTTAGAACTTAGAGGGTCTAAACCTCCTGGAGTCCAATGTAAGTACTACAAAACTGAATTTATAAAATCCTCACACTCGGGGGTCTCATCATGTATCCTCCTCAGCACAGGAGTATCAAGCCAGTCCAGTCACTCAGCTCATTGGGGACCCACAGGATCCATCACTCCCAACATGTTGCTATGTGATGGCCAGTCCTGATGGGATACCCCCAAAGTTAGGGTTGGAATGGTGTTCAGGGCCATTCATGACTTAGTAGGCCCATTCACTGATATCAGAAGAATGAACACTAATGAATACAGTACCAGCCCGGGAGTTCAAATCTGGCCTCAGACACTTAACACTTACTAGCTGTGTGACCTTAGGCAAGTCACTTAACCCCAATTGTCCTGCCTTACCTCCTCCAAAAACCAAAAAAAAAAAAAGAACCCAAAAAGAAGAGTGGACCCTTTTCCATCCAATCACTGGGAATTTTTCCAATGCAAAATAATATTTCCTAATATCCAAGACCTCTGAGAATGCACATGTCTGTTACTTTATTCAGAAACTGGCTGTTTTCATATCTTCTTCCCCTCCCCATGCCTAGGACGGTGTTTTATATAATGCAGGCGCTTAGTCAATAATTATCTTTAAATAACCGAGATAATGTATATAGTCTTTGCAGATCTCAGGGCACTACGTAAGCGTGAGCTATCACTATTATATTAGAGGCAGCTGGCAATGTCAGCCTATCAACCAGAGTTTATAAAGTTCCTCCTGTGCGTGGGCAGCACGCTGGAGCAGGCGCTGGCCTGGGCCCCGAGGCACCACTCCCAGGGGTACAGGGAGGGGTGCTTTTTCATACCCCTTCTACAAGGGTTCAAGTACTTGGCCATGTGACCCAAGACAAGTCACTTAAACTTACAACGCTCTAGACAATTCTAGGTACAACTGGCCAATGAAATCACAGGCCCAGTCCCAAGTCCTGGTACTTTAACTAATTACTGAGAGAATTAAAGAAGGAAGGAGGAGACCGGAATATTAAAAAGCAAATTCCTGAGCACGTCATTCTCAGAGCGAAGTTCTCCTGTTTTGTGTCGGCAGCTTCTGTGTGTCTGACCCTCCGTCCTTGTCGGAACGGGGGGAAATGCATTGATGACTGCATCACTGGGAACCCCTCCTACACCTGCTCCTGCCTCGCAGGCTTCACAGGGAAAAAATGCCACCTGGGTAAGTGTTTCTCCGGGAGAACCGTGCCCTGTGCTGAGGCCCCCTGAGGTGATGCTGCTGTGACAAACAGCCCTGAGCTGGGATTCTGGGGGTAGAGGGAATGCCCTCTGCTAATGTGGGGCAAACTTGGCCAGCCTTCGAGAAAAGCGCCCCAACTTAACCATACTATAAGCTCCTGTTTGGACTGATTCGGTTTCCTTCATGTTCTGTCTTTCAGATGTGAATGAGTGTGCCTCCCATCCATGTCAAAATGGAGGAACCTGTACACATGGCATAAACAACTTCAGTTGCCAATGCCCCCCAGGCTTCAAAGGGCCCACCTGCGGGACAGGTAAGACACAGCATCCAAAAGAAAGCTGCCCCAAATCCCTGCCCTGTCAGGTTTC
This sequence comes from Pseudochirops cupreus, assembly GCA_028627135.1. NCBI lineage: Eukaryota > Metazoa > Chordata > Mammalia > Diprotodontia > Pseudocheiridae > Pseudochirops > Pseudochirops cupreus. Next base: position 9,960,343 of record CM053580.1, on the reverse strand, counting down.
GAATATCCCTCCCGAATTAAGAGACTAGAGTCAGAGGGCTTTTCAGATGCCTTTGCAGATTCTGTGCACTAGAAAGAATCTCCCAGACCGTCTGGTCTGATCCGAGCCGGGAAGGAATCCTTCTGAAGAATGGGGAGAAGTGAAGACCCCTGAAGCCAGGGCACCCACCCCTCACCCTGCACCCCAGGCAGCTCATGCTCCTCCTAGACAGCCTGCAGAGTCACAAGCTTTTCTAGACATCAAGCCTAAATCAGTCCCTTTGCAACTTCTACCTATCTCTGCCTCTATAATCAGGATACAAGGGGATGAATTCATGGCTTGACCCCCCGCTAGCAGCCTCTGCTCTAGGGACTTGTTCAGTTTCATCTTTTGTTCACGTCTGAAGCATCATCCTTCTGGAATCCCTGTGAGTTAGATGAGACAAGAGGGCGGTGGTCACCATGATCCCCACTTCACAGATGAGGAAACTGAGCACAGAGCATTGATGGGCATTGCCGACCCCATGGCAGAGGCCGGACTCCCTAAGTGTTTGGTCATTGTCCTGCTTTGTGAACACACTGGTCACAGAAATGCAGCCTCAGCAGAAAGAGGCATCTGCCACGCTCTACCCCAAGGAGCTTCTTGCTCCTCTCCCACACTAGAACCCCAACTCACAGAGGCCTGGGCAGATCATGTGAGTCCTGCCATAAAGTCAGTCCTGATTACAAGGCAGCCCTCCGCAGGTCCAGGAAGCCTCCTCTGAAGGGGAAAAAGCACCCACCTGCCCTTTGGGGTCAATGCATTTCCTTGCTGGAAACACCAAGAGTCATGACCCAGCCACATTTCTGACTGCCTTCCGAATCAAATTAATCTCCCCACAGAGGTCTTGAATGGACTGGAGGAGTAACTCTCAAATGAAAGACCACTTTTGTCATCTGTTCCTCAGTGTCTCTGCCAGATTCAATGGGGTCCCCTTCGCAAGAAACCAAAAGGTGTCCAACTGGGGCGGCTAGGTGGCATAGTGAATAGAGCACCAGCCCTGGAGTCAGGAGGACCTGAATTCAAATCCAGCCTCAGACACTTAACCCTTACTAGCCATGTGACCTTGGGCAAGTCACTTAACCCCAATTGTCCTCCAAAAAGCAAAAACAAACAAACAAAAAAAAGGTGCATGACCACTGTATGGGGACCCTCATTTGTGGAATCCCTGAGAAGCTTGGGCCTTGGCCCAGGTTGACTTTCCCAATGCCCGTGGCTGATCCTGAAGCTGTCCTTCCTCCAGGACACTGGAGAAAGTCTGTGCCCCTGCTGGTGTGGCGACACCCTCTCTGACCACTGCTTGCCAGGTTTCCTTCTCTCTCTGGGCCTCAGTTTCTTCCTCTGTAAAGTGAGGAGGTTGGATGCGATGACCTCTGAGCTTCCTCCTGGATCTGTGCTCCTCCAGTCCTCAGATCTCTGCTCCCACTGGAGATGCTGAGCTCCCACGCCCACCCTCTCTCAATCACCAAAGGCCTCCATCACCGTTATCCAGTAATCCTGCTCAGGTGACAACCAGCTGCCCAGAAGGGAGGCTTCATTTGGGATTCTCCACCTCCCACAGAAAGTTAGACCTGGATCACCTCCGCCACATGGCAGAGTGTCTGCCAGGAACAGATGGATGGTGGAACCCATTCAGAATGATTCTTCTGGACCAGAGGCACTCTGAGGGTTCACCTCCTCCAAGGACCTGTCTTTCAGCAGATAATCATCAAGGCTAAGGAAAAGCCTCCCCTGGGGAGCTGGTGGACTATAAACCAAAGGCCGGGGTCAGGAACCAGGCTCCAAGATCCAGAGAGACAGGTGGAAAGGAGAATCCTGGAATGGGGGCGGGAGGCGACTGCCAAGGAAGACCATGGCTCAAGGGCTGCTTGTTAGAAACAATGAAGGTGACCCTGGGCCACTCACACCTCACACCTCGTCAGGCCCCCTTGCAGATAACACTGATACCTTCAAAACTGTGAAAGGAAGGAAGGGCCTCTGAGGTCTCCTGCCCAGCCTTCTCATTGTATAGGGTAGGAAACTGAGGCCTGGCAGCTACTGAAGGTGACATGGGTCCTGAGACTGAAATCTAAGCCCCACATTCTCCCTAGGCTCTTTACAAAGTTAGCCTTGGCAGTCTCACAATCTCTGCTTGACTCTGGCTTGACCCTGGTCCCAGAAAGTCATGGGTCCCTTTGTCCTGTCTTACCATGGGCAGATTATGGAACCCCAGAGCAGGAAGAGCCCTCGGGGCCATAAGTCCCACACAGAACAGAAACCTCTCCCTACGCTCCCCCCACCCCGACCCTGGCAGTGCTCCCCAGCCTCTAGCCCATTACTCCCCAGCCCACTGTCCTGGGGAGTGCCTCTGATTTTCCTTCCATCAAGCCTCTGTTTGCCTCATCTTTGCACCCACTGTACCCAGTCCTGCCATACGTGCTGGGCTGGTAGTAAGAGAGCCCTGGGTTTGAATCCTCCTCCAACACTTACTAGCTTCTGGACAAGTCACCAAGGCTGTTTCTTCACCGGTAAAGTGGGTTTGACAATACTTGACACTTCTGACTTCAGTGTTCTTGTGAGGCTCAAACTGGATAATGCACGTAAAAGCCTTTGCAAACTTTAGAATGCAATAGAAGTGGCAGCTCTGGTGTTTCCCTACATCTCAGAGACTAATAATGTTCATAACAAAGGCTGCATTTATAGCATGCTTCCAGGTCTTCAGAGCTCTTTACAAATGCCATCTCATTTAGTGCACATGTATATGCTCTATCTGATTGCTTACAGTCGGGGGGCAGGGGGATAGAATTTAGAACTCTAAATTTAAAAATGACAAATGTTTTTTAAAAAATTGCTTTAACATGTAATTGAGAGGGAAAATAAAATACATTAAATTTTTTAAATTAGCTCATTTAAACCTCACAACAACCCCGTAGGTAAGCATTTTGCAGATGAGCATGCTGAGGCAGAACAAAGTTAGCTGACTTGTGCAGGGTCTGGAGCAGGATTTAGATTTAAGTCTTCCTGACTTCCGGTCCAGCCCTCTCTCCAACCCCTTCTCTCTCCACATTCTCTCTCTTGATCATTTCCTCTGTGTAGATGACCCCCAAACATCTCTCTCCAACCCTGACCTTGCATCCAAACTCCAGATAGGTATTTCTGTCTATTAGAAATCTTTTCAGTTAATTGAAAAGGGAGAAGTGAAAAAAGGGATATCCCATAACTGCTGTGTTCATGTCTCCCTTGTTCAGTGGAATCCCCATGTGACACCAAGGACTGTCAGAATGGTGGAGAATGCCAGGCTGTGAATGAGACCACAGAGTGTGTGTGCCAGCCAGGCTACACAGGAGAAAACTGTGAAATCGGTAAGGAGCCAGATGGGCAGTTTTTAGAAGGAGCAGAGTGGCACTGAGGAGAGTGCTGGTCTTGACGGCAGGAAGATCTGCACTGAAATCCCATCTCTGACACGTACTCACTGTGGGGCCCTGAGCAAGTCACTTACTCTCTCTGAGTCTTAAGTTTCCCCTTCTGAGAACTGAGTGTGATCCGATCTGCCCTACTGGCCTCCCTCCAGAAGACTAACCCACTTTTGCCATATGTGATTGCTCCCCACAGATATAAATGAATGTGACTCTGACCCATGCGTGAATGGGGGGAAATGTATTGACCTGGTTGCTAACTATACCTGCCTGTGTTCAGAGCCCTTCGCTGGCCCTCGCTGTGAGTTAGGTAAGGAGTCTCCCTCTGTGCACAGCCAAGGCCCCTCTCAGATCTCTTTCCCCTGCATTGACCTTGCTTCAATCTTGCCCTGGCTCCCTCCCAAGCCCAGGCTTGCCTCTGGTGCCCTTACACTCTGCTGACACACCCTGGCTCTGCTGAGTCTCTCTCTTCTCCATCCTATCTAGATCAGTCATCCTGTGAAGACCGGAACTGCAGAGACAGGCAGACTTGCAACTACATCCGCCCGGGCCGCTATATCTGCACATGTTCTCCTGGCTACTATGGGAACAACTGTCAGTATGGTAAGCTGCTGGGGTGGCCCATCTCCCCGAGTCATGACACCTGGTTGGACCTCCAGCGGGTGTGGGATGGTAGTGAGAAGGCAGAGATGGCTCATTGAGAAACTGGAGCATCCATCTACCTATGGAAATTCTGACTGCCCACGCACTTCCCAAAGATGGTGAAAAGCAGAGGTGTATATACAACGAGCCCTGGACATGCATCTGGGAGGCCCAAGAAGTCAGCTTCGAGTAGAGGCAGAAAGAGGAAGGAGAATCCCCATGTGGTCACTGACCACTGAAAACAGGCAATGAGGCAAATATCAGTAACTACCTACGCAGTGAGGATTTTCCCAACTCAATGAAATCTTTACAAAAGTAACCTACACACACAAAAAGTGCTCATTGATGGGGGTATTTCACAAACAATAATCCAGCTGAATGAAAGGCTTGGAGAACAAAGGAGTCCTCTACACTGACCATTGGAGCAAAAGGAAGGCATTCAATGTAGGACACGCATCACTTTAAAGACACTCTTCCAACAAGCTGTTTTCCAGATGCCTTCAAAGATGGGGCATATTTAACGAGGCACAGAGAGGGAGCTGAATGACCAACCCTGTCATGGCAGATGTCCAGTTCAGAGCCAAAATCAAACAGGGATGCCCTATGGATGGACAGTCCATGGGTCCTACGGATAGACAGGATAGACTTCATCCTGACTGTGTTAGGTCCCACAACAATGCAGAGTCACTTAAATGAGAGCTAGAATCACTTACAATATTTCAGTCTAATCAACCATACAGGAAAAAAAAACCAGGGGATGAAGAAGGACCATTGTCCAGACCATGCTTGGCAGCTGGCTAGAAGGCCCACAGAAGTGGTCCATAAGTACCCATATCTTGGACAAACACTGTGGATGGGCAATGAACTGAGCCCAAAATTAAACAGCAAGAGGGAAGAGGGGAAGCAGACTCACCTTTGGGAAACTGCTGGGAGTTTTTAATGGCCCCAAAGTTCTCCCCAAAACAAAGGCCTGCTCATCTTTCTAGCACCAAAATTCTTTTAGTGACCCCACAGAGCTGCTGGTCATTCAGTGCTGTCATCCAAGGACAGTAGAGGGGCTCGTGGTGAGTATGACTAGGCTAAAGCTTATCAACAACCAAGAGCTGAAGAGGAGAAAAGATGCCAAAGGTACCACCGAGGAGACGAAGGATGGGAGAAGGAGGCAGGTCAGTTTTGTAGCAAGTGAAGGGAATGACAAGTGGTGACTCCAGATTCCACCGGTACCCGCACAATGTCAAGCTATCTGGACATGCCTCCTAGATGTGAGTGGACCCTGTGCAGAGGATTTACGGGAAGGTATGGACAAGAATTACACAAAATGAGAAGGCATGGATGAGCTGTACTAGCTGCATTTAGGGGAGTAACCGCATCAATGGTGTCACAAATCCCCTGAAGCGCCTAAGTAAATATGGATGTCTGTACTTGGCTTCCAAAGGTATATTCCATAGCCTGGAGTCCCTTATGAAGTCTCTTATGACTATCTGTAACTATCACCTTACAACGTGGCTCTGCCTTGGGAAATGGTTGGGCATTTCCACCAAACATTCTGGACTTGGGCAAGATCTTGGCTAAGGGACAAGAACCTGGGAAGGGGGATTGTCTGGTGGAAGCCCTGAGAAGCACCGTCGGCAGCACTTTTTGGAGGGTGTCTGGGACATGGCAAGACATGGCTGAGTCCATCTGGATGGTGGCCCTCATCAAAGGGAGATTAAGTAAAGGGACCATTTCAAGTCAAGGGACTTCCCTGCTTCCTTTTTTTTTTTTGCTTTTTGGAGGGCAATTGGAGTTAAGTGACTTGCCCAAGGTCACACGGCTAGTAAGTGTTAAGTGTCTGAGGCCAGATTTGAACTGAGGTCCTCTTGACTCCAGGGCTGGTGCTCTATTCACTGCACCACCTAGCTGCCCCCATCTCCTCTGCTTCCTAATGCTGATAATGCATCCTTGGTCACTGCACATGGGAGTTATTTTTAGCATCTCCATGGGAACAACATGCTGAGCACCAGCACTGACCTTGAGCTGTGGCTACACAGGGAGCTGGCTGACTGATGTGCCCTTAGAGCTGTCTTCTTAGCAGTGCAGGGCTTGCCCCCAGCCCCGGGCCCAGTCCTAGCCTCCTACACAAAGTCTCCCAATAGCAGCCCACGCTGCAGTATTTCAAGGGATGGTGACTCTAGGAGGGCCCTCTCCTATCTCTCCCCTACAGAGCCCAGCTCCACGAGGGCCTGGTGGGGAGCCTCGCCATGCCTAAGCTTGGTCAGTCCTAAGACATCAAGACCCTAGGCTCACCCCCGAACCACAACGAGGTATGCCAAGACACAGCAAGAACAGCTGTTTGGAGGTCGGGCTTAGGGAGCTCCCTGCAGGTTGCAAAGCACTTTCCTTATGCCCTGAGAGGTGGGTTAGGAAGCACCAGGTGAGGTGGAGCTGTAGAGAGAATCTGTGGTCCTAGAGGTGGAAAGAGGAAGAGTCTTGAACCCCTCACCTCTGGTGACGTGGCCCAGCATGAAAGGCCCAGTGACTGGCTTTCATCAGATGGGGAAGAGGAGGCACCAAGCATGGAAGGAGCTCTGCGATGGTCACTGGTAGCAGCAATGCAGAGACAGACCCATGCCAGGCGCATTACTCCATCACTCGTTCACACATCAGCGCTCTGGGATCGATGCCAGGGCACTGATGTCCTAGCCACACTGTGTCACGGACCCCACTGGCAGTCTGGGGAAGCCCAAGGGCCACTTTCTCAGAATAATGCCTTTCTGAATGTTAAATTTCAGTTATTAGCTATTAACCATAAAGAAGACATTTTCCCCTTTCCAACTTCACCGACCCCTGAGCCAGGTAACGTTCCCCTCTCTAAGAGTTTCATGGTGCACGGCCAATCCAACCAAAGTGAATTAAATCTTCCCCGCCGTCAGTAAGTGCTTGAAGGGTCCATCTAGGAAAAAGAGAACAAGTGAGCCAGGCTGGCCAGACTGGAATCACTCAGAGCACTGGAGAGCCAGACCTGGAAGAGACCTGAGAGGTCTGACAGATGGGGATACTGAGGCCCATGGAAGATAAATGACTTATGGAAGTCTGCTCTCAAAGCTTGTCTTGAAGGTGAGATTTGAACTCGAGTTCCAAAGCCAGTGTTCCTTCCACTGAATCACAAGATAATCCTTGATGACCACTGCCCAAGAAGAATAGGGAGGCCTACATGGGAAACATTGGTGACAAAGCACTGCTGATCAGCACTGAGACCAAGAGGCAGGAGCCAGAGTGCAGATGTCACCTCTGTGCCTGGCTGGTCAGATGGCTGCATCTCAGAGCCTGGGGAAGCTCTGGGACAAAACAACAGAAAGGCCAAGCTTGGTCCACGCCCTTGGCATGAACTGCCACAGAGCTCCTTTCTGGGCAGTGGCAGTGGTGGGTGACAGACAGCAGGCCCAGGGCCCAGAGAACCTTTATGGAGTATGGCTACGAGGTGGTTCGGCACAAGTCACGGCAGGGGAGCTGCCCTGGAGCTTGGCATTGCTTCTGGACAGCTACAGACCTGGCCACGGCATGCCCTGTGCCTGCTTCCCTTCAGCTTCACTACTGAAAAACAGCTGGCTCTCACCTGAGCCTTGACACATGGGCAGGAGCATGGCAGCAGGGAAGAAACACTGGCCTTGACCTCAAAGGGACTGGATTCAAATTCTGCATCTGCTTTTTCTCTTCTGCATGAGGTCAGTCCCTTCCTCTGGCCCTCAGTTTCTTCATCCTTCAAGGGAGGGAACTGGACAAGGTGATGTCTAAGGTCTCTCTCTCTCCCAGGCTTATTTAGGGAGCTAGGTGGACAGAGTGTAAGGCTCACAGTCAGGAAGGCCCAAGCTCAAATTCTCCCTCAGACACTTACTAGCTGTGTGGTCCTGGACAAGTCAGTGGACTGCTGCCTGCCTCAGCTTCCTCATTTGTAGAACAGGGATGGTACCAGCAACTGCCTCAGCAGCCGTCACAAGGACCAAGCAAGAGAACATGGTTAAAGTCATTTGCAGAATGTCCAGCATTACGTAAATGTTCATTGCTGTTTTTACCTCTCTCTACCCTCTATTCCAGTCCAGTGGGCCTCCTTGCTCTCCCCCCTCTATGTATGGCCTCATTGCCGTTGCCTGGAATCTCCAGCCCCTGTGCTTATAAGCACAGCCCAATAGCCATTTTCTACAGAAGGGCAGTCAGCACTCAAAATAAGCCTTGGGTAGTTTTGAGCACTTCATGTATTTTCTTCCCCGTCTGCATGGGTCCCCTTCAGTAGAATGGAGGCTCTCTGAAGAAGAGACTGTTTCCATTTTTTTCTCTGCATTCCTAGAGCCTAAGCCAGTGCCTTGAATACAGTAAGTGTTTAACAAGTGTTTGCTGAATTAAACTCCATTCAAACCCCAAATCTTCCACTTTCAAGCTTTATTGAAGCTAGATCTTTAACTGCTGTTAAACAAAACAAGGCATGATTTAAATAAACTGAGACATGTTCAAGGTCTACTATGATGAGTACTTTGGGGTACAGAGAGAAGCATAAACTGCGGTCCCCACCTTCCAAGGACTACACAGTGTAATTGGGTTAGACAAAATATGCATCCATGAAAACCAAGCTGTGAGACAGTCCCAGCCCCTCTGTTCATGGGCACTCTCTCCACCCCACTGTGACTCACTGTGATGTCTTCTTGCAGGAGGCCCCAGAACCCCAAGTGCCTGTCTCTCCAATCCATGCCAGAATGAGGCCACCTGCCTGGAGACAGACCAGGGATACATCTGCGAATGTCCAGATGGGTACACAGGTTCCGACTGTGCAGAAAGTAAGCATGACACTGGTACTAACCAGAGCCTCTTGGGCCCTGACACCCTCCACGGGGAGCGTCCAGACAGTCAGAGTGACTGTCAGCAACAGAGAAGTCTGCTAGACACTGAGAAATAGCCAGGCTCATTCTGAGTGAATGATTCCCATCTCCATTGGCTCCCACTGCCAGGATACTGGTCAGTCTGCTCAACAGTGGCCTCGCCAATTCTTCAGTGGGGAAGGGTCAGTCGATGTGGGCATGTGTTTACACAGGGTAGTGTGTGTGTGCACCAGCATTCATGAGTATGAACGAATGTGTTGATGGGAGGGCATGTTATGACAGAGAAGACAGTGGGATAGAAGGACAGAATCACTCAGGTCGTGATAAAGGCTAGTCATTCATCTCTTCCTCTTGTCCACACAAAGATAAGAGGAAGGCGCCTAAGTCCTTCAGAAAGGGACATGGCATTCCCAAACCGGGCACCCAGAGATGCAGCACTATTGTCCAGAACCCTCTGATGTTGCCTATAGATAGTGTCTAAACCAGGGAGAGTCCCCAGCTTTTGGGCTGTATTAGACCATGGACTGAGGGCCAACAAGAAGGGCCAAGGGACCTGCACAGCACCATCATTCTGGGGAGCTTGCTTCTGTTGGCAGTTAGTTCTGTGAGCTATGCATCCCTGCATTGTGCATGTTCCTGGGGAAAGTTTCATGAATTAACCTGGGTTGTAAGCTGCCTGAGGACTCGGCCAGGCTTGGCAACAAACATGTCAGGGAACTGGCTTCCTAATAGCTGCAGCTTGACAGCACTTTGTGTTTTCCTAGACACGCTGGCATCAGAAGTCCCAGGGTTCTGGAGCCAGGAGGACAGGACCCTAATACTTTGGCTCCTTCCTTCTTTTTCTGAAATTTTTGTTGATAGTCATTTTCCACGTCTGCCAGAATCCAAGCCCTTCACAGAAAGCTGTCCTATATAACAAAAAATATTTTTAGAGAAAAAGAGGAAAACCAGCAAAATGGATCAATATATCCAAAACTCTGAAACCATAAGCAGTTCTGCCTGCCCACGGATCTCTAGCCTGCAAAGCAGTGGGCGCAGCCGTTCCCTCCTTCCCCTTCCCTGGGGCCGTGCTTGGTTTTTGTTTTGTTGTGTTTTGTGCAGTCGTGCATCTCTCCCTTTGGATTTCCTTGGGGGGGTTTGTTATTTCCACCTCCATTGCTGCTACACGGCTTTTCTTGGCTGCGCATCAGCTCAGCAAATCTCCCCACGCTTCTCGGTGGTCAGCCCCTCCATTGCTTTCCACTTGCACCAGCGTTCCCTTATATTTCTCTGCCAAAGTCAATTGAGCCCTCCCCACAATCAATGGCAGCTACTTTGTCTTTGCCACCACAAAAAAATTGCTGCTACAAACATTTCAATGTCTCTGGGTATTTTTGTCTTCAAGGTGTCTGTTTCTTGGTCCGTTACAGAGCTCCCTGAAGACTGTGAGTGCCGCAATGGAGGGAGATGTCCGGAGGGAAACTTCACCATCTGCCACTGTCCCCCGGGATATTTCGGTCTCCTTTGTGAATTCGGTAGGGACAACAGGAGGAAAATGTCTCTCCTTTTGCTTTATTCCATGCCCCTGCCCAAAGACCACGCAGCAGTGCTCCCAGCCGCCCACTGCCTGATGCTCCTCCTCTGTACCTTTTCCATTACCCCGCGGGCTGCTGCTTCCCTCTCAAGGGTGCATCTCCACCTGGATTTAACAGCCATGATTTATTGGGTCATCGTGAGTGAAAAGCACTTCTTTAGCAGGACAGGACTCCCTGGTCCCTCAAAAGCCACAAGCTGTTGATGGGCCAGTCATGTAAGGCCCTTGGACCTCAGTTTCCTTACTAATGGCTAAAAAGGGGGTGACAGAGGGGAGAGACAGAGAGAGAGGGAGAGAGAGACACAGAGAGAGAGAGACAGAGAGATCCACAGTAAACAAACTCCTCACAGCCACCGGGGAGAATGCCAGAGTGCTTTTTCATTTCTCTGCCCCAGGACAATTCAATGGCAAAGGTGAGGGCCATGGTTTTACAGGGAGGGGCATATTCTCACTGAGAGGAATCTGACTTGACCACCATCTTCGGTTGCTACAAGCAAGGAATGGGTCAGTGGAACTCCCAAGTACAACCAAAACATATGGAAGGTTCTAAAGTGACCAGGGCAGGAGTCCCAAGGGAGGAACATGTCTAAAGCAGAGACAATCCATCACAAGAGAGGCTGATCTAGGCTTTCTTACACATAGAAGGCATTTAATAAATTCTTGTTGAGTTTAACTGAACTCTTTTTTTTTAACTTTTATTTATTTTAGTTTACATCATTCATTTCCACGAGATTTTGAGTTACAAATTTTCTCCCCAACTTTCCCCTACCCACCGCCCCAAAACAGCCATCCCATTGTATAACCCCTCCCCCAATCTATTCTCTCCTATGTCCTCCCCCCTCACGCCTCTGACTTTCCGGTAGGGCAGGATGGATCTCCCTACCACAATGCCTGTGTATCTTAAGTCCCAGTTGGATGTAGTTAATAATAATAGTAATAATAATTGTGTGTATGTGTATATATATATATATATATACACATACATACATACATATATATTTTTAACATTTGATTATAGAACTTTAAATTCTAGATTCTTTCTCTT
>CM053580.1:9872397-9948320 GCA_028627135.1 Pseudochirops cupreus | reverse complement strand
CCTCTCATCCCCATCCCCCCTACTCTTCTGTGTGGCAAGATGCCCAGTTTAGAGTTTATGTCATTCCTTCCCTAAGTCAAGTTCAGTGAGAGTGAGGCTGACTCTTTCCCTTTTGCCTTCCTGTTCTTTCCCTCCATTGTAACAGTTATCCTTTGCCTCTTCTATGAGATGATTAACCCCATGCTGTCTCTCCCTGTCTCCTCTCAATCTAATCCTCTCCCACCTCAGGATTTCACCTTTTAGAGTATTGTTCCTTCCTATTCAATGGATCCTGTGCCCTCTATGTACTCATACATAGACATACTCAGATATGTGCTTGTATGCATATATAAACCCTCCTATATAGATACATGGGTATGTATACGCACATATACATTTGTACTCCCTTCACCTATCCTCACACTGAGAAAAGTTTCATCAGTTATAATTGAGTTTAACTGAACTCCTAAAAAAAACTCAAGTCATTTTGACTTCCACATCCTTCTCCAGAAAGATGTGGCCAGGCAGGGGTGCACAGACTTTCCTTTGGGCCTAAGCAACTCTCTTAGAGACAAAGGGAAGAGAGCAGGAAGACTGCCTTTAGCATAAACCACAGATTTCTGTTTCTAGACCAGAAAGCAAACCAAGTGATGCAGAATCAGTGATTCACAGACACCTGTGCCAAGTTAGCTTCAATCGTCAGGCACTGTGCTGCAGGCAAGAGGCGTGGGGCATGGGGTATGGGGGGGGGGGGTGTGCCTGCCCACCTGAACCTGGTCCTGTGGATCCAAGGCCGGAGAAAGAAACACGCAAGGCTTGGGGGTGGGGCTTCTTCCTTGTCCCTGCAGAAGTTACTGCCACACCGTGCAACGTAAACACCCAGTGTCCTGATGGCGGTTACTGCATGGAGTATGGTGGGAGTTACCTCTGTGTGTGCCACACGGACTACAGCACCAACCACTGTGAGTGGGGATGGGAGGCTGGAGAAGACAGACGAAGGAGGCAAAGAGAAGGGTGAGGGCAGCCTCTGAGTGTCACAGTGATTTAAGGAGAGATGGGAAGGAAAGGGGCCTGGACAAGGTCTCCTGTGTGACCTTGGCGAAGTCACTTAAGCTTTCTAGGCCTCAGTTTCCCCACCTGTAAAATGAGAGGATTGGCCTCAGTCGCCCCTAAGGCCCCTTACCTCTCTGCCATTTCTACATAAAGACCTAGGAAGGAGACAGAATGGATCTGGGTACAAACCAAGATCTAAAACTATTCAGAAAAAAAGGAAAGGTTTGTGACCTCTGGGCACACTAGATCTTGATTACACACACGCTTGGGAGACTCAGGGGTGCACCCTGTGGGCAGCTTGCCATCCTCTTAGGAAGCCTGTGTAAGGAAGCACGTTTGACCAGCTGCTGTTTCTACTTCCCCAGCTCTGCCCTCTCCCTGTGACTCAGATCCCTGCCTCAACGGGGGCACCTGTGATGCCCATGACGACTCCTACACGTGCGAGTGCCCACGAGGCTTCCATGGCAAGCACTGTGAGAGAGGTATGGCCATCATGAGTGCTACTCTCGGACAGGTTTGGTGATCTCCCTTCAGGAAAACAAGCTTGCAAAGACAGTAAATAAAGGGCAGGGGCTGACCATCTGTGTGACCACGGGGAAGTCCCCTAACCTCTCTGACCAAGCACAGCTCTGAGGTTAGAGGATACGGATTCCAGTCTCACCCCTAATGCTGACCACCTGTGCTGGCGGCCCTGGGTTACAACTTCTTCATCGATTTAAGACAAGGACCACCCAAGGCACCATCCCAAAAGAGTCACCTCAGTCCACCTGCAGGCCTCAGCTAAGGAGCTCCCACACTGCCACAGTCACCCCAGGGCTTCGCCCACAGTCCAGGGAGACCTGCCAGCTGCTCCCTTCTCACCCAGTGCCTCCCAAAGATTTAAAACAATGAGGGAAAGGAAGAAGCAGGTCCATACTAGCTGTCAGTGACCCAGTCCTTCCCCAGAGCTATACAAGTACTTTTCACGCCTGGGGAAAGCTTCACTAACTATACCCTCGGCAAACAGCATCGAGTGAATCAAATAAACTTGTAAGACAAATTCTGCAGGAGGGATCTTTAAGAAAGTTCAGACCCTGGCTCCCTTAGCTGGGGCTAGGGCTGGGGCTCAGCTATTTCTTCTCTGATGACACCCTACACCAAGTCTGTAACTGCCCTGCCACAGCTACTCCCAAGGGAGCCATGATTCTGGTGGGAAATGTCCTCCTAAGAAAGAGACCCCTGTTGAGGTCAGAGTTCTGAGATCAGAGACAAGTCCAAGTCTAGAGGCAGGGAGCATCCCACAGGTGGTGGGCCTGGCTCTTCCTCTCTCTTCTCTGTCCTCAGTAAGGCCGAGACTGTGCAGTTCTGGGCCCTGTCGGAATGGTGGGACGTGCAAGGAGTCCAACGGGGAGTACCAATGCAGCTGCCCCTATCGGTTCACGGGGAAGCACTGTGAAATAGGTAAGGCCCTAAGGCCAATGACCAGCAAATAAAGGTAAAGGTTGAGAAGGCAAGGTGGGGGTGTGGGCAGAACACAGAAGGGACCACAGGCCAGCAGCTGCTGACTCCTTTGGGTCATGTTCTGTGCTCTGTTTCCAGGAAAGCCAGATTCTTGTGCCTCTGGCCCTTGTCAAAATGGAGGGACCTGCTTCCATTACATTGGCAAATATAAGTGCGACTGTCCAGCAGGGTACTCAGGGCGGCATTGTGAAGTAGGTAAGGGATGTATAAAGCTAGCTCCTAAACTGGGGTGAGACCCTAAACTTGAAGCTGACCTCTTCCCAAGGTGGGGGCAATGCACCAGCAGGCCCACTGGGGACCCCAACATTTCTCATCTGACACCAGGTTGCTTAGGGATCAGATCTTTAGATCCCAGAAACAAGACTCATAGAACCTCAGATTCAGAGAACACTTGGATGCCATGACCAGTGTCAAGTTGATTTGAGTTCCGAGGGCCTGTGGATGGAAGTGTTTGATAAGGAAGGTCCCATGATAAGGTCCAGGCAGCTCCCACTACAGGAAATCTAGGGAGATCTGTTTGACCACTCACTCCCTCCTCCTGTGTTTCCAGAAGGACACTATATCATGCTAGGGAAGGATATGAAGGGAGGGGGAAGTTCTCCCAAGCACAGAATCATAGGCTCTCCCAAAGAGAGGGTCCATAGAGGTCACTGAGGCCTGGGTCCCTTCTTTAGCCTCCCTGGCAAGTGGTCAGTTATCCTTGGATTGAACATCTCCAGTGAGGGGAACTCCACAAACTCATGTGGGAAAAAACCAAAACACTACATTCCATCTGGGGACAGCCGTCACTGTCCTCAAGTCGAGCCTCAATGTGCCTGTGTGCAGCCTCCACCCGAGGCTCCTTATGCGGTGCTCTGAGGAGGCCTCGCCCTCCTCCCCATGGCCACCCTCCGCATCCTCGATATCTATGACCACACTTAGGAAGCACCTGCTCTGTGCCAGCCACAGGTACCTGTGCCGTGTGCCAGCGAGGTATCATGAGCATGACAACAAAGGACAAAACAGCCCCTGCCTTCAATGGGCAACCATCAACTGGAAGAAAGCAGTGTGGATCCCAAAAAGTGCAAACCAGACACAACACTGACACCAAGCAATTTCTGGGTAGCTGGGGGGGTCCATCAGCACTGTCTTCCTGTGGAAAGGGGTCTTTGAGTGGAGCCTTACAGGAAGCAAAGGAGTCTCTGAGATGGAAGTGAGGAGAAAGAGCATGCCAGACACAGGAGATAGCTTGGGCAAAGGCATGGCGGTTAGAGACAAAATGTCAGGCAGTGCAGAGGGGAAATGTTAAGCATAAAGAAGAGTAATTTGCAGCAAGCCTGGGAAGATAAGCCAAATCCAGACTGCAAATATCCCTAAACAGGAGTTTGTCTGTTATCCTGGAGCAGGGATCTGGAGAGTTACTCTGTCTTCCCCAAGCCCTGTTTCTTCAGATGAAACATCTTATCTTCAGGTCTTCCCGCTGAAGATCCTCCTATTGCCTGTCTCGAGACCCTTCGCCACCCTGGTCACCACCCTCTAGCTGTTTGTCAATGTCCCTCTTAACCTATGGACCCAGAAGTGCACCCCTGCTCCAGACATGGTCTGGGCTGCGTGGGGCACTGCAAAGCACAATGCTTACTTGCCTCATTGCGGGTCACATAGCCCAACAACACAGTCTGCCCTCTGGCTGCCCACCACATGGGTGATGCCTCTTCAGCTCACAATTACCCCACAGCAGGAGGCCCTATTTATCCCCGTCAGATTCAGCTCATTATTCCAGACAGAGACATTTTTGGGTCCCAACTGTGTCGTCCAGATTCTCGCCTTTCCTCCCCTGTGCCACCCACAAATTGGATGAGCCATTAGTGAGCTCATCGGTTCACTGACAGGAAATTAGAGAATGAGGCCAAGGGCAGAACACCGCCCTTGGAGAGTTTAGCTACATCTCCTACCTATGGAGGTCATCCCCATGGACCAAGGTCCTCTGACCACTGACCACCACTGACCACAGAGATGCATGTGCCACGCAGTGACCCACACTGGCAACTCTCTGTCATCAAGCCGCACCATTTGGCACTGGGTTTTGTTGCAGTCCCCAAGGTCTGTTTCAGAGCATGGCCCATAAGGACCCTGCCTTGGGGCAATTTAGATTGAGATCTGGGTGGGCTCCATGTCCTTTCTGGCCCTCCCTTTCCAGCTCCCTCTCCTTGCTTTATGAGCCCCTGTGAAAATGGCGCCACCTGCAACGATCTTGGCAAAGACTACACCTGCCGCTGCCGTGCTGGGTACACTGGGAAACGATGCCAGTCGGGTAAGATCCCAACAATGAATTATGCATGTATACATGCCAAGCACTGCACTAAGGGCTGGGGAAAGCAAAAGCAGTCCCTGTCCTCAAGGCAGAGACAATGTATAGTAGTTAGGCACCTAGAAAGTACACGTATAACAGATGGAAGGCAATCTTACAGGGGAAAGCACTGGCAGCCGTGAGTTCAGTGAGAGGCCTCCTGCAGAAAGCCTACCCTCATGTCTGGGAGCTGAAGGTTCTTAACCTTGACCCACTATAGAGCCTTAAAGACCCCCTTCATATCCAGGGAAAGAGCAGGAGGAGAGGTACCTTGGAATCCCGGTTGGAGTCCCAGCTCCCACCACTTCCCACTTACCTGATCTTAGATAAGTTATCTCTTCTCTCTGGTGCTGTTTCTCCACCTGTGAGACCCTCTTTCCATGGGGGTGGGGGTGCTGTGAGCCAGAGGCCTTTTTGTAAACCTTTAAATACCATAGAAATGGAAGCTGTCCTAAGAAAAGGAGAAGGGGGAAAGACAGGGAGCCATGAAGGACCCTGCCCTGCCCTTAATTGCTCCCATCCCAGACAACTCAGTTAGCCCTCTGAAGCTTGTGTTTGGTTTCATCCAGAAGAGTAGGGAATTAGCAGGTGAAGATGTTGAGCAGGAAGAAAAGCAAAGCAGGGAGTCATGAGGTGCTGAATGAAAGGCCTCCCTCAAGAGAGCCTCTGGTCCCTAGAGGAGCCTTCTGAGCGGGCATCCTCCTTGGGGTAAAACCCAGACCACTGGCATATTTGTGATCCTACCCAACACCCAGGATATTTATTAAGTGAACGAACTTCGCAGTGAGTAAATGGACTTCTTTCTCCTGGTTGGTCCCAAATCCCCATAAGCCAAATCAAGCACGCTCTAAAGTTTCTCTCTCCAAAAGACCCCGAGCTCCTTCAGAGGTAACCATGGCTTTTCTTCCCTCCCACCCCCCACATCTGCTCCTTGTCCCTCAGAGGTGGACTGCGGTACTCCCAGCTCAGTGAAGAACACCAAAGTGAGATTTAACTCCACCAAGATGGGCTCCCTGGCCGAATACGAGTGTGAGCAGGGCTACGTCCTCAGCTCTGGGAACAACCCCAGAGTGTGCAAAGCACATGGACTCTGGAGTGAACCCCCGCACTGTGATGGTGACTGGTTCCATTGGGAATATACTGAGTTTCTCCCCAAAGGCGAGGGTGGGGAAAGGGCTGGAGAACCCCGAGTTGATGCCCCCCTGACACAGAAGCCATCTGACACAGAAAACAGAGAGCTTCGTGGTGGGCAGAGTAGATGCAGGTTGGGAAGATCAGGCTCCAAAATCACTACCCATGTGCCCCAAGACAAGCCTTTGCCTCCCTCTGGGCCTCAGTTTCTCATCATAACGAGATGGCTGGACTTGAGACTGATAAGGTCCAGGTCTAAGTCCATGGCCCTGTCTGTGATGTGAGCACTGGGACAAGCCTTGGCGATCAGGTAACCCAAACCCCCCATCTGTTGATGAGGAAAATGAGTCCCAGAGAGACAAAGGGACTTTCCCGTGGTGATTCCCATAGTTGTGGCAAAGTAAGAGGCACAACTCCCAAGCCAGAGCCCTTCCTGGCACACCTGACGGGCTGTGCTTAATGAGGATGTTTCATTAGAAACTGGACATCACAGTAACAAGCTGGGATGTTTGGACAGCCCCGTGCCCATCAAAGCCTTTCCCGTACAGCTCCCCCTGATTCTTCTTCACACGCCCCGGGGAGACTAGATCCTCATCTGTACAATGGGTGTCCTGACCCCCTTCCTACCTGCCTCCCAGGAATGTGAAGAGCACACAGGTAAAGCTGAGCACAAGGGATCAGTGCTGTAGAAATGCCCCTTCTTTTTAGCCGATGTTCTCCGAAGGTTATTCTAGGTCTAGACTCAGCTGTTCTAACAGTCTGTGTTCTAAGGGTCCTTCCAACCCTGGCATTCTATGAGTCCATGTAATAATCTAGAGTGGCCCCAGTTAAAGCCATGTCTATACAAACAAGGGAGTTCCATCCAAAACAATGGCAGTTGAAGTTGCCTCAGTTAGAATCGGAAGGACCCACGTTCAAATCTGGACTCGGTCGCTGCTCCGTGACCCTGGGCAAGTCCCCTAACTAGCTATCATTATTATCCCTGTTACTGTTAATTGTCATCACCACTGTCACTGCCAAAAATGACCTGAGAGCTTGGCATAGTCGAGGCACACAGACCCTGATGCACATCAGCGACCGCCAGCCGTGGGCGAGGGCTTCCCAGGGGGCGGGCAGCAAAGGCTTCCCAGCAGTTGAGCTGAGGAAGGAAACATCCCAGGATGGGGGGGGGGGGCGGGGTGAGCAGAGCAGCGGGGCCCAAGGTCTCAGTGAGGACCGAAGCCATTTTCAGGGGCAAGCATCTCCAGGGAGCCCCAATTTCATTTTGGCTTCCAGACCAATAGCCACATCTCCATCACACCAGAGACTCTCATCCCCAGTTTGGACTCTCCTAGGTTTCTCAAGGTTTGTCACTGGGTTTTCCCAAAATCCTCCTAACAAGGTTGCAGGGTAGGGAATGGACCTATGATTTTTGGTGTAAGAAATTTCCAGATGAAGAAAATCCCTCTTCCAAAGCAGGTCAGCTCCTTTTCTACAAGTTATAATCCAAGGGATCTCTCTTAATCTCAGAAAGGTTGTGACTTGTCCAGGGTCCCCTGATCTGTATGTGGCAGAGCCAGGACTTTCTGCTTGAAAGCCAGTACTCTCTCAACGATGCCAGACTGCCCCCAAACCAAGTTAAAGGTCCTGTACTAAAGATACCATTTCCTTCCTCTCTTCCCCTTCAATGCCCAACACATCTTTAAGAAATCAATGAGTGTGAATCTCAGCCTTGCCTGAATGGAGGCTCCTGCAAGGACCGAATCGCCAGCTTCCTCTGCATCTGTGGCTCAGGATATACGGGACCCCACTGTGAGCTGGGTAAGAGAAAGTCCCATGAACCCCAAAAAGGATACTGTGACAGCTACACAGAGTAGGAAGGGGAGGACTTGTGTGACTACGTTCTGGCCCTGCCCTGAGCAGGTTAGGGTAACTCTGGGTTAGGTGTAACATCAAGACCTGTGCACAAGCTCAGTGAGAGAAGGAAAGGTCACAGGTATATACCTATATGTATATCTTATCTATACATAGACACAGACACAATTTTACATCTATCCATCTATTTAGAGAGACGGACCCAGTCATGCAGATCTTTATCTCACCACTGGCCCCAGATGGCTCTGGGGGAGAGAGTGAGGCTGGTGACTTTGCACAGCCCTCCCTCGCTTAAATCCAATTCACTTGCAAGTCATGGCATCACCTTCCCAATGCCATGGTTCTCCGAGAACAAAGGACAAGCAGCAATGTAGACAGACAGACAGACAGCTGTGGATCCATACACATACTATTCACAGCAACATTTTTTGTGCTATCAAAAATAACTGGAAACTAAGGGGGTCCCTACCAACCATGCAACAACCAAACACACTTTGGTCTCTGAATGGCACGGTGTGCCAACACTGCCAAATGGAGAAAGGCCACCTGGAGTCGGGATGCCCTGGGCTCTGACCCCTCCTGGCCTTGTGAACCCACGAGAGCCTGGAACGGCACTCAGACCATCTGGAAGCTGCACTTGTACAAGGAGTTTCCTCACTGGAGCTCCCTACTCTGATGAAATCAGAGGTCCGAAGGGAAAAAAAACGATGAACAGGAAGAATCCTGAAAACCGTGGGCAGGCCTGCCCAACAGGGGCAAGCGGGGCTCTGCTGCTGAGCTTTATGATTCCCAGCGGCATTTCATCCCCTGATAACCTTCTCAGTGATGAAGTCAGTTGGCAGGGCCAAGTCCATCCTGGTGAATCGGGCACCTACTGTGTGCAAACGCCACACCAATGAGGCTAAGAAGGCAAAAACAAGGTTGTTTGTGCCCTCTGGAAGCTACGTTCTGCCAGTGGTGACCTAGCAAGGGAACGGAGATGGAAAAACAGGGTCATTTGAGGAGAAGGTGAGCAAGCAGAGGAATTGAGAAAGGCTTCTCCTTAGGAGAAGTGCAGGAGCCAGGCTTCAGAGGAGGCAGCTGGTGAAGCAGGCTGGTCCATGCAAAGGTCTAGAGCCCCAAGATGGAAACATCAAGGAAGGGCAAGTCGCCTAGAACTCAGCTAAGAGGGGAGAGTTGTGTGGAATGGGCCTGGGAAGGAAAGCTGAAGCCACACAGAGAAGAGCAGTAAGTGCCAAGGGCATGCTTTATCCTGAAGACAACAGCAAGCCACCAAAGGTTCTCTGAGCAGGGGAATGATATGACGACAGACGATTTTAGCAGCTGCAGGGAGGATGGATTGGAGTGTGGGAAGGGGCTGCCCTAGTCCAGGGCTGCCCCAGGTGGTGACTGACCGAAAATCATGAGTAAGGGAGATGAAGGGGTTGAGGAGTCACTGGAAGCAGAACAGTGACCACAAGGGAAGTACCCAGGCTGAGAGGGAGGCAGAGGAAGACAATGGGTCTCCCATTTGGGTTGTGTCTAGTTTGAAATGGGAACAGTCTGGAGGGAGGCTGAGCAGCAGCTCACTGGCTCATCAGACAGGCCCTTGCTAGCCTAAATGTCACTGTCCTAAGACCTTCCTTGAGAGCTGTCTGGGCACCTCTCTGATGCAACGGTGCCAACCACTCCTCTCCATATTTGTGCCTCATTCCACAAAGGAACTCAATACTCTACCCCCACCCTAACTCTGCCACCATAACCACCTGTGCCCACACTAGGTCCTGAATTATTCATCGAAGGAGAGACAAGGGCTTGTCTTGCTCACCAGTCTTTCAGAATGGGAGTATACACAAGCATGTAATGACTGTATGCATAAACGCTTCTGATTTCTGAACAGAGATTGACGAATGCCAGTCAGATCCCTGTAAAAATGGAGGGACCTGCAAAGATCTCCCAGCAGCCTTTGTCTGCCAGTGTCCCGACGGCTTTGCTGGCATCCACTGCGAAAAAGGTAAGACTCTCCTCAAGGAGAATGTTAGACAGCTCCTCCTCACTCTTCCCATCATCTCCCCCAAGCATCTCCCCAATGTTAAGTCTGGTTTGCCTTCCACACTAATCTTCAAAACTACCAAGACAGCCGTGCGGTTTCTCCAGAAGGGTCCTAGGCTAGGAAAAGGCACCTGAGTGGCCATGCTCCAGTACTCCCCAAAGGTCTCCCCTCTTTCTTTCCTTCCCCCCTCCCTATGCCTGGGGCTTGCCTCACTGTTTTCACACTGTATGTTTTGGGGATTCTCTAGAAGTGGACAGCTGTGACTCAGGGCCCTGTCAGCACGGAGGAGAGTGTGAGAATGATGGGGGCTCCTATCTGTGTGTCTGCCCTGAAGGTTTCTTTGGCTACCACTGTGAGACAGGTAAGATGTGTACAGGTGGGGTTGTACTGCTGGCTCACACTTGGCAAATTCCAAGCAGTCAAGAGGCTGCCCTGGTTTTCAGAAGCAGCCCAGTGGGGTAAAACAGCCCAAGACCTGAGCTCAGAACCCCAAGCTCCAGGCTCAGCTTCCTGCATCTGCTGACAGTGTATCCATAACAGGCTGGCTGTCTGAAGGCTCTGAGCCTCATCTGTAAAATGGGCATAACAAGCTGCCTCTCAGGCTCTCTGTAAGGACCATGTGAATTATTGTGCTCGGCCGTGGTAAAGCTCAGAGTGGCACCATTTGTTTGCACGTTTGTTTGCCCAGAATGCCCTGATGAAGGCAGCCTCCTGACTGGGAGCCTCCTTGGACATGTCCCCTCCTTGCCCTGCTCAGCGGGGCCAGCCGGCTTCTCATCTTGCCTTGTTCGCTGTCATTTGTGAGCTCTGACTCCCAGGTTAGGGTATAAAATGTGAGGGTGGGGTGGGAGTGGCCCTTCTTCTCTAATTCTAAGCACACCTACTACAGTGTTAGACATGCAAGACCTGAGCTGATATTGCCAACTGAGTTTCATTTAATCATGGAACTGAGCCCAAGTGTACCCTGGCAGTACTGGCTGCTCTGCCTGATGAGGACAATGATAGATTTAGATACCACTTTAAGCTGCTTCTAAAAACTGCTTTTAAGAGTGTTTTTGTCATAATAGCCCCACCATGACGCAGGCAGATACCACATCATCCCATTTTACAGAGGAGGAAGCTAAGGCCCTGAGAGGTGAAGTACTTTGCCCCTGGTCAGAGATCTGGGAGATCCTGTAGAGGGATTCACACCCAGGTCTCTTGGGTTCAAGTCCACAGCAGCCTGAATCAGCTCTCATTCCTCCCCCCCAGACGGCCCGACACAACCACAGCAGAAAAGCAGTGTGGCTCTGGGCTGAGTGGGAGCTAGGAAATGTCCCCAGGAGCATCCTGAGCACCACAGCTACCACATTTCTGCAGCATCTTGGTAACAGGCAGGCCTATACCATACACAGACCTGGGGCTCTTAACTACACAGTCCTATGTGTTTTTGTCTCATGCTTTGGATCCCCCAGCCTGCCCCCAGGGATCCGAGACATCCAAAAAAGGGAAGAGGGCTTGACATAGCCAGAAGCCAGATGTCGGCTGCAGCCCGTCCCCAAAAGAAGGCCTAAATCTGAGGCCCAGAGACTAGTGATCAAACCCTGGCTCTGCCGTTTCCTAGCTGCGCAGCTCTGACCTTCTTCTCTTCTCCAGGCCTGTTTCTTCATCTGTAAAATGAAAATGTTGGACCATATGACTTTTGAACCCCTACTTCAGAATCCCCAGATCCTCTGACTTGCAGTTGACTCTGAGAGGAAGCACAGGGTTGTAGGAAGTGCTAAGCTCGGAGTCAGAAGGCCTGGACTCTTGTCCTGGTTGCCACTGACCGGGTGACCCTAGTGCAGTCCCTTAACCAATTTCTTTATGTAAGGAAAAAAAAATGGCACCACCACTAGCTGCCCTGCTTCTCTTCTCTCTGAAGTTGTGAGATCCAATGAGATTAACACAGGAGAAAGCGGCCCTCCATTATTTATCATGCATCATGTCCTGTGACCCAGCTACAGGGTCAGAACAGAAGGGCAATGTACAAAGGGACCTGCAGTGCCCCGACACAATCAAGAGTCACCCCTCAATGTCATCTTCCTTTCTTATTCAGCAAGCGACCCATGTTTCTCCAACCCCTGCGGAAGCCGAGGCTACTGTCTCTCCAGCAACGGGTCTCACAGCTGTACCTGCAAAGTAGGCTACACGGGCAGAGACTGTGCCAAAGGTACAAGGGCACCCGCCCCAGGGACGCCAGAGGCTGGGAGCTGGCACTCGGGGCAGCCTTGGTCTGAGGGGGGCCACTAGGGCACTGCGGGGAGATGAGACCTCCAAACCCAATGGGAAGTTTCAAGTGTCTCCTCTTAGAAGAGTCCTGGTAAAACCTGTGCTCTGTGAGAGCCCCTTTGGCTCAGGAAGAACAAGGGATCTCTTCCCTGAGGGAGTCACCCCCATTCTCCCCAGTCCAATCCCACTATAATGGTCACTCGATTCAACAGTTTATTAAATGCCTACTGTATGCCTGGCAGGGCTGTAGATGCTTGGCTTACAAAGGCAAAATGGAGTAGGCCACAGCCTATCAGGGAAGACAGCATATACAAACACATAGACACAAAATAAGTGTAGGGTTGTGTTTGTGGGAGGCACTGGTCCTACTGAGGATACTGGGAAAGGAGGCAGATGGGCTGAGACTTGGCTTGGCTCCTGAGGGACAAGTGACAGAGCAAGGCTGCGCCTACAAGGGGAGACAGGCAAGGTTGACCCAAAGGGGCCTCTCAGTGCTGGTGGGAGGGAGAAGATACAGAGCAATGAGGAGAAGCATGGGGACCCCTGTCCTTCAAAACCCAAAGCGATAGTGGAAATGCCAACAGGGACCTCAATACCCATCAAGAGATAATACGCAGACCCCTTCCACCAAGCCTGTGACTCTCCTGGACATTCCTCTCTTACTACTGTTCCAAACTTGGTCATGATGGAAGGATGCAGAGGGTCTCTCCCAACTGCCTGGCCTCACAGGCTTCCCATCCCTCCCTGAACATACCAAGCAGCTCTGAGAAACAAAGCCTCCAGATTCCCCCCAGCCCAGCACCTCTCCAGCTGGCGTCTCCTTCCCCCTCCTGCTTCCTGTCCCATGGCCCCCAACATGACTGGCAATGGGGCAGGGTGTGGGTCTTTCTCATGTCCTGTTCTACCCTTTTCTCTTTGCTCGTGGGCTTGCTGAAACCGTGAAGAGCTGCTGCCACCCACAACACTCAAGGTGGAAAGGGTGGAGGACAGTGGTGTCTCCATCTCCTGGCATCCCCCTGAGGACCAAGCAGCCAAGCAAATGATAGATGGCTACGCGGTGACCTATGCCTCCTTCGATGGCTCCTACCGACGGACTGACTTTGTGGATCGCAGCCACTCTGCCCACCAGCTGCGGGCCCTGGCCTCAGGCAAAGCCTACAACATCTCTGTCTTCTCGGTCAAACGCAACGTGAACAACAAGAATGACATCAGCAGACCTGTGGTGCTCATCACCCGAACCCGTGAGTCCACACGTGGGGCTGTGAGGGCTCTGACAGAGATCAGAGAGCTGGGTGGGCCCCCCAACTAAAGACCAGCCAGTCCCACCCCTCCCTCTACAAGGAACCCCTCCAAGACCCCTCCAGCCCCCCACGGCAGGGAACCTACTGGCCGCCTAAGTACCCCGTCCCACTCTGTGCCAGCCGTCACTGGGAAGAAGTTTTCTCATTGTTTCCCCCCAATATCAAGCCCAAATTGGCCCCTTTTTAGCTTCCACCCTTTGGACCTTGTTCTGTTCTCTATTTCCCACATAACATGCCTTCGAGGATCTGACAACTCTCCCAACTCCCTGAAGGGTCCCCCTTCTAGACTGAGCACCCCCAGCTCTGTGACCAGCCTGGGCCCCTCCTCCACACATTCTAGAGCTCACCATATCCCTCTCAAAACGCGGCACCAGCTACAGTCTGGCCATCGTGAACCACAGGGACACGCCTGCCTGTTAAGTTCATGAATAATACCCAACCTTGTGCCAGACTCAGAAGTCGGTTAACAAGCATTTATATAACACTACCATGGGCCATCAGAGTGCACAGTGCACAGCCCCTGCCCTGGAGGAGATGACATTCTAAGGGGGAGCCAACATGCAGAGAAGCATCCCGTCTGACAGGGGATGTCAGCAGCAGCATCAGGGACCTGCACGCCCTGATGCCGGCCTCCACCACACTGTCCCGATGCCCCTCCTCAGCAGTGTCTTTCACTTCAGAAGCTTCTTTCCATCAGCGACCAGAACGTTTGCTGCAAACGCTGGTTCTTCCTCTGTGTGCAGGCACAGCAGGCTTGTGGTTATGCCTTCACCTTTTATCCAGAAAGACTAGAAGCTTTGCAGTGTGTCTGAGGGGGCTGAGCGCTCTGTAACCCCTTCCAGCTCCAAATCTCTGGCACTACAAACACTGTGTAATAAATTCCAAGGTCAATTCGATTCAACAGCATTCATTAAGCACCAGTATACTGTGTGCCAGGCACTGTTCTCAGTGCTGGGAATATAAAAAGAATAAAGAAAGCCCCTGCCCTCAAGGACCTGACATTCCACCCATTCTTATTTTAAATAAAGACTTGAAGCCTTAGACAAGTCACTTAACTTTGGTAGGCCCTCGGTGCCTCATCTATCCAATGAGGGAAGCGTGTAACTTAGGTGTGGATAGGAAGCTGGGTCGGGTCACTTCCTGGGGGTCCTTTTAGCACTGAGATCTCTGACTCCGGGTTGGCGTCGGTAACCAGGACTAGTCCAGCTGGAGCAAATGGAATTTCTTCTGCTCCCAACAAATGGGTCTTTCTCCTTGTGGTTCTTCCTCTGTTACCACTTTAACACAAGCCAATTCCTAAGCCCTCCCTCCCCCTCCCGCTCACCACTGATTTAATATTCTAATACTACATTCAGTCCCATCCAACAAACATTCATGAAGTACCTTCTTCTGCAAGGCCCTGCCCCAGAGTCCTGGGCACTTTACCCAATAGATGCTTGTGACTGACCAGTGGCTCCTTCAATCCACCAGGGCCTCGGCCTGTGGAGGGCTTTGAGATCACCAACGTGACAGCCTCGTCAATCACAGTCCAATGGGCTCTCCACAAGGTCAAGCACTCCACTGTCAATAAAGTACGTGTATCTATCCGCCGCCTTGGGGACCAAGAAGACCATGCCGTGGAGCTGGACAGTGCCACTGACAAGTACACCTTCTGGTGAGGCCATGCGAGAAATGAATTCACTTTGGACAACAACAGGTCCCCTCCGTTGGGTGCTGCTTGCTTTACAAAGCACTTTATCTACAGGAATTTGCAGTATGGGTGATATGTCTGTACTGGAATGAATCCTGTGCCTTGCTTACCCTCTAGACTTCTAAACTTGCCCTGATCATGCCCAACAGTCACACCATCACCCTACTGTGTCCAATGATGTGCCTGGCACAGAAACCTAGGTTCTGGGGATATAAAAGCAATGAAACAGTTCCTGTCTTCAAGGGGCATCCCAATCTCAACAGGGTAGAGATAGGAAAAGCATAAAGAAACTATTAAATAAAGTCAGCAAAATGAAAATGCAGACCAGCCACTTTGCTCATCCTCTCTCCCCGCTTTTCTCAGGGATCTGCTGCCAGGAGAGCGGTACATTATTCATGTGGCCACCCTCAGTGGGCTGGGCACAGAAGACCATCCCTCAGAGAGCCTGGCCACTGCACCCTTCCACGTGTGGACTCGTGAGTACAATACAATGGGTTTGGGATCAGACCCTCCTCCCGTCATCTTGGCTGCTCTGAGCTCTCTGCAAGAACCTGCAGCCTTTCACACCTTCATTCAGGCCCTGGACAGATATATTCTAGTCCCAAAGAATGCCACAGCTACAGGAGAAAAGGAATCTCGGGTCACCATCACTTAGTGACCTAGAGTTTTTTTTCTGTAATACATGTGACTTGACTTATTACAAAGAAAGACCCATGTAACAGGCAGAGTGGGACTGTCCAGCACTAAATATATATCTATATGTATAAAGCCCTTGCCTATGTATCCCACCCTAGCTAATGGCCTAATCCGAGCCCCACCTCTAAATTCTATGTGTCCTGGGAGGGTCTAAGACCTTCTGGAAACTAATAACCTCCTGTGGTCTTCTGTCCCTGAAGGAGAAAAGTGCTGGCCTGTGGCCCTGGAGACTCAATCCCTGCACAACCCCCTAGCTCAGTTCCGAGGAGCCCAGGGAGCCAGACGAGGAGAATTCACTTCTCGTTGTCACAGATTTAGAGCTTCCTGAAAACGACGTCAGGAGCCTTCTAGGCCAACCAGTTCTTTTTATGAGTGGGGAAACTGGGGTCCAGAGGAGGGAGTGGTAGAGGGGGATCTGAGCCCAGCTGGTTCCCCAGACAGCCCCCCTCCTAGAAGGAGGAAGCAGGGTTGTGCACAAGCCATCCCTGAGCAGGACCACGTGTGAGGCTGACCCAGCAAGTGGCCGAGTAGACGGCTGGTGGTGGTGACTGCTCACCAGTCATCGGGAAGAGGGACCAGACCACTCCAGTTGTAAGAAGAGCAAAAGTGAGAAAAGCCAAAAGTTCAAAGTAAATGTTTTGTCTCTGCCAAAAGAAATCTCAGCAGGAAGACCTGAGTTCAAATCCAGCCTCAGGCACATATTAGCTGGGCAAGTCAATCCACCTGTTTGCCTCAGTGTCCTCAGCTGTAAAATGGGGATGATCCCAGCATGTCCCTCCCAGAGCTGCTATGAAGATCAAATGAGATGATGTTGCCAGCTGTTGCCATCACTTCAGTAATGACAGTTTTCCTTCTTCTCTCTCTCTTACACCAACGCCTCGGACAGGTCCTGTCTCTCCAAGAAACCTAACGGCATCAAGGGTCTCTGCAACGTCTGCCCACATGGTCTGGGAGCACCTCCCTCCAGGGGCTTCTGTGGAGGGTTACATCATCAACGTGACCACAAGCCAGAGCGTGAAGAGCCGCTATGTACCCAATGGGAAGCTGACCTCTTACACCATGCGCGATCTGCAGCCAGGTCAAAGGTATCGACTCTCGGTGACTGCCGTACAGAACACAGAGCAAGGTCAGATGCACAGCGACCCTGCCCATCTATACATTACAACCTGTAAGTTCTGAACCATCTTCCACGCCAAATGCCTTGAAACCTTGACCACAGGGGATGAGGTGCCCCACTGAGAGCTTCTTATTATTTCTCGACTAAGCCTAGCACACAAAATGCTATCTGTTATGACAATCTCACAACAAGGGCCGTTATAAGTCACAGCTCCACAATGTACCTTACTAGTTGAGTAAGGCAGGATCTGATAGTTCCCAGAAACCAAGCTCAGCAAATTCCCATCCGGCCAAGCCCCCAGGCTGAGTTTCCAGGGGTAGCAAACAAACCATTGCAAATGCTTGCTGCATCTCTTTCACATCCCAAAAGCTACAGAGAGCACAGGCTTCCCGCATTCAGCCAGAAGACCTATCGTATGCCAGATCACTGCTCCAAGTGTTGTGGGGGACACAAAACAAAAGGCATGGGATTTGGCCTTTAAGTGTATTCCCAGTCTGACCAGGAATCTAGAGCACACCAGAGTAAAAGTAACTTCAGACTATTTATGGTGCGAATGTTAGTACACCTGGGAAGGCTAGGTAACTGGTCTGTCACACAGGAAGGCAGCAGTTGTTGGCCCTGATCCTGGCAAGGGTGTGAGTACATCTGCCCATCCTCAGAAGGCCTGTGTCCAGGCTCCCAAAAGCAGAGCTAGCCCAGGCTTCTGGGCTGCTGTTTCTGAACCGACCTTCACGTGGCAGAGCTGACTATGTTGCCAAGGGTGGTAAGGAGAGAGCTAGATGAGAGTGACGTGTGGCACAACGGTGACATCCTAGGGAGTCTGGTTACATAGCAATTCTCTCTAAATGTCTATGTTTGTGCTCCCCCAGCATGTGTGCAGCCCATAGGAGAGTCTCATGGAAGAGGCTATTCTGCAAGTTGCTGGAGGTCTTGAAGCACAGCCCCCAAGCAAGAGCTTGGGCAGTGATGACTGTCACAAAAAAATCATAGCCGTGTCCTCAAGAACACCTGAGCTCCGTCCTACTCTCCAGGGCACGTCTGTGTCAGGAGACCCTGACAGACATCAGTGTGCAAATATGAAAAACTGGTCCAGGGCAAACTGAGTAATAAAGGAGCAGGGCAAATGCCTGATGGCTTTTTAGGCCTTTATCTTTGTAGAAGAATGGAGAGGCAGGTATAACCAATGAAGAACTGTGCAGGAGAAGAGGCATAAACTGAAATCATCAGAAAAGGAGATGGCCTTTCTCATGTAGAGAAAATGAGAGAACACTAATGGGCAGCCTCTGCGCTCCATTTGTATCCATACAGTGCCAAGAGATGTAGAAATTATGCTTAATCTGATTTGAAAAATGAAGTTCTTCTTAGAGTTTTCTTTTTTTTCCCTCAAAATTCTTTATAAAAGCAGATGGCACTTTAAGAAGGAGTAGGAGGAGTAATATAGGAGAAAATCTAGGGAGTATAAAAAACAGATATCAACAAAATCTATGTTAAAGAAAGACAGAAAAAATGATGAAAAAATTGAAATCAGGGTTATTATATAAAATGGAAATCAAGATACTACAGAGCAGGGTGGACCAGAATCACATGATGATAAAGAGAAAGTGCTATGACCTGGTGATTAACATGTGCCCCAAGGAAAGACCCCCACTTAAAGAGAGAGCAGGGAGAGGAGGCTGGTGACAGGAGGAGCATTAGGGAGCTGCTTTTGAGGAGGACCTGAAACCTATCCACCAGAACAGATTCTGCCAGATTAACATACCTAGAAGTTAAATCAGCACACTCTGCTGTCTGGGACCAGAGTAACTCACAGTGTAAACCAGGCACCCTCTTGTCTCCAGTCTTAAGACCCAGGCACAAGGACTCTCGTCAGGGCCATCCCTACGACACGGGCTGGAGAGGGCAAGGGGAGGGATGGAGGGGTCGACATCACAGAATCCATGAGTCAGGGGCTTCTTCCTGCTCACCTTCTCTGCAGCACAGAGGGATGGCTCTTCTGACAAAAGATGGAACCAAGGAGGGCATCCCAGAGTGCTAAGAAACAGACTGCCCCCATCTCTTGTGCCTGATCTTCGGCTGCTGGCTGACCGTGAGGTTTCAGAAGAACCATCCCAGCCCCCCAGGTAGGATTAACACCACCACCCCCCAAACCTACAAGACTTTCCTCATAAACACAGCTAGAAAACACTTCACCTCTGAGGTGTTTACAAATGAACCGGCGCAGAAATGGGACAATCTCCATCCCTCATGGTGATGGCTCTGGGTCACAGATCCATTCACCTGACGATAATAACAACAGCCTGAATTGATATGGTGCTTTAAGGTTTGCACAAGGTGTTTCATTCATTCCTCACAGCAACTCTGTGAGAGCTAACCTCATTTCCACATATGAAGAAACAGTCTGTGAGATTGAGCTGCCCAGGGTCACACAGCTAGTATGTTTGAAACAGGATTTGAACTCAGATCTTCCTGCCTCTGAGTTCAATGTTGTATCCGGGACACCAGCAGCTGCCCCTGATGAATGCCCAGGATGAAGTCTGGTCATGTCCGACGTTGTCTCTGAGGGCAGGCACGAGACCCTGGAGTCTGGCCGAGCAGGCCACACTGGGGCGGTCTGGACAGTCTCTGGAGTTCTTTCCTCTGTTCTGTGCAGCCCCCCACTCTCCTTTTGGCAGCCAATTACTTTGCTGCTATTTTTTTACCCAACCAAGGGCCACCTCTAGCCGGCTCAATGGCAGTTTTATCGTTTCTTGTCACCATGTTTTCTCCTGATCAGTTGAAGAGCCCATGCAAGGAACACTACCCTCCTACAAACCAGGGTCCAGTTGTGCCACACAAACACCTGCATGGCAGCATCACCCACCCAAACTGTGGCATGTGTCTTTTGAAAACCAACAGGATTTCTAACCCAGAATGCAGAATTTGGGAGTCATGGAGGCTTGGGTTTAAAGCCTGTCTCCAAAATTTCCTCACCTTACACAGGACAAATCAACTCCCCTTTCTGAGTCTGTTTCCTCCCCTTTGAAATAGGACTGTTGTACGGATCTAATGAGGTATCTGTAAAGCTCTCTGCAAATCATAACACAAGACAGAAGCATGAGATGACTTTACTCTGTTCCTCCTTCCTTGCTTTCAGCGAGCCAGCCCTAATAAGAATTGGATGTGCCAAGTAGCTAATTAAAGTTCACTGTGGCAGTACTGTGGGACAGACAGTTTCAAGTAAAATAATAAGTATGCAGAGGCAATTTTTAAAGGGCTTTTTGGGGAGAGGCCTCAAGTGGCTCTTGCTCATAGACTGGGCAGTGTGAGGACAGCAGTGCCCCCTCTCCCAGCAGGATTCCTGATTGCTGATTCTGAGGCCCTGACCTTCATACACGTTCCTCTGAATATTCATAGAAGGATATTGAGGCCGGACCTTAAAGATCACTAAGTCTGATTTGACAAAAGAGGAAATAAAAGTGGCCCAGAGAAGGGACCCACCTGCCTAGGGCAACCTGGTGAGTTTAGCGGGATATCCAAGATAATAGCAAATTCCCTAAACATGAAGCAGATGAGAAAATCAGGACTTTCCCACTGGAACCTTGAAAATCACTTCTCTACATGGGCACTATATTCTCTGCTTTCTCTGATGCTGGTTGCGAGCCATACTGAGAAATCCCAGGAAGTCTCCGTTTTTTCCTGAAAGTTTTTGCCAAAAGTGCTGGGGTTCCTGGTACTCGGACTTTTGAAACAGAAAAACATGAGATGGAAGTGAATGGAGAGAACCTGGCGGTGCCCCCAAAACTGGGAATCTCACATACATGTGTTTGCATGGCTGCGCACACAAGTGTGCTCACGTGTGGCCGAGAAATCACAAATCTGTCCATGTCTCCTTGGGCTCCTCCCATTCCAATGCATAGAAGGCAACAGGCATATATTTATCAAGGGATCACTCTGGGTCAGGCACCATGCTCATCACTGAAAACATCAATGCAAGCAAAAAGGCCCTGCCTTCAAAGAGTTTCCACTCTAATAAGGGCAAACACCACAGAAGAGGAAGGTGATAAGGGTGAGACACGTGGGAGAGAGCATGGAAGGTGTGGCCGGCCTGGGCACAGTGCTTCAGAAGGGATTTCTGGGAGAAGCCAACCAGTCAGAGGGAGGGGATGCAAGGACAAAGAGCAGGCTCCCAGGGCAATGGGGTGGCCGGGGTGGTATGGCAGAGAAGGGAGGGAGGGGGCACAGGGAGCAGTGCCCCCTCCTCCAGACTTGCTCCTGCACTGGCACACTTTTACAGTCTTTGGTGGTGTCAGATGCTGTGACCCCATTCGGGGTTTTCTTGGCACAGATGCTGGAGGGCTTCACCATTTCCTTCTCCAGCTCACGTGACAGATGAGGAAACTGAGGCCAGCAGGTGAAGTGACTCGCCCAGGGTCACCCAGCCAGTGCATGAGAGGGTCCTCTGCGCCCAGGAGACTGTCACACTGACTGTGCACCAAGGTGCCCGTAGCAGCCCTTTGCACTCTTCACACTGTTCTTCTTGGCCCTTCTTTCTCAGGTTTACTGAGCTGGTGGATGGTAGAGGAAGAATCAGCGCCAAATTCGGCAGCGTCCCGACTAAATTGGTCACTGTAAGGTCACGTAAGTGCTCAAGCATTCACTCACGGCTGTCAGCGTCTGGGGTTGAGGGCACCAAAGCAGGTTCACCCGTGGGTGCTGTGTGTCTGCCCCCCGGAGCTACAGGGACCAGGCAGGAGGACAGAAGGACAAGGTCTGACCACGTCCTTCCTGCTCAGATCCCTGAGGCCTCCAGCCACACTACAGTCCTCCCTCCACCATGTGCACAGCCCATCCGCCAGCCTGGAATGCCCTTCCCTCTCCATGCTGGGCCCAGGCCCCTGCCTTGCAAATATGGGCGTTGGGCGAGTGCAAGGGTGTCAGACTCAAGATGCAGCAGGCTTGGGAGCAGCACACTGACCACAAATCAACACTGCCTTGTGTTGTGTGGGTATCTCTTCTGTAAACATTGCCCATCACTCTGGAGTTTGCAGGCTGCTTGTGGCAGGCCTCCAATATTTAGCTCTCTGGAGCAGCTGCTCTCTCTGCGGCCCGTTTTGGCTCCGTGAGGCATCCTTGCCCCTCCCTCCCCCTCCCCCCACCTTGGCGGGTACAGACCTTCTCTAATTCATGTAACATATTTTACAAACACTAACACACGCACGTGCACACACGTGATACACGACACAAAATTACACGGCTGTCACACACTCCTCACTGACCATGAGCTCCAAGAAGGCATATCTCGTCATGTCTCATCTCCTCCTGGCATCTCTGCCTGTCATCCCCAGGACTGCAGGCACCTGGTAAATGTGGGTGCCAGGCTGTGCTCCTTCTCCCTCCCCCTCCCCCTACCCCCCACACAAACACAGACACGATTCTTCTGAGACGGTGTGGTCGATGGGGTGATACTGAAAAATGAAACCCAATTAAAATACATTCAGACAGCACAAGACGGCCCCTCAGAACAAGCTCCACGACTCGGCACCCCTTAACCAGCAAGCAGCTGCTCTATGCTGGGCACTGTGGCTCCAAAGACAAAAATGAGACAGTCACTGCCTCAGGGAGAGGCTCTGGAGGGAGCTGGAGGTCTGGCCCATGTGGAAGCAAAGACAGAACAGGAGGGGCGCAGATCACAGGCCTAACTCCCAGAGTAGTGGCCGCCATTCTGTAACCTGGGCCTTTATGTTCTTGACACCATCCTAGAGCCAGAGACGCCAGTGAAGCTAGAGAACATGGAAGAATCCACCAACCAGATCAGCCTGGCTCTCCAGCTGCCGGACCCGGAAAGCAGCAAAGAGCAGGAAGGTAAGTCGGAGAGGAGAGGTTTGCCACCTTGACCCCAGCACCAGACAGGACTCTGCCGGTCCTTCGCCATGCGGACAGGCTGCCCCCATGGAGGAGGCTGGAAAGGCCAAAGCCTTCTTGGAGAACAGGAGCCGTCCACTATGCCCTTCATGCTGTGAATCCCCTGCCCACTTCTGTCTAGGTGGTAGAGCCCCGCCTAGGTCTGGCTCCTCCCCACACATGCACACACACACACACACATACACACACACACACACACGCATGCACACATACACACAGACTCAGAGTCAGAACCTCTGTGGCTCTCCCTTTCCCAGGACTTCACTGATGCTGCTGTACTCAATGACTAGGTTTCCTATGCTTGGTTCATTCTGGAGTCAGTCAGAGGAAAGCCACACAGAAGAAGGACAGAGGAAAAGCACTCTAGAATGAGGAGAAGCAAAAGCAAAGGGGAGAGAAAAGAGACCTGAGCTAGGAGGGCCGCGTCTCCCAAGGCAGCTCATCAAATACTGACAGAGAGATTAAGTGGCTTACAGGCCTCCTCTAACGTTGAGCCCAGCTGTCCTAAGCTTCCCGAAGGAAGAGGGAATAGCGGTACCAGCCCTACTCATTGGGGATGGTCTTCTAAATGAAGCCCCTAACCTTCCTGGAGGGATCTCTGTAGATCCTGCACACGCAGGGGACTAGAAAATAATATATACACTGACATTGGGCACACCCTCTTCAGGGTCCTCCTGGGCAGCTTAATTCACATTTTTTAGCCATTAAGAGCTGGCTGGACAGAAAAGGGCGGCTCTTCTTTAAAGAGCAAGTGAAATAAAATGAGCGTTCACCATGTGCTTTCTGTGATGCACTGACCCTCTCAGTTTACTTTTTCAAGTGTCCTTCCTTTGGCCTTTTATTTCATCAATCACAGAAAGAAGCAGCAAGGTGATTCGCTCACTCCGAACCAAGAGGGTGACATTCTCAGTTGTTAGATCAGATGTCAACTTAAAACGTGCCTAGGGTACTTTGTTCTTTCTATCTGAATTCCGTCTCTAGCTCTTGTGATATAAGTAAACGAATTACCAGAAGACACAAGATAACAGTTAAATCTGTGATCAGCACAGCGCCCAAGCAGAGTAAGCATGGAATGAGTGCTTGGTGGCCAAGTCCTTTATACCAAAACCTGGCTCTGTTCTTTGTTATGGGAAAAAGCAAATACACCCTCTGGGGACATCTTGGGGAAGAACAAAGGGAAATGAGCTTCCCAGGTGGAAGGGAGCATGCTAAAAGAGGGGGCACCAACAGGCAGAGAATGGCCATCTCTGCCCTCAGCAGCAATATCCCAGGCAGAGAGGGCCAGACCCACCATCTTCCTGAGGAAGCAAAAGTGAACATCTGATAGCGTCACTGTCCATGGCTATCACACACACACACAAAAAAAGTAGAGAGTCAAGGTCAGAAAAAAAAAAGTTGTAATTTGCAGATTTAGAGGATAGTGGAGAACCAAATAAAATCCCCCAGGACAGTAGGAGCAGAGGGCTGCACTGCCACATTCACAGTCCACATAAAAACATCACGGGACCCAGCACCAAGTGGCAGAGGGCCAAACTCAAAAGCAAGCAGCCTTTGGGTCCCGTCCTGCCTCTCACATACACTGGCTGTGTGACCTCAGGCCAATCATTCCAGCCCAGTCTCAGGAGGAAGACCGACACACACTTTGGGAGCAACTACCCCCTTCCATGAGTTCAGAGAGCCCCTGAAGGGCAGCCTGGGATAGGAGACAGGGCACTGGACTGAGAATCAGGAAAATCTGGGTTCCAATCCTGACCCTGAGCAAGTCACGGAACCTCATTCTCAGCTCTATCAGAGATAATATGTGATGTCTTGGCTCTCAGAAGCCCAGAGCTAGAAGTGTCCTCAGTCACCAGCTAGCCCAACTCGTGTGTGACTGAGCATCCCCTGACAGTCACTTCTAGCTCTAAAGCTATCACCTTTGGTTTCAGAACATTATTGGCCATGGTATGGGTGGTGGGAAGGAAGCACTTGGTAAACTTTTTTTCTTAAGTCGGACAAGTGATTCCATTGGTGTAGAGACTTCCTGGGGAAGAGTAAGTCAAGAGAGGTCAGCAACTTCTCTGTAACCCACAGTTTTAGAGGGCTGCTCAGTGTCCCACAGTAGGAGGGATCAGAGCCAGAATTTGAATCCAAGGCCATCACTGCGCAGCAGCCCAGGCTGCCTTTCACAACACTGGTTTGGATTAGAAGCTCCCCTTTTATGTACAGTCTTACAAAGCTGTTCAGGGCTTTAGGAGTATGACCCAACCACACAGACGGGAGGAGTAGTATTATTACTATTACAGGCTTCCTGTGGAAAAGGAAAAGAGGTTACAGGAAGTAGAGTCCTGCTGGGGGAGAGAAAATAAAGAAAGGAAGAAGTTGGAGAAATGAGTCTCAGTTGGGAAGGTGAGGAGGAAAGCAGGGAAAAGCAAAGGAATGACGGTGGATACAAGCCAAGCACATCTGTCCCCCAGGATGCGTGTGTCTGTGGACTCCCTCCACAAGACTGCCTGTTTTCTGCTTTTCTCTGCATTTGGCAAACCGGGATGGAAACTCCTGGTGGAAAGCATGTCTTTGGTTCTGCCAAGATCCAAGCCCGGCTGTCTCCTCCCTTGCAGAGGGGCTGGCCTTCCCAGTCTCATCCACTGGACCAGCATTTCACAGGAGCTGGGCCCCTGGGGTGGCGGTCCGTGCTCAATCCCTCCTCTTACTGAACCCCAGCCTGAAAAGCATCCCGAGAAAACCAGGTGCAGAAGACCAGCATTCCCCCCCCCCCACCATCTTCATTTGCTTCTTCTCTTCGTACCTTTAGCCTGTCCTATGAACTGACGTGGTCTCAATGGGAGGTAGCACTCAGGAGCCCAAAGGCACATTTTGCCATTCTGATATGCCAGGCAGAGGCCAGAAGCCTAACAGTCTGTGGCACTTTGGTTTCCAGATGACCACAGGAACTGCTCCATAAACCCCTGCCAAAATGGTGGCACATGCGTGAGTGGGACAGACTCCTACAGCTGTGACTGCAGCCTTGGATTCAAAGGCAGACACTGCGAGCTCTGTAAGTCAGGAGTCCAGCCTGGACTTACCCGCTCCCTTGGACGCATGCTCCAAGAGGACGCACTCTGCCTCTGGCAGGGTTAGCATAGGGCTGAAAACCACTAGCAGGGGAAATTGTCATTCTCCCAATTATACCTCAGGTGGGGAGGGAGAAAAGGAAGGGTTCCCAATCTGAAGCCCAGCTCCATGGTCTCCTGGGCCCAAAATAAGAGTGGGGGGGAATGGAGAGAAAGAGGACTGTCCACTGCATTCCTCTGTGCGTGAAGCCTGGTAGCAAGGCCACTATGGTGGCCCCAAAAGGGCATCCATTGAAGATCCCTTCACACCAGAGTGCTGAGAAAGGCATGTGTTTGACTAGCCTTACCTAGAGATGGGTAACAAAGAGGGCTCACAGAAAAGCACGAGTGCCTGGGCATCATTTGAGGAAACAAAAAATGTGTTCCAGAAGCCCCACAGCTGAGAGGATAATAGGAAAAACCCCGAGGGTTGGTGCCCACTCTGAGACCAGAGCCCAAAAAGGCTGGACTTGGGAGGGCCCAGGCTACAAACCTGATGTAACCATTAAAAACAGCCCCATCCATTGTGCTGAGCACAGCCGGCCCACGGCAAGGCATGATGGCTTCTTTGTGGGAAGGCAGTCCTCTGGGTGCTGCCTGCCTGCACAGATGTGAGCGGAGGAGCAGGAAACTCTCTGCCTGCCCCAATCCAGGCTTTTGCATGGCCGAGTGTCCTTGTGGGGGGAGGTGGGAGCCTGGGGACAGACTCCTCACTGACCCCACTTCTTCTCTCCTGCCTGGACAGCATGTAAGAAGGTGCCGCATCCCTGTACACGGCTGTACTCGGAGACAAAGTCTTTTCCTGTCTGGGAAGGAGGCGTCTGTCACTATGTGTAAGTTGGAATGGAGCCTTTCAACTTTCCAAAGCCCCTCCTGGGCAACCTCTCACTGATGCTTCAGCAACACTGATAACAGGGCAGGGCAAACGAGGAAACAGTCACAGGGGGCAAGTCATACCTTCTCTCCTGACTTCAGTTTCTCCATCTGTAAAATGGGCCAAGCTGGTCTTCCAGCTCTAAGCTTCTACGGGCAACAAGGTCGACTTGACCACAGTCACATGGCTAATGAACAACAGCAAAATCAGCACTGAAATCAGATGCAAAGTCTACAGAGCAGATGGGTCCCTCCAGCCCGGAACTCCTCAGCAGAGCTGGCTCACTGACTCCTATCTCTCTCTCAACGGCAGGTACAAGAGAATCTACAAAGTCCACCCCGACATCTGCTACAAGGAGAGCTGTGAGGGCACAACTGCCAAGAAGACCCCCAGCAGGTACTAGCTAAGGCCACCCAGGGCCTGCCCGATGGCTCGGGCAGCCTAGACACAGGGGCTAGCAGCAGGGGTGATGAGGATACAGCCAGCAGGTGGCTTTCTGAAATGCTGTAGCCAAAGAACTCCTCACCTTGTGATAGCCAGACACCTGGCTGGATGACCACAGGCTCCCTGTAGAGAATGGAAAAGTGTTCAGGGACCCCTTATGTGAGGCCCTGCTCCTCCAGGCTCACAGGAGGCAGCAGCTGAAGGCCAGGCCCGATGATGCCTCCCAAGCACATCCACTTTTGAGTGCACATGGTCACAAACAGGAAGCCTGGACAAATCAATATACCCACTCACACCCACTACTTTGGGAAAAGTCTAAAACTGGCTTTTCTGTATTAGGCTTCTTCTCCTAAGTATAGGCTAGGAAAGCATGATCTGGGATCAGTAAACTGTAAAAACAAATCTGTTCCATTAGCCTTTCTTTTCTCTATTTCAGGAAACAAAGCAACAGTCAAATAGCGAAGAAGCCTTAAGGCAAGTAAGTGCCGTTCTGAACTGCCCTTTCAGGCACAAGGTGAGGAAGGAGATACTCTGGGCACTCATCGCTCCCTGATCACTGAGCAGTTACAGACACTTCAGGAGAAACCTCAGGGGCAAACCCCGGCACTCAGGCCAGCCTCCCTCAAAGGCTGTCTGCTCCTGTGCATATTTTGACGCTCAACAAGATAGACGCCTTCGGGGACCACTTCCCAAAGGGCGGCTCTTGGGTGCAGGATTCCCTTTTGGTTTCCTTTGTCTGTCCAGGGGTTACAGGACCTGGCACACAGGGGGTGTTTTAATAAATGCTCAGTGACTTAAAGTCCATACTAAGAGACACAAGGACAGGCTGAACTCTGTGCAAAGAGCTATAGCCCTAGGCCTGTCTAGCGGACCCATGCTCACACAACATGCGGGAGAGGGGCAGGTAGCAGAGAGCGCCAGACTCCAAGCCTGCCTCTTTATCAGTGGGGTGACGCTGCACAAGTCTGTGTGCTTCTGCCGATTCCCAAGACTTGTTCACACGGCTGACTCTCAGGAGACCTTCTACTTGACAGAGTGCTGGACTCCAATCAGCTCAAAGCTCTGTGACTTAATCCACATCTGTCCTCCCTCCAGTGGTGGGGCACATTCCTCTCTACCCTCCCATCAGTGGTTTCATAAGTTACTGTGGTCAAAGCATGGCCCTCACCTGGTGGCCAGGTGGCTGAAGCCATTCTTCCCAAAGGACACTAAGCCTGTCCTTAAAGCTTTTCAAGCTGAAAAGGCCAGGATACTGATTCTGCTAACACTGCCTTCAAGGGACCAAGGTGCCCTGAGCAGGTCAATTCCTGTTAATGACAATTAAAGGCACAAAACCCCAACTAAACGACAAATGGAAACAAATGGCAAATCATTAGGAGAAATGAGGGGCTTTTTACCTGGAAAGGAAGAGGCTGAAAGTATAATGACTTACGAGATGGAAATCAGTATTTAGATTGAAAGTGTCATTGGAAATATGGAAATATTAAAATATTTTTCCTCCTTCCTTAAAGGATCCAGAACGACTGCAGTTTCGCCTTGTCAGCTCTAAGGGCTTTTAAATGCCAGGACGATGAGATCTACTACATGGGTTGAAAGAGAACCCCGAGAGGAGAGGCACTTTTCCAGACGGGAGCCCCCACCTCTGCATCCTGCTCTCAAGCCTCTCTGGGACACGCCATCAGGCCTGAATACCACCCCAAGCCACCTCCTTCCTTTGGGGATGTGGTCAAGGCTTCTTCAGTTTTCTAATTGCAGACTCCATCTCTCCAAGGTATCTGCATTCCCAAGATATGCCAGCTAAAGGTGCTGCGGTATGCAGCACAAGCCTTCGTTTGGAACAGTAGCAGTTTTCTACAATGACTGAAAGGTATCAGTGGGCATGCAAATGAGAGGGGGTTAACTTAGCAGACCCCCAGCAGCATGAGCAGAATCAGCAGACCCTGGCTCACCAAGTTCAAAAGTGGGCATGAATCTTCTCTCTGAGACCAAAAAAATCAAAATGGAGAAGAAACATTAGCAGCCTCCAAACAGCAAGAGCAGAAATGACTTTTTCCC
The DNA here is from genome assembly GCA_028627135.1 of Pseudochirops cupreus. NCBI lineage: Eukaryota > Metazoa > Chordata > Mammalia > Diprotodontia > Pseudocheiridae > Pseudochirops > Pseudochirops cupreus. The sequence continues at coordinate 9,919,025 of CM053580.1, read as the reverse complement.
ACGCTGAAAAGCAACTTCAAGCATTGGTTAGTGCTACTTAACCCTTCTTGTCCCTAGTCCTATAATCTGAAGAGTATTTCTGTTCCTTGATGTTTTGCAGGTTAGTAGTCCATAGTATGGATTAGTGCCTTTTGATATTTGGAAAGAAGAAATGTTAATTAACACTATCTAGTTTAGAACCTTTCTGTCTCCAAGAATTTCATGTGGGCTTCTGCACGTGGACAGACTCATTCCTTAGCTGGCAGATCAGGTACAGCCATCACGGCCAAAACAAGGTCTGCACTGCTGCCATCAAGAAAAACTGGTTTAGTCTACTGTCATTAACCTAAAATTTTTAGTTTGGTCCTGTGCCAGAAAGGACACAATAACACTCAACATGTTAACTTTTCAATATGTTTCAAAACACACTCCCCAAAATACTGTTTAAAAAATGGAAACCCTCCACGATACTTAGAAATGTTAACATCGCTATAGCAGCTAACCCCAAGTAGATCCAAAGTCAGTGCTGAGTTTCAGCTCACTGTGCCATGCATCAGTCAGCAGTCAAGGGTGGAGTCAGTGCTGGAAGGCATCAGGGCTCTAAGACAAACAGGCAAGAGGAGGAAGCCTGACCTTCACATGTTAGAGTCCTATTTGTGAAGCAGTGAAACAGCAAGGATGCAGTCTACACAGAGATTTCTCTTACCTGTCCACACTCCCCAGCATCTGAGGGCGCTGAAGGAGATCACAACCAATTCAGACCAGACGGCACTCTTGTTCACAAGACATAGTCATATTGTACAAGAGGATTTCTTTGAAAGATTAAAATCTCGGTTTTTAAGTTATGAGAACTATATATGGCTATGTCTCAGGAAAAGCACACACATATTAATCAGCCATTTTCATAAAGGAAGGAGATGCCAAGGAGATAAACTAGAGCAAATCTAAAAAACTTCTACCATTTCAAAAGCTATACCAAATAGCCACTCAAGAGACTGGCTTTAGTTTAGTGAAGTCAGAAATACGGAGGTGGCTGGAAAAGGGTCATTTATGTGTATAACCATGTGATTTTTTTTCCCAACAATACTGGGCCTCAACACAATCACATGATGTGACTGGAAATGTACATGAGAAAAAAAAAGACTTTTACCATCCTGTTAATAACTCCTAGAATCTCAGAAAATGAGAAAAATGTGTGTTTGATACAGCAAATTTTGAGTTTGGCAATCTGTGGCCGTGTAACCCATCCCCTCTGATGTTTTACAGAGAAATGAAAACATCTACTGAAAGTTTCTTCTAAATATTGTGTTTTCACAGCAATTACATCTTTCAATCTGCCTTTAAAACATTCCAAGCACATCCACCAAGACACTCTTCCCTCATGACTCATTCTGGACCTCTCATTTCTTCTGTGAAATCATTTGAAGGCCACTCGCCTCTTTCTAAAAGCCCATCAGCTCACAAGGAGACTGATGATAGAGGATGAGGGTTTACCCACAGAGGACCCAGGAAACCCTCCCTCCCTTCTTCTCAAAGGGGTGTATTAATTTATGGTCCAAGTGAAAAGAACCAACAGCCTGTAAATTGAAGAACCTCTTAAGGACCCCATTTTACATCTCAATGATCTAGCATAAAAACCCAGGCTCCAAAGAAACCCAACATTTGGAGTCCCAAAGACAGAGGGATGCGCCTAGAATTCTTGCCCAGAGAAATGGTTTCATCTTTCAGGCCACCATCTCCAGAACACAGCAGGCAGCTCTCTGAAAAATCCCCACCTCCATTCTTACAAGGGACCTCTCCCCCATAACAAAAAGGATCTCGTCACTCGCACAGCCAATCAAGCCATCTCCCCGAGTACCCTTGGCTACCATCACCCCCAGTGAAATGGCGGCTGTGGCCACCAAGTTCTCTCGGGCCACTCTCACACTCCCACCTGCGTCTCCTCTCCTCGATGCATACAAACATCAACTTGCTAGAGACAGCAGTAACGATGCATCCCAGTATTAAATGTCCACACTGACCAGTCAATGCAAACTGTACAAAATCAAGGCTATAAAGCAAAAGCAAAAAGAACTCACTTCAGTTCTTGTCGGTTTGAAATTTCTTTAAATACAATTTATTTCCTTGAAGCCCCTTTTTGGTTGTGTAAATGGGAGCAAGAATGTGAGTAAATCTAAAGACCAACCCCAGGAAGTTTACATTAATTGACATTTTTCAATGCATCTTGTTTAATAATAATTTTTTAGTCACTAAAGTGGAGTGGGGGGAAAAAGGTTAGATCATCACAGACCTGTAAATGACTACTCATTACACTAAGCACCCAGCCTGAGGTTCCCTAGCCCAAGCCCCTCGCACTACCAACAAGGAAAGTGAGGCTTGCAGGCTCTGAAGCCAGGTCTTCTGCCTGGCTGCGGCCAGGCCACATCCCAGAGCCCAACGTGGTGTTCTGTCCCTTGGCGGGCTCTCTGCCACGCTGGGGAATTCCACCCATGTGAAGCTGAACTGGCTTAGCCAACACTCCATCCTGAGAAGACACAGCTCTGCTGGGGAGACACGACATGGGTGTCTGCCACGACTGCCACTAATGAAGCACCAAGACCACTGTTTCAGAAAGCAGGCTGGGAAGGAAGCTGCAGGCCGAGTGATGGCTTGATGACGAAGAGGGTTCCTCACTGATCACAGAATCTCATCAATAATCAGCATGAAGCCAACGGCAGAGCCAGACTTCACAAATGGCTGTCCTTCCACGGTACATCGTATTTAGGTTAAGAACCAGGCCCCTGGGAGGCAGTCAGCCTCCTGCCCCTTCCCAGTCTTACTGTCACTGCTTGACACGTTCACCACTGACCCACTGGAAGGAAAGACAGCTCACACACCCTGCCATCAGAAAGAGGAACCTCTCCCTCCAGGCTAGGTGAGCAATTCACACATGAGCAAGGCAAAAAGGGAGGCAAGACTGCTTTACTGTTTTTACATCCATTACAACAAGGGAGTCCTTAACTGCACGTGGAACCACAAGGCTCTCCAGGCATACCCAGCTCCAGCATCTCAGCTCCGGGGAAGGAGCCAGATCCTGAGAGTCTGTTTGTCAGTCTGGTCACAGATCTAAGTCTCCAGAGGGCGTCAGTACCTGGAGAATGCTCCAATGACACTTGCAACAAACATCTTCCTCAAGTGAAACTCTCCCCCGGCATCCCTTCAGTCCTCGTCATCAGAACTGTCAGTGTCCGCCAGGTCTGAGTCTTCCTCCTCAGACAGGCTCTGGCCTTCACCCTCCTCCAGTTCCTCCCGAGCTAAGAGCTGCTTAAAGATTTCAAACTCCTCCCCAGACGAGTGGGCTGTCTTGGCTAAAAACTCAGCTTCTGAGACTCTCAAAACTGAATTCAGAGAAGGATTGCAGATCTGGGTCTGGCCCTTTTTATCAGGGGTCTGGTAAAGGCCCAGGCGCTCCAGGAAGATGTGCCTCTGTTTGATCTTGGTCATTGAGTACTGGAAGTATTTGGCCTTCACCAAGTCCCGCTGCTTTATTCCCATCCTAAAATATGCGTACTGTAAAGAACAACACAAATACATTGAGGAATCCCAGCAGCAGAATGGGAATCACCATCCACCTCCATAACTCCCCTCTCCAATCACTGCATTCAAATTTATATCCAAGGGCCCCACTCGGAGTGGCCATCAAGGCTCTGCCCACTCAATCGTGGCCACAGCACTGGTGACACACAGAGCTCTGTCACACAGATGAACAACAGGTTCAGATCAGAAACAAAGGAGACAAGGGGAGAAAGAACCCAATGGAAGGGTTCAGCTTCTTTCCCATCAGTCAGGGGAATAAAGAAATCAATGATGACAGGAGAGGACAGAGCCCAGAAGTGGGCCCTGATGCACTGGTAGCCACCTCCCTCTCCAAGCAGGAGCCCATCCCAGGTCCTAGACATTGCACCTGAAGGAATACAGTGGACAAGGAAGGTAGACCGAGAATGCAGAGGAATGAAGAAGCCACATCGGCGGCCCCTCAGACACATTCCTCCCTTCTCGAGCCTCCCACAGCCCCAGAAAATCTGTCCTGGCTCTAGGGGGCCTCTCCTTCCTTCAGTGACATTAGGGCTCAAACAGATTCCTCCTCAGGGTCCTGAGAATGCCGGAAGTCAGAGCAGCCTTGCTCACACCGTGCCAAGCCGGGCATCCCAGACAGTGGCAGCAGGTGAATGCCCCTCCTGCATGATTCAGTTCCCCTGTGCCTCAGTTTCCTCCCAGGTAGAGTCCCTGAAGAAGTCACAGACAATCCCAGGCATCAGGTCACCATCAGGTCATACCAGTGACTGATCCACCAAGGGGTACAGTTAATTCTACTCATTCAGGGTTCATTTAGCTACCATTGTGATAAGAACAAACCTGAACGCTAAACTTACGTTCCTACACAAACTTCAGTTTGTACACAAAGACCTGACCTCCCCCAAAGCCTGAGGTGGCCAGCACAGGTACACAGTGCCCCTCTGACAGAGGAAGAAAACATGGCTCAGCAGGTAGGGAGTGGAGCCTGAAGCCCCATCCTGGTCCACAAGCTGCCAGTGTGGCTGCCAGGACGCAGTCCCAGGCTTTCAACTTGTCTGGGACCCTCTTTTCTCTGAATTACAGGCTCTAGCCCAGACCTGACCTCCAGGGAAAGACAAGGAAACAACCTAGGGACTACTTCTCTCCTTCAGTGCTGCAGAGGGACACCAACACTTGGACACTCTCCAGTAGACCTTTGGTGATCATAACTTCAGACTTCACTTGAGGTTAGGCCCTACAACCCTGTACGGCTGCCCATTTTTTCCTTTATTATCTCTTTAAAAAGATGAAAAACTTGCCTGGCTCTCAGATTCAAAGCAAATGGTTCAAGCTGGCTCCACCCCTTCACCTGCTCTCTCTCACCTGGAATTTATACTCCAAGGCACTAAGGTCCTCCTGAAGAACTCTGGGGCAGCTGTGCAAAATCTCTGTCACCTGCTGCCCAGTGAAAAGGCATCTGTCCTTCAGAAGGGAGACAAGGCCATCGATACGCTGCTGGCTCATGGTGAACAGGTCTGGACAGCAGTGAGTCATGTGCTGCAAATTCCCTGTGGAACACCGGAGGAAGGAGGATGACCACACAAGTCCTGCTTCGCACAAAGAACAATGAGCAAGGCTCATGTGAATTCAGGCAGCCCCCAAATTACAGGCTTGCTGTGCTCCCAAAGTGTATGTGCTGGAACCGCAAAGCCTTTTTCCAAAGAAATAATGCTGTGCATCACAGCTGGTTGTACACCCATCTATACCACAGAGCCAAGCAGCTCTACTGACAGGCCCTCAGAACATCACCATAGGTGCCAGAGTTTCATGGGCAAAATGTGGGATGAAGCCCCTGCTGGTGGCTCCTAAAGCCCCAGGCAGGCCTCCAGCAGGATACAGAGTTGAAGGGGTTGAAGCTGGGGGGACTAGGAAGGATTGGGAGAAGACAGGGAAGAACCCCTGGGGGAGGGTGGTCATAGCCAAGGTGAACACAGATGTTTCTCCACTCTAGCAGGCTCCCCAACTTAGTCCCTTTCTTTTCTTTGGAAGTCCCAGGAATCAGATCAATAGCTCTCCTCTCCATGGGGGACGAGAGGGTAAGGAAGGCCTTCTCAGGCTGGGGGTGAGGAGATGGGGCAGGGGCAGAAGATGCTGCCCCAAGACCAGCACTGGAGCTGAGGAGGGTGACAAGAAGATGGTCTTGGCAATTTACCCAACCTCCCTCCCACTACCAGGCCTATCACGGCCAGTTTCACCGTCTTACCAACTCTTCCCACCCTGTGAGATGAGAAATGAGGACTCTGCCAGGGCAGGGCCTAGGCAGCAATCGATAGTGGAGAAAAAAAGGGCAAAGAAGTCCCCAGAAGGGTCAGGAAGGAGGGACACTCCAGCTTTTGGCCTACAAATGAGCTGAGGATGACTTGCCTATGGGTCAGAGATCACAAAAGCCCCTTCACTGTTCATGTCTCACAACCTCCTCCCTCCCCTTCAGCATCTCCTTCCCCCCTTCAGCACTCATCCTCCCATCCCAAATGGGGCCCTTCCTCAGCCCTCCCCCACCGAGATGGACTCTCTGACACTGAAGACTCTCTTCTCCAAACACAAAAGCTCACCATTTAAGACACAACCTGGCTCCCGCTCGTCCCGCCTTATTTCATAGGACTCCCTTCCACGCCTTCCCCATTCTAGCTGAAGGAGCCTGGGTCAAGGATCCCCGGTCCCCCCAGTCTGGAATCCACCCCCTACATCTTGCAGACTCCTGGGTGTCCTGAAAGCACCAGTCAGACATCCCTTCATCCCCAAGGCCCTTCCAGAGACTCTTCCAGCTGGTCAAGCTCTCTTCCTCTCCTATCACTCTGTATTTACTTATCTGTCGACATGCTGTATCCCCCATAGACTGTAAGCTCCATGAGGGTAGGAAGTGTCTTGTTTCTGTCTCTGTATTCCCAGAGGCTAGCACAGGGCCTTACCCAGAAGAGGGACTAAATAAATACTTTTTATGTGAGTTGAAAAGATAACATTGGCCTCCTCCACTGATTTTCGAAGTGACATTTAAAGCCACATGTACATATGGTTTACCTGACATCATTAACTGGACCTCACACCCTTAACATGAATTCCACTACACTGGCCCCATCCCGAAAGCTGGGGATGGGCCTCTGCCACCTAGAGACACAACAAGATGCAGGATCAGCCTACAGCCATTAATAATGACAATAAAACTAACTCATTTATGCAGCATTTAGGCACCAAGCCTATGCTAAGCACACTACAATTATCTCATTTGACCCTCACAAGCCCGGGAAGGAGGCATTATTACCCCCATTCCTCATACCAATGAGAAAACCAAGGCAGATAGAGATTAAGTGACTTGCCCAGGGCCACACAGTGAGTGTCTGAAGCCAGATCTGAACCCAGGTCTTTCTAACTCCAGGCCCAGCATTCTCTCCTTCTCGAAGGTGTCCTTGGTCAATGTTAGCCACCCCCTTCTCTTGGCTCTCAGGAGGGGTCCAACAGACCAGGATTCACAGACCCTACCACCTTATGGAGGGTAGAGGAGGGTGTCCAAGATGCCCACAAGGTTCTGCAGCTCCAAAGCACCCCGAAAGGAGGTACCCGGGAAAACGTGCACCCTCTTTGGCTGGGCATAATGTAGCAGAAACTGGTATACTGCACAATCATCTCTCTGAACCGTTCTTCTAAATAGCCTGAAGGAAAGAGTCAGTATTTGCTAAATGTCTGAGGTATTTACTCCAGGAGCCTGTGCATCATGCCCAGAATGTCTCCCTGACATGTGCCGAGGCAAAGTCAACCAGGAAGAGGAACCCACCAGGCTCGTCTGCTTTCTGTTCATTTTGGCCAATGCTCATGGCCAGAATCGCTTTAAATGGGATTGTTTCCATAAATATCGCCTAACACATATACAATTCAAGACATGAGGTCTGGAAGGTGTCCTGAGCAATAATCAGGATGCCCGTGGGCCGAGTTCAAGTTCTCCCACTTACTCCCTGATAAGCCTGCACTCATCCCCTCAGCCTCAGCCCTCGGTTTCCTCTGTAAAATTCATTCTGTCCCCACCACCCCAAGCTTCCCTTTGTCCCCTCTCTCCTTTGAGGGAAGTTCTGACGGCAAAGCCTGTCACTACCGTCTTCACTGCCCCGGCACCCACAACAGCCCCTTCTAAAGCATCTGTCCAACAAAGTCAGAAGGAAATGGGACCGCAGGAGCACAGATTCAGGAGCCATCTGGCCGACCTCCTCATTCTGCAGGTGAGGACCTCAAGGCCCCAGGGCCAACCCTCTTCCCCCTAGCGCCCACCAGCTCCCGGGGGCCCTGAATGAGGAGCGGAGCTGCCCCGCAGGTTTCCGAGGGAATGCCACTGCTCCCCCCGGAGTCTTACACCGCTTTGGGGGCTAATAAAGAAAGGCCTCTGGAATAAGCTAAGCCGTGGGCTACTGAAGGTGGAAGGCGGGAGAGCTCCTTATGGACCTCCCCAGCCCCGGGAAGCAGTACCTCCCCCAAGCCCCAGCCGCCGCAGGTGGCCCGCCCGCTGCTTCAGCTGCCGGTCACTCAGCTGCAGGATGCCGGGGTTCCTCTGCAGGATCTGACACACGGGCCCGGGCTCCAGACCCAGCAGCAACAGCTCCGAGACCACGGCCAGCAGCTGGCCCGGCCGGAGCCCGGCACGGAGCCTGAGCAGCGCCTTCCTCCGGGACTCGCTGAAGCCCAGGTTCTCCAGGCTCTCCAGGCTCTCCGGGCACCCCATGGGGGGCAAGGGCAGCCCCTCCTCAACCGGGGCCGGCCCCCCACTGCAGCCCCGAGGGGCTGCTCTGTCCCCCTCTGAGGAGGCTGTGGCCAGCCCCTGGGGGTAAAGCAGACGTAGCGGGGCAGCTGCGAGGGCCCCAGGCCGAGGGGCCAGCCTGTGCCACTGGAAGACCTACGAGGACAGAGAACAGAGAGTCAGGGGGATGGGACCCCGGAGCTGGAGGCGATGATGTCATCTGCCAAGGTCCAGGGTCTCCCCCATCCCGGGAATCCAAAGCCTAACGCACGCGCATTTTAAAGTGGAACTACGCTGCACGCGTGACCGTGCCCCAGGCGCCCGGCTGCCCTGGCACCTTCTTTAGGGGCCGTTCATATGTGGGGGTGGGGCTGTGCCTATGTTCGTGTATATACGTGGTGCCTACGCAGCGCCTGCAACCCAACGGGGGAAGGGGCGCAGGCTCGGGAAAGGACCTGGGTTCAAGCCCCGCCCCCCAGCAGGGCTCCTTGAGGGGAGTTTCTCACGCGGAAGGCCGCTCCACCAAGGACCACAGGCCCGTCACCTACCCTCCAACCCCCCCCTTTACAGATGAGGAAGCACCCCGGGAATTGGGGGAGGCGCGCTTGGGACCCAGGCCTCCCCTTCCTCAGCTTGAAAAATCAGGGAGGGCTGCCACCGCCTCCAGACACTCCCCGCTCCCGGGCCGGATGGGCGTCCACGTCCTGAACTCGCGGAGCCTCCCTTGGGACGGCTCAGAGCTGCGCAGCCGCACTGCCTCACGCCACGCCCCCGCCGGCCGCGCAGCCGCACTCCAGGTCGCCGACGGAGGGAGGAAGGGGAAGAGACGGCCGCGCAGCCGCATTCCAGTGCACTCCAGTTCCCAGGTGGGGGAGGGGGGGTAAAAAGGGAGGCGCGCATCCGCACTCCGGCACCTCTACGGCCAGCTCGTGGCCGCGCAGCCGTACAAGCCAGGCGCCCACCCTGGTCTGGACAACAGGGAAGGCTGTACTGGGGACCACGGATCCAAGCTCGACTGCCAGCCCAGGCACTCCTGCGCCTCCCTCCCAGCCCTCAGGTTTCCCGTCCAGGGTAGTAAGTGCTCGGCAGAGGAGGTACCGACCTGCCTGCAGCCGGCCGCCATAGCACCGGGAGTCCTTTCGGCCCGCGGGCTCCTTCCGGTCCGTCGCGTTTCTCCGCCTCCCGCAGAAACCAGCGCTGGGCTCAAACGTTCCCCCTTCCCCGCCCACATCCGGGGAATCAGGTGTGAAGAAGCGCCCAGGCGGGATTAAGGACTAATTTGTGACGTCAGCGCTGGCAGGGGCCGGGAGGAAACAGAGGGCGGGCTCTGTCGCGAGAGCTTCATTCTGCGAGGGTCTAGTGACCTGGGAACGCTGAGAAGCAGGAGGGCGCCTGCCCTCAAGGAGCTTACCCTCCGGGTGCGCACAGCGGAGAATGCCCCTCCTCCCACCCCGGGGGGCTCCATGCCCCTGTCCGTGGCCGGCGCCCCGCCAGGACCGCGCCCCCTACTTCCATTACGTCGTGGCGGGGCGGCACCGAACCGCGCTGGGAGGGCCTCCCCCGGGACGCCTCTGAGCCCCGACACCTTCCCACTTGTCTGCAGTTTACTCCGTGCACGGAGAGAATGGGCTCGTAGAAGGGGTGCCCCCTGCTGATCTCACCCAGCCCGGCCAGGGATTCCCCAGACCTGGGCCGGCTCCGGCGCCTCCCCTTCTGTATCAGCCTCTCCCCACCCGCGCACCCTTGTGTGTGCTTTCTATTTGTTATTCTCAGTGCCTGACATTCAGTTAGCACTCAGTGAAGGCTCCATCTAATCCAAGGGTTTGCAGGCTACGGCCTGAGAACAAATCTGGCCTGCAACCCAAAGTCTTTACTTTTTTAAATACACGAAAACTTCATTTGAAAATGTAAAAACTATCCATAGTTTCTAGACCATACAAAAACGGTAGACTACTGCTAATCTACAGTGAGCACTGTGAAATAAAACCATTAAGGCAGGCTGAAGCTATATCATGCAGTACCGTATACACAGCATGTTCCTTCCTATTGAACAACGAATGTTGGGCCAACGGATCCACGCTTAAAAATTCTTTAATGACACCCTGTGCAGTAAATAATGGCCTAATTATGTGAAAAAAAAATTTCCTTTGTGACAAGAATCTACATGTTTTTCAAGAATTATAGGTTTGTTTCTACAGTAATGTGAAACCATCGTTATCACACACAATGGCTCTGGTTTGAGCACAACACGTTCCTGCACTTCTCAGTATGTCATCAAATTGTTTCCAAATCATCACAAGGCTTCACCTTCCTAGCTTAAACCAATAGTGGGGCGCATGCACATGCCCTCATTTTCATGGGTTACACTGTATCAGAGTGACTCACTCACTCCCTTCTATTACCCTTCAATTGTAGCTCATCCTCTGTTTGCATTCTTACAGTGCAGGTATCGGCCTATCTCTGGTATATTACAGGCCATCTTGAAATCTTCATGGACTATCACAAACACCATGCAGAAACAGACCTGACATTGCCTCTCCTAGTATTAGGGGAGTTTTCTGATTTAAAGAATGTAGACAGTGTGCCAATGATAGAAAAGAAAGTCAACATCCGAAGGGTTTTTTTCCTCACAAAGATTAGCTTGTCTATAAAGATTGTTACATAATGAAGCAATATATGCAGTCAGACTGTAAGCATATTTATCAGTTAATAAATGCTTGTCAGCCAGCAGAAAAGTAAATATTTTATGTCAACTAACTTTGTCAATTAATTATGTAGCTAAAAATAAAATGTTTCCATCTCTCGGCAAGAGAGTTAATAAGATTCTCCTACCACTTTCCATTACATATTTGTGTGAACAAGCATTTTCACATTATTCTTGTATTATTTTAAAATACAGAAATAAACCCAATGTGGAATCAGATTTCAGACTATGTTTAGCAGTAGGTGGCACCACAATGGATCATGTTAGACCTAGAGTTATAAAGATGAGCTCAGACCCGACATGAGACATATTAACTGCATCTTGAGCTCCACTGCTCTTCGGAACACATTCCGTTCTCTCCTGTATTTTCCAGTGGGCATAGAGTAATCTCGTTGTTTTCATTTCTTTCCCTTTCTATGAGAAGGTTGTTCAGAATCTGTTGTTTCTCAATAGAATTGTTCAGTTTATTAACCACTATGTGTGGTTTGCAGCCTCGAGTTTCTTTAGGTTTGGGTTTTCTCTTTTTTTCTGAAGGCAACGTATGGATTCTTTTGATTTACACTGTTTTCTGTGTTCAGAGGTTCTGGGCAGTTTCACATTTCTTTCCCTGTAGGGTGTTAAGCTTTCTGTCATTCTTCAGGGAGACCTATGATCTTTGTCTCTTTGTATCCTGCCTCCAGGAGCAGGTTTTGCTTGTCCTGAGGGGAGGCTTCCCTTTAATGCTGCCGCTTCTCCCACAGCTTCTTCCAGATTGCCTTTTGCTTCCACACATTTGCATTCCCAATCTGCTCTCCTCCAGTTTCCTTGATGAGACTTGCCACTATAGATTCAAATTTTTCTATCCTACCAGTTATATCTGATGTTCAGACCATAAATTCTGCTCTCGCGTGACTTGCTTCTCATTTAAACAATTTAGGGACATTGTATCTAGCTATTCTCTCTTCAGAATCAACATGGTCCTCTGCCTCATCAAGCGTAGAATCCTTTTTCTTTGTCTTGAGACACACATTCAGAGAAGCCTGAACTCTTTCACTTGGTCCAGAGGCCTCATTTCCTCCTAATATTAGGAGGTTTCCCGGTTGGTTGATCTGCTTGTGCTCCAGGTCTCTGAGTTTTCTTTCTCCTCAGATTTTTGATCATTTCTGTTCTTTACCTCAGTTTGCCCTACTGTTCACTTCTCACTCCCTTCTCTTGAATGGCAGTTTCCTCGGGGATTGAATTTCAAGGCTTTTCAGCCTCTTCCCATGCTAGGCTATTCACGATTCCCCAAACTCAGTTTCTCCCAAGTGATTGGGGGCAGGGGAGAGGTAGACAGCACTGGCCCCAGCTAGATTCTTCCTTGCTGGGAAGAACTGGGTCTAGAACATTGCTTCCCCCACTTTTTGAAGGAGAACATCAGAAAAGTCCAGAAATGTTTAGCTGCTCTGGATTTGGGAGAGCCAGGAAATGTCCAGAGAACTGATGTTCCCACCAGTAGTACCATGTCATTATCTCAGGTTTAGCCTGGGATGTGTCCCAGACCCCTCACTGTGGCACAGGGGAGAATGATGGTATTGGAGCTGTCATTGCGCTACAAAACTGAAGCAAACCCAGCCCAATTCTATAACTCAAGGAAACCTGAAGTGGTTTGGCTATCCTGTCTTGTTGAGAGTCCCGTAAGTCTGAAAACAGTGGCTTAATGACTCCAATGAGAAAAACTAAATAGGTGAAGAAGGTCTGTTGTCCTAACAAGGCTATCCCATCATTTCCCAGTCAGTAAAGATCACGAGCCTCAGCTGCCTTCCAGGCCAGGATTCTTCCCATTAGACCACACTGCCCATCTACACCACCTGCTACTCTCCAACTAAATCACACAATCTAGAGTCATGTTATAAAAGACAATTTAGTGCGTTTATCAAATTGTCCATAAAGGCTGGGCAATTGGGTTCTTCTCATGGAAAGAATTTAGGGGCCCGGAAGTAGAAATGGATGCATTTTGGAAGCAAAGTGTCAGGCATGATGCAAATCGCAAATACAGCTGGCATCCCCAGTCATATGTGTAACATGCTCGTGTTTAAACACAGTCCCCAAAACGTGAAGAAAATCTTGGCCTCAGCACTGAACTGCCAAGGCAGTCAATCTTCCTTCTCCCTAAAACACACATTTCCACGGTTCAGTTTAACGAATTTTAATTACTTTCTCTTACACAACGTAACAGACTTCAAAGACACGGGCTTGGGCATTCCTGGAGGCGGCTCCGCTGCATCTCTGAAGAACACATTCTTGGGCTCCCTTAGCCAGTGGAATTCCTGAGCATTTTAAGGAAAAACAGATTTACTTTTCAGGTCCTACAGAAAGGGGAATTCTTAGAATATAGAGAAACAAATCAATCTTAAGAGGTAAATATCACAAGCTTCCTCACTGCTCTGTTGTTCTTTAAAGCAAAGCTCTTCTAAGCAAATTCTAAGACTGAGGTTTTAAGTCTGACTCTACTAAAGAAAACATATTTAGCAAATGGGAACTTTCCCAGGAAGCAAAATTCAAATGGCACCATCTTTGAGGAACATTTTCTAAAGGGAGGAAGGATACTGTTTTGTTGCTATCTATAACTACCAGCAGAAACTGTACCTGGCTAAGACACTTCCTTTTTAGCCTGGCTCCCTGAGCAGAGACCATAAGCAGTAGGCATCTCTCTGTCAGCAATAATTGTTGTGCCATTGTGGGTATGCCACCGAGCTCACCCAAGAGTTGTAAGGTACAGCAACAGCCACATTTGTGCTGGAACGTACCAGCTGCTCAGCAGTTTGCAAAGCGTGCTCCACTTACCACTTATCAGCCCCAAGCTGGAATTGAAAGAAAAAAATACTAGGAATGGTCCAGTCAGTTTTGAGCTGAAACATCTGCCTATCTGATGGGCACAGACCACATGACATGCACAAATACACAAGAGGAGGAAGGCGAGGATAAAGCACAAGCATGTCTCTAAAGTCCTCCGTGAAAAACCCTGTCACAACATCAAACTTCTACGATTCTTCTTTTCAAATTCAGACAAGGAAACTTTGAAGATAAAAACCATTCCATAGACTGAGAGGAAGGGAAGACCACCTCATGGGGCTTTGTTAGGTTAGCTCTGGAAAGTCCCCACCTCGCCCCCAAGGAAGGGTTCTGAAAACCAAGGCAATGAAGAGGCGAGTGAGCCCAAAGCCATCCTCAGCAGTGGAGATGTCGAGGAAAGTGCAGGCCCTGGGCGGCCCTCTAGATGTGGCAAATGGCAGCAGCAGCAGCGGCAGCTCTGCCCATGAGAAGACACAACCAATCTACTCAGACACTCTGCCTTGTTACTTACTGTTTCGTCCAGTCTCTTCTCTCTCCTCTCGGGTGATTAAACACTATTTTCTGAAATGAAAAGACATTGTTATTAAAAGTAGGCAAATTAAAACAATATGGAGCCTGCAAATTAGCTGAGATGACAAAAGCAGAACCAGTTAGTGGTGGAGAAGCTATAGGATGGCAGGCATCCTAACAGACTGTAGGTGGGGCTGCATGCCTATCCAACCGGGATGGATTTCAACTAGATATGATCCAAGAAGAATGCCTACACTGTTTGTGCTCTTTGACCCATGTGTATACACAGACACACACACACTCCCCAAAATACTCATCACAAGACTCTTTGTGGCAGTAAAAACAGAAATCAAGTGGGTGTCCATCAACGGAGATTAGCTGAGAAAACTGGGGTATATAAATGTAAAGGGATATTATCATTGGTCAGTAAAAAATGAATGAAGAACTCAGAGGCACATGGGGACTCCCCCACCCTGAACCATGTAAATGAAGCTGACATGGGTGTGTCACTGGAGAAGTGCTATCTTGAGCCCCCACCTTGCTGCTCCCTGCAGAGGGCAGAGGGCAGAGGGCAAAGGGCACTAAGAATGGTGTATACAACATCCGATGCAACCCCAGTATTTGGTGTTTCTTGCTTCCTCATTCTTCTTGCTTACAAAGGGTGGTTTAATGTAGGGAAGACAGGGGAATTTTTTTCCCAGGAATGACAATGAAGTAAAGATATTAATATTAGATCTTAATAAAAGATATTTTTTTAAAAACTAAGTTACAGTTCCACACCACCTGCTCACGTTGACCTCAAACACAATTGTCCCAGGTGTTAAATATATGAGTTTTTTTGCCTTCCGTAAGAATTCTAGAGAACCTTCAGCATGTGGTTTGGTGACTTGTACAAGAAATTCCATTAGAACATGATTTGGTATCTCGCTGATACTGAATATTCTGTGGGCTGGTCAGTCATGTCCTTTCCACAAATAGTTATTACATGTAAGTAAAAAGCCTGAGGTAAGCTATAACATGGTTATAGCTTAGTGGACATTCTTTAAAACGTGCCAAAACATGCCAGAAATTGCCACAGTCTTTGCAGAGCCAGCGCCTCACCTTAAGGTGAATCAAGGCCAGCTATGTCTGGGACCATGTGTGGAGCAGCAGCCCACCCCAGCACCTGATAAGCCCGCTGCCTACCCTGCCTCTTACCTGGTACAGTAGCTGGGTGATACACGTCCTGCCAGGAATAGTTAGCTAAGTTCACAGGCTGGATTACCCAAGAATGGTGTAGCAGCATGTCCAAGGTCATACGCTCTTCTGGATTAGGCTGCAGGAGCCCACAGAGAAGGTTCAAAAGGTCTAGGAAGAACCCAACAGGATCACACATGGAGCAAGGTTCTACCAATAGCAAACAGGCTTTTGTGCCTCCTGCTCCAAATCCCTCTCAGGTCACCCAAGCCTCAAACCAGAGACTTTCTAGAGACCTCTAAGCCCCTTCCCATGTCTCAGAATGTCACCAGTGATGGAGGAGAGGGGTGTGGATGTGCAGGAGAGTCAGTGGTTGAACTGGGGCCGTCAGGGCAATCAGCCACATTTATGAGCAGGGGCCACAAGGCATAAAGACGAGGTAGGCCAGACAGGTGGGTCACCCAGCCCACCTTTCTTGTTTTGGACAATGCAGCAAGGGATGCTTTGGGACTTCAAAATTAACTTCAGAAGACTAGGAAGAAGCCTCTAACAGCCATATTTCCCTTTAGTCACCTATTATAGAGCCATCATCTACTGTGTGATCAAGGCCCTTCTCTTAACCCCATGCATCTTTTCAGTCTGCATAAGCTCAAAGAAAAGGAGTCCCATCTATTTACCACCTTCTCCATAAAGCACAACAGCGGGATTTCTGTAGCACTCTTGTCGAGAGGCAATGCTAACAACCATTTTATAGCTTAGCTCAGGCTTTTTACTTACATGTAATAACTATTTGTGAAAGGACATGACTGACCAGCCCACAGAATATTCAGTATCAGTATCACATTCTAATGGAATTTCTTTTACAAGTCACCAAACCACATGCTGAAGCCTCAAGGGATTCGTTCAGCTCTTCTAGTCCTTGGTGAACATGTGTGTTCATCTCCTCTCCCATTCCCTTCCTAACATAACATACTTCCATCTTACCCCCTCTTGGCCTACATATTTCTAAGGTGAACAACACTAATCTTGTGGACCCATTCTTGTGTGGAAGGCACTTCATCACCTGGATTACAAGAGTGGCGCTTCTGTGGCTGGTCACCCTGGAGATATTGCTACCACACACATGTGGTCTTCCAAGCATCCCCACACACCTAGGATTTTCAACAGAGCTTCTCTCCATCCCAAAGGAGGCTTTTCATGGAGGAGAACACATCCCCCCAACTCCTTGTTCTCCTTCCTAACCCTCTCAAGGGATGTCCTGTTCTCAAGTTTCTCATGGGCACAGAAAGTGTGAAGAGTTCATTTCTAGAGTCATTTGAGGTGGGCAGCATGTGACATCTTAAGAAAGGCCATTCACACCACAAGCCCCTGACCTAGCTCAGCCCAATGTATAGGAAAGCTACCGTTCTGCCTCTGGCATCGAAAAGCAAAAAACTGTAGTGCTGGCTTCAAAGTGCATTTTGGTTCATTGCTTTCTGAGGACCACAATTTTGGGGTCAGAGAATTAGAGAATTGGGGAAAAGGGAAGTAAACGGATGCCCCCAAGAAGGAGATAAAGTGACTGACCACTCTGGAAGAAGAAAGGAAATGGAAACATGGAACCTCTTAAGGGAGGACCCATGATGAAATGAAAGGCACTTACCAGCTGAGACCAGAAAAGGAGTGTGTAGTACCGCCTCCAGGGCCTCGTCTAGCTCATTGAAAGGATTCTCTTCAAACATTAAAGTATAGAGGGTCACCCCAAGGGCCCACATCTCCATTTCTGGTCCTTGGTATCTATTCAGAAATAAGCAGCAGTCAGTAACACGGTCACAGACGTGTCCCGGCCATCAGAATACGCTCCCTGAAGCGGACCCTGGGCATGCAGGCCCTCCCCTGGCAGGCACACCCGCATGAAGCTGGCAAGAGGAGGCTGCCTGCCAGTCACTGCTACCACACACTTGCTCTTGAACAACAGAAGAAGACACCTTCCAGACTATACCGTAAGAGGAATGAGCAGGCCCTGTGAGCACAAGGCTTGCCTCCCTAGTGTTCATTCACACCTTCTGTGGGAATCAAGTACATCTGGTGGTGTTATGTCCACAGGAGAGACAAATGCTTCTCTACTGCGAGGATCATGTGTCTCTAGTACCCACTCAGCCCCCTCTTGGTGAGATAAAGTAATGACATTTTGCCATTCAGAGGGAGGATGGGAACCTAACCCAAGAGACCCTGGGCTCAGGGCCAAGAATTCTGCCCAGTCTGCCAACCTTCACAGGGCAGACTCCAAGTCCCTACAGCCAAAGCCAAGAGCAGCCTCTCATTGCCTTGTGAATTCCTGGCCTAGATGGTCGGCTGGTGAACCTGGGCCATCTGGTGCCATGAGCAGCACTAGGACTTCCAAAGAGGATGCAGAGTGACCCCAGGGTAGCACCTCATGAGTCAGGGGTTTGGAACAAGCTCTGGACATAGCTCTATCGAGCTAAGTTTGTGGTCTCATGGTAAGGCTGGTTTTCCTGTGCACATCACAAACCCTTGTTCACATAACAGACCAAATTCAGAGACAATGGTGGCATCCCCTCAGGACCTCAGAGAGGCTACCTTTCCGTAGCAGAAGCCCAGCTGCGCTGGGATACGTACGCATGTCCCATGAGGACTTCCGGGGAGCAGTACTCAAGGGTGCCACAGAAGGTGTAGAAGCATTTGCCAGGTTCCATATAAGCAGCTGAGCCAAAATCCACCAACTTGATTGTGAAGTCCTCTGCAATAACGATGTTCTCATCTTTAATGTCTCTATGGATGATGTTTTGGGACCAGAGGTACGATATTGCTGACACCACCTAAAACACAGGTGGAGACGGGTCATTCTCCTACCCAGCCAGTACAGAGGAAGGGGCACTACACTCGGCCTGGACCCTGCTCAGACCCAGCCATCTGAAAGCTAAGAATGCCGACTGCTCATAGTCATGAGCTGGTGCTGGAGATGATGGCGGGGCTGACCTCATTCCCTGCTCTGCAGCAGCAATGCTCTACATACCTGTGGAGGGGGCCGGGGGAGGCACATCAGGCCACTGGCTGAACTTGAACTAGCAATGAAATTGGGAAGAAAAATCAGGGAAGTGTTGGGGGTGGGGGGAGGGCCAGTTTAAATGAACTCAAGTTTGAATTAGAAAACTAAAAAATCCAAAGTCAAGATGCATGGACACCTGAGAGAATCCTGAATATGCAGTTCTAGTCAATGTTATGCTGTCCACACCATTTTCAAAGTTCCAAATAATCAAGATTCTAAGAATTCCCTCAAAAGACAGGCTCCATTTTAGAAGTACGGTACAGTATGGTAGCTCTTACTTTGAGGAAGCAATGAATACCATACATACACATACATACAGAGACATCTGTATCAGATGTGTTGGTGTGGTGTGCGTACATGTATGTATCTGTCTGGATGGTGTCGTTTGGTAATACCCCTTTGTCATGTGGAACATGTGAGGACACCTTGTCTTGCACTGAGGGAAAGGGGAGTTTTATAACACAAAGGTTCTTTAGACTCTTCCCCTCTCTCCTGAAGACCCCAAATCTTTAATGAGAGCATCAAGGGCCCCTTACTTTCTTAATGCTCTCCTCTGCCTGTTAAGAAAGGGGGAGCTTCCAGATACAAGAACTTTTTCCTCCCTGTCTTCTGGATGCTGGGAGGGCTCAGTGAACACTATTGGTCAGGACAAAGTGAAGACTGTGTGGACGCCACTGGTCTGTGCTGCTGCCCTCCACAGAAGCACTCAACAGCTTAGAGAGATGGGGCCTCCCCAACTACTCACTCCAGCTTGTACCCAAGCAAGAATCCCAGCACACAGTCTCCTGCCTTTGTGTGAAGACCCCCTAGCAAGGAGGCACCTCTTCAGCCCTGCTTCAGAATCTCTCTCCCTGGTGGTGCACACAACCCACCCGAGGCCCGTGGTGGAGGCATGGACCCATGGGCCCACCCTGACCACACACAGGCCAGCTCTCACTTGTCTGAAGATGTAGCTTGCCAGGGGCTCATCCAGATTGGGATGGCTGTCGATGAACGTGAAGAGATCAATACCCGACCCATGTTTCTCCATCACAAGCTGGAAAAACCCTTCATTTTCAAACACATCTCTCACCTGGAAGGAAAGGAGGAGACTGTCCCATCACGATGCAAGCTCACTTTCTGTAACTAAGGGTTTGGGTCACTGAGTGCTTTCAAACACCCCAGAGAAGACCATCAGAGCAGAGCTGGCAGCCACATACCTTAATAATGTTGGGATGCTGCAAACGTGAGAGAATGGCGATTTCTCTCGTCACTTTTCCCAGTTCTGGATCGGTCACCCAACAATCCTGCAACACCTTCTCCTTCTTGATAAACTTGACCACAACCTAGACCAAGAGCAGAGGGCACAAAGAACATCACGTACGTCCTCCACCTTTCTCCCTGCCAAGCCCACAGCACGAGGACGTGGCCTGGCTGCTGCTGCTGCTGTGACCGTGGCCGCTGCTGCCCAAACTGTAGGCTTTTACCACTGGATTTATTTCCTAGGTCCTTCAGAAAGAAGTTTAAAGTAGCAACGTGAATTACCATTACATACACACCCATGCATGTGAATATATTTTGGTATTTTGTTGTTCAGTCATTTTTCTGTCACGTCTGACTCTTCATGACCCCATTTGGGGCTTTCTTGGCAAAATACTGGAGTGGTTGACCATCTCCTTTTCCAGCTCATTTTATAAATGGGGAAACTGAGGCAAGCAGGGTGAAGTGACTTGCCCAGGGTCTCACGGCTAGTAAGTGTCTGAGGCTGGATTTGAACTCAGGTCTTCCTGACTCCAGGCCTGGCTCTCTTTCTTACTGTACCACCTCGCTTACTGTATATGTGTAGGTATATGTGCATACATGTGTACATATAATATACATACAATATACATGTAATACCTCTATCAACAAAACAAATCTGTGCATCTACCTCAAGCCAGAGGAGAAGGCTGAGACACCAGAGACCCCTCGGGTTTCTTCGCCCTTTGCTGCCTATTTCCCTAGGGAAAAATACTTCATCTCTGTACAAAACATATTAACCCTAGTATGTTTGCAAAACACTCTGAAAGCTTTCTTTAGTTAAGTTTTCAAGCTGTTAAATCCTAAACACTTGGCACTCCTCAAAAGGAAGCCAGTAACCGGGTGCTCCCCCTCCCTGATCTGGTCCAACATGAGCACGAGGAAGGTCCTGCATGACTTGGTCATGACCCACACAGGAAGCAGAAAGCCATTCACAGCCCTGTCGTTCCTGTCTGCCTGATCACTAAGAGGCCACAGAGCTGTGTCCTCACATTCGGGAGGCGCTCAGAAGGCGGCACCTGGAAAGGCTCACAATTGATTCTGTCACACCAGCAGGCGTGACATGGGGCCCACCCTCCACACTGACTCTGCTCAGAACCATCATTTCAGTCTCCTGCATTTGAGGCCTGTAGGAGGTCCCGGTGTGTCTCTGCCCTCTAGTAAAAAACAGCCACACAAATAAGCAATATTAAAAGCCTCCCAGAGCTGCCCTCTGCCCGTGCCGTGCTGGCAGACCACCATCGGAGGACCTCAAAGAGCATCACTACCGGGCACCAGACAGAGGCCTAGGCCCACTGCACACCACCGCGAGGGGCTTTACCTCCTGCTCTTCTTCCTTACGCTTAGCGACCCAAACAGAGCCAAAAGCCCCACTGCCGAGGGGCCTCAGGGTGACATAATGCCTTGAATATTCTCCATCATAAGCTCTCAGTCCTTCCGAGTCTTTACTGCAGAAGGACTCATCCAAGTGCTCTCTGAGTTTTCTCGTCTGGAAGAGAACAAAACAGGAGCCCGGGAGGCCAGGTGGTGAAGGGGACAAGCAATGGCCCAGCTAGCCCGGCCCAGGCCACAAAAGGGGCACCAAACGCTTCATTCTTTAGAGCATCTGAAGCCAAGATGCTCTCCAGGCTATAGAGAGAAGGATCGCATCTGTCAGCTCCAAAGCAGACATACTTAAAAATCAACAAAGCTTCTCTCTTGCCTCCTCCCAGTCAGAAAAGGAAAGGAAGGGAACATTCTTAGGCCAGAACGTACTCACAGCAGCAAGCCAAAAGATGGCTAGCAAGTGAGGCGTAGTGAGACGTAGGAGAGGTCCTACTCTGGGGGTCAGGGACTGGCCCAAGAGGATGTCAGATACCTACTTCTCCCACGCTGATCCTCGGCTCTTCAAAGAAAGACTGAGATGAGGAGCACAAGCTGGAAAACAGAAACTGGGCCCTTCCTATGGAGCGACGGTTTTGAAAGAAGTTTTTCACCATCCAGCAGCAAAACAAATCTGCAGGTCCCTTTAACTCCACGTGCTTTATTTCAAACTGTATACCTAAAGGAGGGGGGGAAACACGAGGACGCGGAAGCATCAGACACAGAGTAAGGAAGGGGAGGAGGGGAGCATATGGAACGGCATAGCCAGGGCCGGGCTTCAGCGAGGTCAGGAAGCACAATCCCCATCCCAGGGCAATGTGACAGCATCAGGCCTGGACGCCCCTGGCACAGAGGCCAGGCTGACTGGGTTCTGGTGCCCAGGACTGAAGAGGGACACAGGCCAACAAGGGAGGAGAAGTCAGTTGGTCGGCTGGTCAGTCAGCCAGTCAATAAGCCTGAATTAAGCTCTCACGATGTGCCGGACACTGTGCTACGCGCTGGGGCTACAGAGTAGAGAAAGAGACAGGCCCTGCTTTCGAGGAGCTCCCTGACGGAGGAGACAACAGGCCAATGGCTGTGTACAAACAAGATGCCAGCAGGATCCACGGGGAAGCCACTGAAATGACAACGGCCCAGCAAAGGCTTCCCATGGAAAGTGGCATTCTAGCAGACCGGGGAAGCCCAGACGGGGAGAGAAGGAGACACAGCGCAGGCTTGAAAACCCCCAGAATCAGGCAACAGAGTGCATCGTTCAGGCATAGGAAGGAAGCCAGTGTCACGGGGATGGATAAGGGAGAAAGGGGTAAGGAGATTGGAAAAGTGGTGACAGCGGTGGGTTATGAGAGGCTCTCAACACCAAACACAGGACTCGATACGTGACCCTGGAGTTGATAGAGAGCCCCTAATTTTACTGAGCGGGGGGGAGAAAGGGGTGACCTAGTCAGACCCACATTTAAGGCAGGAAGACCCACCAGCAAGGCTATTAGAAAAGGCCACCAAGGTGGCACTGCCAGAGGAAAAAAAGGGGGCATGTGTGTGAGATGTTACAAAGGAAAATCAACAAGCCATGGCACCATCTTGTATCTGGGAGGTGTGTGAGAGTGACAAGTCCAGGATGACCCCTAGGTTGGGAGCCGGAGGGACGGGGAGGATGGGGGAGCCTTCAACAGTAACCAGGAAGAGAGGAAGATGAGAGGGTTTTTTGGAGAAAGATAATGAGTTCAATTTTGGATATGCCGAGTTTCAGATGTCAAGAGACACCCAATTTGAGATGCCCAAGAGGCAGCTGGAGATGTGAGACTGGAGGTGAACAGAGAGGTTACGGATGGATAAGGAGATTTGAGAATCATTGCCATAGAGATGGGATCTGAATCCATGAAAGCAGATGAGATCACTGAGTGAAACAGTACAGGGAGAGAAGAGAAGGTCAGGGCAGAAGCCTATGGGACACCTACAGTTGGCAGGAGGCAAGGGGGAAAGAGGATCTTCTCTCACAACGATCCATTTGCAGCGAGGTTTCCTGGGGCACACAGAAAGCAAGAAGCCCAACCATGCCTTCTCTCCCTGTCTACAAGGATGATGCAATAACCCCACCCCCCTCCCCCTGTTTAGGAAAGGGGACAACCCCTGCAGGCCCAGCGCTATTTCCCAAGGGCTTTTAGCAGGTCAGTCACCAACATGCCATATGTGGCAAATGGCAAAACATCTTAGAGTGTGGAGACAAATGTTCTATTTCGGAGGATGAGAACGAACTAAGTTAAACCACTCTGAGGAAGGGAAGAGGAGAGGAGAGAGAATAACGTCGACAGGAAGGAAAACAGAGGGAGCAACAAGTCAACACAAACAGGAGCGTCAGGGAAAGCGTTCAAGAAGTCTTTTCCAAGCACCAAAAACCTTCCAGCTTCCCAGACGTGAGAAGGGGGGGGGGGGGCAGAGCAGCCCTCAGAGCGTCGCCACACAGCACGGAACGTCTGCGCTCCGAGAGCTCTGGGACTGCGGGCGGTCAAACAAAGCCCCCAGCGCCTCTACCGTGCCCAGGCTCAGAAGTCGGTCAGCCAAGGGGCGTCCTGAGACCCCCTCCTTTCTGCGCAGGGTGGCGGCTGAGTCAGACCCCTGCTGCCCATGAACTCACGTTGGGCTCCATCTCTGCTCTTGGGCCCCATGTTTCCTCATTTGCAAAAAGAAGACACAGGAGATAATAGGGGCACAGTGGACCTCAGTCCAAGCCTCAGCTCCCAGTCTAGAATCTGACCACCTATGACGGCTTGGACAAGTCATTTAACCTGTTGTGAAAGGAGCAGGTCTGAACTCTAAGCACTCAAAACAGATGGCCCCAGGAAGGCACCGGCAGATACGCTTGTGAAGACAAAGACTGGGAGAATGTCCTTAAGACTTCCACAAAGGCACCTGGAGTTCTCTGACCTCTGGCCCCAAAGCCTTTGTGGATACACATGCAGGGGGAGGAAATTCCACCTCCCCACCCAATCCTTCCAAAAGGAATGGTTTCCTCCCTCCAGAGGCTTTGTAGAGCATGGCCTTATACTCTGCCGAGTATAACTGGAAAGGAAGATGGAGTGGACTGACGCCTAAAATGTGTGCTGTGCCCATCCCAAAAGAGCTCAGTGACTTTACCGAATTGTAGGGATCAGGTCTTCACAAAGTAAGCCATCTGGCTGGAAGTCATGTGCCACCAGACTGAGCTGAAAAATGACCCGAGCCTTTTTATGTTTCATTACAAGCCTAACTCTATCTTCTTCATTGTTCCAAGTTCCCCAGAAAACACGACTTTTCTCCCACCTGATGACCCAGATCTGTTCCAGTCTCGGGAACCAGCTAAAACAAGATAAAGAATTCAAACCTACATCTCTCTATCTCAGACAGCTCAGCAGCTACACTTTGTATCACCAGTACATAGTACAAGGACTGGGCATTTGGATGAGAAATAAATTCTTGCAGGATTCAAATGTTGCTCTATCTGCTTTGACTTTACTCTCCAGTTATAGGGTAAATGGCCAAGCCCCCTCCTTACGTCCAGGCCCATCTTATTTCTCTTGCCTAAGTTCCAGTTTGGGGACCCTACCTCCTATCCCAGTTCCTCAGCAATCCTCCCAAGGATGGAGGCTCGTCCCTGAATAACCGCCCCCTGCGGCTGGGGTACGATACAATTACCCTAAAATCCCCAAATTATATAGACACACTAATGCGGTAGCATCCAAAGAAAAACGTGAAGCTACTTAAAGCCGGTGATAGCAGTTAAAACTGAAGAATTAATGCAAAGCCAGTAGTTAGGCCCATTCTCTCAAATCCCTCCGATGTACTTACTGAGTCTGGCCCCATCTTTGTGATTGCAGATCCCAGCATAAGTGCCTTCCACGATCTCCAGCTGGAGGCTAAGTCTGGGCATCTGTCGTCCTCCCATTTTCACAGGGGTGGAAGTTGCTTGAGCATTCAGTGTCTGGTTCTCTGACGGGTCTTCCAAGGGATCCTCATTATGGTATTTCAGAGGGCTGTGGGCTGAAAACCTGTCCTCTGGTGCTGATCCTCCCTGGCTGTCCTCTGAGGCATCCAACTTCTGCCCATCCACAGCTGGGGACTCCCCACTGGGTGGAAGCCTCGTTTGGGAATCAGAAGTTTCAGGGACGTGTTCTTTACCAGCACAAGCAGAGGAGCTCACAACATCACCTGTGGCTTCAGCAATAACTGGGGGCCCCGACAAGTCACTTTCTTTCAGATCAGAAGCAGGGAGAGAAGCGGCTACACTGGTATTTTCCAAGACCCTTGATTGAGAAGAAGATTCTTCCACGATAACAACTGAATTTCGTTGTTGGCTTTTGGGGTCTCTTTTCAATTGGACATTATGCTCCTTTTTTAAGATGCCAATTATGCCTTTTTGACCTTGCACCGTCTCCGCAGGCTCCTCCTCAGAAGCTCCCATAGACGAGGCCTGTTCCTCTGGTACAGGCGGGCTCTCGGCAGTGGCATTACCCATGCTGAGGACAGTAACAGAGATCACATAATCACGTCATGACCAACAAGAAACAAAAATAAAAGAGTATGCCATCTACTATCTCAGCTGGGCTAGAGGCTGGCTGTCTCTCTACCGAAAATCTCAGGCTTCTGTCCCCAGGAGCTTCAGCAAAGCAACGGCTCATGGAATCCGAAAGGTTCCCATAGAACACTAGCTGCTGTTTCAGCCGTGGGACAGCACCCTCCTGGACGCCAGCCATGTCTCCCCCACGGCTTCACGGGCCTGCTACAGCCAAAAAAGCCCTTCTCCTGAGAAGGGAGAGTCTCCTACAACAGCAAAGCCACCAGGAAGGCAGGCTCCCTTCCTTCCACAGTGGAGTAAGGCTTTGGAGGAGACGACTGGTAGAGAGATCTAAAAACATGCACCACTGACCCCCATGGGGAATGTAGCACACTGAGCTGTGATTCCTCCCTCAATAACCCTCCACTTAAATAGGGATCTGTTATTATTATTATTATTTATACGCAACTGGGACTTAAGATCCACAGGCACTGGGGTAAGGAGATCCATCCTGCCCTACCGGAGAGTCAGAGGGGGAGGGGGAGGACACAGGAGAGAGCAGACTGGGGTGGGGTACACAGTGGGGTGGCTGTTTTGGGGGGGGTGCATGGGGGAAAGACGGGGAGAAATCTGTAACTCAAAATCTCGTGGAAATGAATGATATAAACGAAAAACCACCAGAAGTTAATTTTAAAAACTTTCTAAAAAGAGTCTACCTAATGTGGCACATCTTTAATAAACTTTGTTTTACTTTGGCTAAAGAAAAGAACCATGGATCTGCACCATAACAGCATCTTTCCCACAAATTCCATTTGCCAACCATCTGAGGGCCTCCTCCGGCCCAGGGCTGTCTCTATACTCAGCTCCTCCAGAAGCCTGCTACGCTTAAGCTACCTCATGCAGCACGGCTGCAGGCTTGGACTCCAAAGGCCCTCAGAGGCCGCCAATAATCCATCCCACACAGGGAGAAGCTGTTCCACAGACTCGCTTCTTACTACCCCAAGCAGACCATTGGCTGCCACGGGAGGAGAGGGCAGAGGGCTGGTGCCCGCAATCTCATTACCCTGCAGTACCTCAGAGCTCATTCAGGACCCCCCCCCCACACACACACGCACACACACACATCACACACACGCACACACACGTGCGCACACATGGCATCACACACATGTACACACGCATACACATACGCGCACACATAGCATCACACGCACACACATGCATGCACACATGCACACGCACGCATGCACACACACACAGCATCACACAGCCACACAGCCCCACTGGGCAATCCTAGGTGTGGAGATCCACATCACGGTGTGCCAAAGGGTTAACTCCAGGGGCTCCAGTCTCGGGAACAGGGCCAATGCCATCCAAACAGCAGGAGATGCAGTTCTCAAGGACACACGGAAACTGGCTTTTTAGGGCAAATGGTAAGTGCTTTCGTTGCTCATGCCTCGATCCATAACTAAAATCCCCATCATGTTTTCCTTCTAGCAGAATTTTATAGAAGTTAATGATAACTTGTTCGGAATTTTGAGATCCCTGAAAGTGCTGTTAATATGCATGTGTGTGTAAATATACACACTTGTATATATACACACATGGACCTGTGTATATAAACATACATCTACATACATGCACACAAGTATATAGCCAAGGAACAAGAAACCGAAAAACCCATCATCCCCCCAAAGGAGAGCCCCCAGGTGCAGGAGTTAATAAGAGCCTTCCTTCCCCAGGTAACAACAGAGCCCAGGGCTCATCCTAGCTGGGTACCTGCTGGCCCCAGGGACCCGACACCATTCATGTCACATTGACGAGTTAGTTACTCCAGTTGTAAAACAAGCAAGTGATCTCAAAGCTCTCCATCAGGTCTAAGGCTCTATTCTTCCATGAGTACACCACAGGAGAATCCTTTTGCCCGTGGGCAGAGCAGCACGGCTCTATTTGTCAAGCAGCTTACCCTGGTGTGGGTGTTTCTGCACAGGGTAAAGAAGAAGGTGGCGAACTGTCTCCTTCATTTTCAGCTAGGGGTGCTGCCTTACTGGGGCCTCTTGAGGGTCCTGCTGATTTCTGGCCCTCCAGGGTTTGCTGCAGTTCATTTGCAGAGTGTAAGATATTAACTCCAGGACCTAAGAGGAAAAAAAAAGAAATATTCTTTTTCCCTAGAAACTTAGCACTGAACAAAGGCTTCCTAATTTTCAGTAGCTCAGAGATAGGGAACTAGCTTGATCTTGGGTCTTCTTTCTTGTTACATACATGAGCAGAATCAATAATTATCTTGAAAAGAATACCAGCCTCCACTGAAAGAAACGCACTATACACTGTGCTCATATGTGAGGTCCAGAAAAAACAAGAAAAGACTGCATTTCAAACGGCCATATTTTAGGCAGGACAGGGACGAGAGAGTCCAAAGGAAGATAACCGAAAAGCCAATACAGGTCATTTCCCACCTAGCTTTACTCCTCTGACCAGGATCCCACCATCACGCCCCCAGGAATCTCCTCATCCTGCCAGACTGTCGACTTTGGCACTCACATCTCATTGGTACCCTCAGCACCCTCTCTCCTTTGGACTGGAGGGCTACAGGACAGAGCAGAGAACCCCTCCCAAAGCCTCCATTCTGTCGATGTGCTCCCAAGCTCCCCACCTCTGGCCTAATACCTTCCCTCTCACTCCCCACATCAGCTTCCTTCTTCATGTTGTCTTTCCCGTCTAGACTGCAAGACCCTGAGGGCAGGCAATGACTCACATCTGTAACCCCAGCGTTCAGCACAGTGCCTGGCACATAAAATTGGCACTCAATACACGTTTACTGACCATCATTAGAAAGCACTGGTGGTACTTAGCCTAAAGAAGAAGAGACTTACAGGAAACACAATCGCTATCACCAGACATCTGAAAGGCTGCCAAGTGAAGTGGGGCGGGCAATTAAAGCCTTTCTGACTCAGGCCTCTGGCTACTGCTGTGCTAAGCAAAGCTCTGGCTCAGACTCAGCTTCCTGCTATTGCTGGCTTGAAGAAGCCACTCGCACTCCCTGCTGAAGGCTGCACAGATCAGGCTTGAGACATAAACAGTAGCTCTGGTTTGGACCAGCTAGTTCCCTGACACTCCTCATGCAGACATCCTCATCTCCCGCTCCTGCTCTGCTTCCTAAAGTGTAAGTCTCTATCTTCTTCTCCCTGTCAAATGCCTCTGGAGCCCTCCTGCCCACGTATTCCGGTCTACAGAAAGCTGCTTGAAGCTGAAGTGTGGGGCTCATGGACTGACGGGTGTACGATGAACCCTGCACTCTGAACAAAATAAAACTGTATTTGCATCATTGGCTGGTGACTGAGAGCAGTACCCAGTAAACTGACTCCAGGACAATTTTTTCACAATTCTTGGGACAGGCCAGGACAGCTCAAGATGAACTGTTCCAGCCCATGAACCCCTCCAGCATGCACAAGGTAGCTTTTATCCAGGGAGAATTATGGGCAAGAAAAATAAGCTGCCCAGTAAAGCTGCTGTCCTCTCCAGGAAATCACAGAAACAGGTCAGTGTTCTAAGTACTGGTCTATATTTCCTGTCTGTCTGCCTGTCTCTTGCGCCTGAATCATCTAGTAGATGCAAACCATTCAACTCTGAGGGGTCAGTCAGGTGGCCACACTGACATCCTGACGAGCACTGGGCTCAAAAGCAAGGGTTTGGTTGAGGGAAGGCCTCCTTTCCTTCCGGGTGAGTATCTGGCCAGGTCTAGGATTCTTCCAAACCCTACAGGCAAAAAAGCAAGAAACTCCCATGTCTGACGTCTGTCATTTGACTGTACTGTCTTGGCTGCCACTGCTGTTTAAATTCCTGGGCAGCCTTCATCTAGCCTGGTCTGATATAAATTTCAAATGGTCAGTAGGATCCCTATCACTGACAATATAAATCCGACAGCTCAATTACACCTTGAATAGCTAGTGATCATTGTAATATTCCACAGATTCAAATCACTCTGGGCTGGTTCTGGTCATTCTGGTTTGTGACAACTGCCCGTCAATTCTGGAAGCCAAATTATTCTTGATTGCATCTGCTCCCAACATGAGAACTCTGGCCTGGTGAAACACTATAAAAATACATGGTCTGCAGTAACAGCCAAGTGCCCCAGCCTTGGCCCCAGAGAGGGTCTTGTGACTTAGAAATGCTGCCTGCCTTAAGCTAACTGTTAAAAACTTGGACCCCTGGTTTCTGCCATTACTGCACTTCTGATCCTGATCTTGCCCTCTTGATAAGCAGGACCCTCCACTAACCCTGTGATGAAGTTTTCCATGGGAGATATTTTAACAAGAGGCAGGAAAAAAGTGGGAACTCTTTTTTCCCAAAAGTTTCAAAGCTTTCAAAGACATAATCTGCTTCGTGTTCCTACTTCTGACCAGGCTGAGAGTATAGAGAACGAGGAAAGAGGGAAGAGGGAAGAGGGAAGAGGTCCTGCTCCCTCTGCAGAAATGCTCCTGTCACAGGTGAGATCTCTTTTGTTCAGCTGCTACAAATAGAAATAAATCGCTGACGCTGCACAGAGGCCGCTGTTAGGCTAAATTGGTCGGGGCTGTAAAGGAGACGCCCGCTTCAGGCAGGAGCCGGACAGGGGCTTTCTGGGGCTTTCTCAAACCGGGAGCTCCCGAAATGCTGCTGCAATACTATGTCCATCACGCCCTCCTAATCCAACTCCGAGCTGATACGTAGTGTGCCAGTGCAGCAGGAGAAGGCTTTTAACAAATGCTTGCAATGGCAAGGCATTCCTATGGCCATTTTTACCTTCAGCACCATCTGCACGATTCCACTCTGTGGCGTCTTCTGTGTCCTTTTCAGCCTTATTCTCGCTTCTTCTTTCTGAGGAGGTGAGACCACTGAGCGACGGCACAGAGCTATTTTCTACCAGTTCCATATAGTTGTAGAAATCAGGGATCAGAAATGTGATGTTCTAGAAACATACAACACTTAAAATTCAGAACCCAAGCAGAGTCTATAACAACAACAAAGCAGAAGAGGGCAGGGGGAGGGGGAGACAGAGAGAAGGAGCAGTGAGAGACAGAAGGGGGCAGAAGGGGATAGACAGCGAAAGAGAGAGAAGAAAAGTGAGAGAGCGAGTGAGAAATGAGAGAGTTTAAAGAAAGCAAAACCATTGAAACAAACAGGTCTATAAAAGGCCTTCATTCCTCTGGCTCTGTCCCTTCCCTTTACCATGCCATGTACACACACACACACACACAC
The DNA here is from genome assembly GCA_028627135.1 of Pseudochirops cupreus. Classification (NCBI taxonomy): domain Eukaryota; kingdom Metazoa; phylum Chordata; class Mammalia; order Diprotodontia; family Pseudocheiridae; genus Pseudochirops; species Pseudochirops cupreus. Next base: position 9,888,073 of record CM053580.1, on the reverse strand, counting down.
ACACACACACACACAGATCTGCCTCTTACTGAAGCTCAATGGGTAAAAAGCAGGGACCTTTTTATAGGAGGAATTCATGCTTTGACTATGGGCTGACCCACAACACAGTGAGCCCATGCGCTGACCTTCACGGAGAGTCACACTTCCTTTGTCTGTCTCCACCACATCAAAAAAGAGGCTACGAGGGCAGGTTTTTATGAGGCCAGCTAACAGTGAAAGGACTCTCCCTTATTCTGCCTGTCTGCTACAAACCTGCCTCCTCTGGTAGAGAGGGAGGAAGGGAGGAAGGAAGAAGGGAAGGAAGGAAGGGAGGGAAAGAGGAAGGAAGGGAGGGAGGGAAGGAGGAAGGAAACAGGGTTACTGAAGCATTATTTTTTAGAAATGAGAAGAAAGGCTAGGAGAAAGCACAAAAAAGGGCAATTTTAAAAGATACGGTTAAAGCTTACTATATATATTTTAAAAGAAAAGCAAACTATCCATAAGAGAGATCTACAGTTTTCACAAACAATCCTCCTCTTCTTTGCTACAATGTCTACGAAATGCCTACTGTGGTGTTTGTTAAATTCCAAATAAAAAACAGTTTAAATGCCCAGAAGGGAAGAGAAGGCAGGCTAGACAGAAAGACAGAAGCAGCACAGCTTGGAAAGTGACCTGTACACTTGGCATCTACTTCAAAGAAAAAGCAAGCTCTACCCAGGAGAGATCTGCAGTTTCATATACAAGCCTCTTTTATGCTCTACTTTATATGTGGAAATGTTCGTTTTATTGAGTGTTTGTTAAATTCAGAATAATTTTTTCTTTTAAAACAGAAGATATTTAGGCTGGAGAATGCCTGGCAGGGATGTGTTTAAATCTTTCACCCCAAAGCACCCCTCTGTCAGAGTGCTCCTACCTGGTCCCCAGCCTCCACTCTCTCCCCACTTCAGTGCGTCCTGCACACTGATGACCAATTCACCCCTACTCAATCAATGCCATGGCTCCCTATTGCCTCTAGGATCAACTATGGACTTTGGGATCTCATAAAACCTTTCACAAGCTGGCCCCAAAGGAGGCCCTCTCAGCATGGCGCCTGACATGCAGTGCGCATGTGTGTCTCCCATGTCTCCCAGTGCTCTCCCACCTCATCTGCCATCCCAGAGCCCAGCTCTGAGCCTGGAAGGCTCCCCCTGCTCACCTCTGCCTCCTGGCCTCCCAAGGCAGCCCTCCCTCTCAAATGACCCCACGGGGAACAACCTGTCTGTTTGCATGGGTCTTCCTCCTGCTTGTTCTCTACCTGCCCAGGTGTACACCATCATCTCCCCTTCACAGGCAGGCGCTTCCCTAGCACCTGGTCCTGTGCCTGGAATGCAGCTGGTGCTTAATCAATGTTTCCTGACAGAATGAGGCAGCCACCGCTGCCTCCAAAATCTTAAAGTGCTGAGGAGTGAAAGAGGAGACGCCAAAGCAGGGGGGTGGCTCTCGGCTGCAGCTGGGGAGAGCTCTTGGCAAAGTGGGCACTCCCTTCCCTGGGGATCCCACAGGTCAGGCCCGTGGAGGAGCGTTCTCATGGTCCCTGTGAATGGCCACTGTCTCTGCTCCCCAGGAAGAGAACGGACAGAAGGGGCACACAGACGCAAGGGGCACACAGACCTTCCCCACCACGTCCGTCTTTTCATAACCAAACAGCATCAGAGCGAAGTTGTGGTTGATGCCATAGATGGTCCCGTCGGGCAGAAGGGTGATCAAGCCACTGATGGTAGTGAAGATCCAGAGGGAAGCGGAGAAGACGGGCAGGGCGGACACCTCCTGGCCCCCTTCCTCCTCATCGGGGATGTCCATGCGCAGCTTCAAGCTCAGGGGGAAGGAGCTGCCATCCTTGGTTCTCCCTGTCAGTCTCTGGATCCGGAGGTCCTGTCAAAGGTGGGGGCAGCCAGTTTAGAGCAGGGCCGGGGCAAAGGGCAGAGGCAGGCTCCCTCCTGACCTTCCCGGCTTCACTTTCCTCCTCACATACTCACACCGGGAGGCCTCCTCACTGTTTTGGTGCTCACAGCTCTAGCTGGCTGGCATCCATTAGACTACAATGGATGTAGTCCTGACGACCAGAACCATATTTGTGCCTTACTTAATGAATGCTTAGTGACTGATGCTTGTGCCTCAGACCTTCCCTTCTCACTGATGTCTTTGCTTCTAATAAGGATCTCCCACCTCCCCTGGTGCCAAAGCAGTCAAGGGTGTGCAGAGGGGCAGAAAGGCAGAAGGCTGGAGCCCAAAGGAGGTCTCTATTCCAATTTACCTCAAGGCCTGGTGAGCAACATACTACAAACAGCCACCAGCAAAAAAGGGGGAAAATGAGGGCTGTGAGGAGGAGAATCTCTGAATCCAAATCGGAAGAAAGGTTCCAAATGCATAAATCAACAGCAAGAGACCCTCGGTGGGTCTGCCAGTCATTCAGAAGAGTTAGAAAGCCTGGGCCAGGAGCCTGCCCCTCCTCTCCCTCCCACCACTCTGCCCAGAGCTCTGGGGGTGAGCCCCTCCCCAGCATCATCTTTTTAATCAACAAAAATGAAACACAGAGCATTGCAAAGAAGCCACTTATACTGAATTACAGTTGTCAAAATGGACCCAAGGTTAAAGGCCCTGCCTTAGAGGACATCCAGAAATTCGAAAATTCTACAATCAGGAATCCTGAGCTTCAGCGTCAGAAGCAGAATCCGCGCCTCCTCCAAGGAATCTGCTCCCTTGGCAGCCAGAGCCAAAGCCATGGGAAAACAGCGCCTGCTCGGCAGCAGCTTTGGCAAGCCATACCTCTGTGACCCGCTGGCCCCGGGCCGGCATCCGCAGACAAGGAATCAGGGCCAGGATCTCATTCCCCATCACTTCTTCCAAGGACGAGTAGCCAAAGAGTTGGGCAAAAAGACTGTCACACGATATTACCTTGCCCTTGGAGGAAAAAGCACACCTGGTTATTTTGGCAGGAAACACACCAGGATCACAGGTAACTGTCCAGCTTTCAGTCTAATCAAACCTCAGCTTCTTTCAGGTAAGGAAAATAAGTTAAAGCTGCCTCTTCGTAGGGGTGAAGAAGATTTAAAAGTTGGCCATTTTTAAAAACACAACTTTTTCCCTCTACAAAAGAAATGACTAAAAATTTACCTATGAAAAATTCAAAATTGAAATGCAATGCCTCCCTTTCATATTCCCTAGAAAGACTGGCTCTAGTTCTCAAAAACCCATTGACACCTACTCCCATTCAGTACCCTGCATGTACTTTGTACACTATGTGAGTTTTTCCTTTTCAAACAGCGGGGCTCCTCATCTCACCCAGCCTGGGAGTGTGGGGGCCACTCAGGGACCCAACCCCACTCCTCATCAGCATGGGAGCTCCCACCTGACCTGTTGCTGATTTTGGCTGGCTCCCCCTCCTCAGGAAACCCAGTCACCCCATCCCGGAGGGCGATAACGACCTCAGTGCAGTCGCTGGCCTGCTGCAGCTTGGGAGGTGCCGGCAGCCTCGGCCTCCCACGGCTGGGACGACAGGCGTGCCACCATGATGGGCCAGGTGACATTTCAGAGAAGCTCATTTCTTTCAGAAAACTGTCCCTCCCACACAGGATGCAAGAGTAACATTTTTCAAATGATGCTACTTAGATGTGCATTTATTTTTATTGTCAAACTGGTTAAACGTGTGTGAGAACTGCCTTTTACTGGTCCTAACGAAACCCCACCTATCACTTGGGAGATAAACCAGAGGAAACTGTAGGAAGCCCATAAAGGGGAGGACTACTCCAGAGCCACAGAGCTAACAAGTGGCGGGGCAGGATCTGGGCAGGGGTCTTCCTGACCCCCAGTCCCACGCTCTACCTACCACACCAGGCAACACCTTTCAATGACAATGAAAGCACGTGCGTGTCTTCAGGCAGCTAGATGGCACGGTGGACAGAATGCCAGGCCCAGAATCAGAAATACCTGAAAAACCTGAGTTCAAAGCCAGTCTCAGACACTCAGTAGCTTAGCAGGCCCTGGGCTGGCTGGTTCCGCTTCATTTCCCCAAATGTATAATTGGGAGGAGTGGTTCTTGAAGGGGAAATAACACAGAAGACATTCATTTTGGAAACTGAGAAGCAGACTCACATCACTCTGGAAAGTGACCCAAACTGTGAATCTCTCCACGGGCTCCAGCAAAACCACACAGCATGGGGAGCGATCATGCTTCAGATTCTTCATCCAGATGGAAACAGGAATCTTCTCCTTGTTGAAGCAGATGAGGTCCACCTGGGGACAGAGCCAGGCTCAGAAGCCCTCCACAAAGCCCACAGCACCAACCAATCCAGATGAGTTCAGAGCATGAGGGTCCCCATCCACCCCTAGGTAGCCTCGGGATCCACACTTCAAGCCAAAGGCTAGGACTGGACCTTTCAAAGCTGGATGATTCTAAGAAAAACAAGTTACGTGAACGACTCCCATGAGCTCAGCCGTGTGGGCAGTGCTTTCTTAAGGGCCGTGGGAGACGTCTAGCCCCCTGGTACCAGGCAAGCCTGGCTCCGGGATGCTGAAGCCTCTCCGGCTGAGGAAGACCTTCCCGACGGTCTTGACAAGGCACTGAAATGGTATTTAAGGGAGAAGAACAAAAAACAAACTCTTTTTTTCTTCCTCAGCTATATTTGATGCCTCAGGAAAGGAAAAAAAAAGTATGTTACTTCTGAAAATGGCTGTTCACACAGTTATAGATACTGTTTTTCTTACCTTGTTCCTCCTTCTCAAGAATTAGCACCTTTAAATGATCCATCTAAAATGCTTCAAATTCCAGTCCCAGAATGTGAATGGGAGAAAGGATCTCAGAATCCCCTCCTTTTATCTCAAAACAGCACCAGGATGTAGGTCCTACCATCACGCCCATTGTGCTCTGTCGGAGGCGGACGGGGCTCACAAAGCCAGTGAGCGCCAGATCTCCCTGAGCCCCATCCCCAGTGACCCCCAGAGCTGGAGGCAGAGCACACAGGTTCCAACCTGGATTCTCCTTCTCACCCACACGGGCCTCGCTCCATCCTCTGTCCTCTGGAGCCTTCTTAGCTCTGAAGCTCTGATTCGGGAATCCCTGTAAGCCCTTTAAATTTCGGGAGGTGCTGAGGCTAACAAGACGGGCTGGTGAGTGGCCAGCACTCTGGCGATGAGCCCCCCGCCCAGCCCCCATGGCACAGTGATAAGGTGCACCATGAAGAAAATTGAAATAGAAACTGTTATTAACATTTTTTAGATTCTTGACATATTTTACAATTCATTTGTGTTCATTTCATAGGCACTTTTATGTGGTCAGATACATTTGGAGAAATGCGGTTTCAGTCTTCATTAGGCATGTCCAAAGATGGTACAGTCAAAAACACTTCCACAAAAAAAGTAGGTGCTCAGGAGAGCACATTCTCCCATGATTTAAATGTCCATTTATCAAAGGGAGCTGCCAATTAAACTTTGGACATGGAAAATATACAGGGAAATGCTGACTCTAAGGATAGGAACAATTATTAATTTTGAAGACTGAAACAAATCAAGGTAGGTTCTAGGCAAAATCTGAGAGAAGCATGGAAAGGACCTAAAAAGGCCCAGCTTCCGAGGCATCGCCAGCCCAAGCGTCTCACTCACCACCATTCCAAAAGCGATGACATTTTGCTCATCTCCCTCGCCAGAGTCATTAACTAATGCTTCCACTATGGAAATGCTGGATTTGGAAAAGAACAGCGACAGCCTCTGGCCAATCAGCTCCTTCCCACAATAGCCGAGGAGCTCACAAGCTTGTTCGTTGACAACAAGGATCTAAAGGGACAGAGCAGAAGAAATCACAAGTCGCTTTAGGCAATGCCCCCAACACTCAAACACTAATGCTGTAACTTCCTTCTTCACTCATAGCCCAGTAAGAAAAAACATTTAAACAAATAACCTCCCAGATCCGCTTCTTCTCGCTTCTGTTGCCTAGCCATCACAACACAGCTCCAGAAACGTGCTTAGACCAGGCCACACAGCTTTCCTTTCCCATGCACCTCTTAGCATTTCCCACCCTACAGACCAGATTCCAAATCAGAAGTTATGATGATAGTGTCTCAGATATTGCCGAGAAGAACACTATTTCATCAAGTCATGTAACGAAAGACAACCTTCTCCTAATCATAAATGGGAAATCACATCGATAGCTCCCCTCTTCTGTTGATGTGGGCCACTAGCTTCTAAGCAAATGCATTTGGAGAGCTGAAATATTTTAAGTTCATTTCTTTCTTAAATGGGCTAATAGCTAAGCAGATAATGGAAAATGGTGTACTCTTCCTCTCCCTTGAACTTCTAGACTTATAAATGAATGTCAATATGGCAAGGACCTATAAATTTATCAGTGTGAATATTCCCTCCATCAACACCGAGCATGGCCCCTTGTATCACTGAGCAGACGTACCTGGAGAACTGAATGAAAAATCGTTTACTCCTCAGTGAATATGATGAAGAAAGACTGAAAAATCCAACTGTAGTCTAACTCCAACTTCACTTACTCCTTTACAAAGATGGACCCAAATATTTTGTCCTAAGACTACTTAACAAGCACACAAATTCCCCTTCTGACATGACACCAACACAAAAAAGGCACGTCTATAGCCAGTAGTTAACGCTACCTTCATCGTCTTCAAATCCACTATGAATACGGCTTTATTTGGGGCATACGCAGACGAGGACTGAGACTGGAGAGACGACCCAGAAGGCAGGCTGTTCGATAAGGAGGAGAAGGAGCTACAGATGGTATTCGGCAGTTCAGAATGATCTGTCTGCGACATGATGCCAAAGCAGTTGGTACAGATGTTTTGGGCAGCCAGTGAAGACAAGCAATAGGTACTCCATTTGTCTTCTGAAAAAGAGAGTCAAAGAAAGGGAAGGGTGAGTGCTTCTAAGAATCTGGATGCCTTTTTAATTACTTTTTTTCAGTTAGCAAAAATCCACCTTCTCTTCCTTCCACCCCTGCCTTTCCCCCCAACCGAAAATGAAAGAAAAACAAAACCCCCGTTACAAAAATTCATAGTTAAGCAGAACAAATTTCCTCTTTGTCTGTGTACAAAAATCTACATATCTCCCTGTGCACTCTGCATCCTTCACCTCTCAGGAGGTGGGCAGCACGCTTCATCATCAATTCTGTGGAACTGGGGCTGGTCACTACACTGAGCAAAGCTACTGATTCTTTCAGAAGTGTCTGTCTTGGCTATGTTGTTGTCACTGTGTAAATGTGCCCTGGTTCTATAGCCTCTGCTCTGCATCAATCCACCCAAGTCTTCCCAGGTTTCTGTGAAACCATCCCCTTCATCATTTCTAAAAGCACAAAAGTATTCCATCATATTTATACGCCATAACTCATTTAGCCAATCCCCAACTGTTGGGCATCCTCTGAAATGCCCATTTTTTTACCACCTGAAAAAAGAGCAATTCCTAGTTTTATCCTTCTTTGTCTTGGACTAATCCCTCCCTTAACCTTCTTATTGTTCATTCATCTCAGTCGTGTCCAACTCACGGCAACCCCATTTGGGGTCTTATTGGCAGAGACACCGGAGCAGTTTGTTATTTCCTTCTCCAGCTCATTTTACAGATGAGGAAACTGAGGCAAACTGGGTGAGGTGACTTGCCCAGGGTCACACAGCTAGTCGGTGTCTGAGGCCAGGAGTCCTCCTGACTCCAGGCACAGCACTCTGTGCACTGTGGTGCCACAGCCTTTCACCTGCCTTCCTGCCAAGTCTTCGCTCCTCCCTCACACTTCCCTGTACCTAGCTCTGTACTTGCACCATTCTTCCTCTGACCAGCTTAAATGAGAAGGGGATTCCCCTGCTGGCCCCTCCCTCCTCATCTGCACAGATGTCTCCCTGCACACCCTGACCATATGACACCTTTTCCCCCAACATTCCTTCCCCTTCCCCCTCCAGTGTATTCCCCTTCCTCTCTCTTTCTAGTCTTCCCTTAAGATCACCAAGATATAGCAAAGCCATTCCCAGGCTGTCTAATCAAGCTCACTCCAAACCAGCAGTTCTCAACCTGTGGGTTATGTTCAATTTGTAACAATGAAAATACATCCTGCATATCAGATAGATTCATAACCGTAGCAAAACTATGGTTATGAAGCGGCAACGAAAATAATTTTATGGTTGGGGGTCACCACAACATGAGGAACTGTATTAAAGGGTCACAGCATTAGGAAGGTTGAGAACCACTGCTTAAACCTGATGATGATGGGGTTCAAGAGAGACACACAGATCATCTCCCTATATTTGAATGTAAGCAAATCATGATTTCAGTCCCTTATGATTGTTTAGTCATGCTTATCTTTCTACATTGCTCTTAACTAGCATGCTTGAACTTCAAAGTTTCTACATCACTACAGCCTTTTCATCAAGAATATTTGGAAGTCTTCTATTTCATTAAAAATCCATTTTTTCCTCCATAGGATTATGCTCAGTTTTTCTGGGTAAGTTATTCTTGGCTGTAAGTATGCCCTTGGCCTTCTGGAATACCGTATTCCAAGCTCTCTGCTCCGTGACAGGGGTTGCTGCTAAATCATGTGGGATCGTGCTGCCCTCTACAGTGACAGGGAAGGGGGACAAGGAGGGGAGAAGCTGGGGGAAAAGTAACGAGTTCGGTTTTGGCTGTGTTAAGTTCATGAAGTCTACTGGGCGTCTTGTTCAAGATATTTGCAATTCTGGGGGCAGGAGGGGTAGGTTTGAGAATCATCATCACAGGGAGGATAATTAAATCCATGGGAGCTGATGAGATCACCAAGTGAAGTTGCACAGAGGGGCAAGAGAAGTGGGCCCAGCATAAAGGGGTGTGACCTGGATGAGGATCCAGCAAAGGAGACCGAGGAGAGGTCAAATAAGGAAGAGGAGAAGTAGGAAAGAGATGTCCTGTAAACCTAGAGAGAAGAAGGTATTGAGGAGACGGGGATTGACTGCATCAAAGACCACAGAGAGGTCAACAAGGACGAGGACTGAGAAAAGAACATGGATTTGGCCGTTCAGAGATCCCAGTAACTGTGGAAAAAGCGGTGAGGCAAAAACCTAGATTGTAGGGGCTCAGAGAGAGTGAGAAGGCACCTTCTCCAGTGTAGCTATAAAGGACAGAGGAGTTATAGTTGGCAGGGACACAGAGCTCAAGTGAGACACGGGCTTGTCTATAGTCAGCAGAGAAAGAGCCGGGAGAGAGGGAGAAATTGAAACGCAGTGGGAGATGGAGGAGATGGCGTGGAATGGGATCTCTTGTGCAGAGAGAGGTGAAGGAGATAACAGCAGAAGGCCCTGAGGGGTAGGAGATGAGACAGAGCTCACCATGGATGGTGAATGGTCGGCCAGGTTCTCAGCTGGAGAGGTGAGAGGCAGGGGAAGCCACAGGAGGCTTGAGGAGGGACGAGAAGGTTAGAAGAGCAGGTGTGGATCAGGAGAATGAGCTGATAAGGGCAGTAGACAGTGAAGGCCTGGGCTGCTCATGTTGCTGCTTTATTGGGGAACTGAGCCTTGTGTTATTCTAGGGTCTCAAGGACAGCTCAGGCTGGGGACCAACAAGCCTCCAGGGCTCCCACAGTGGTCTCACTGCTGCCCCTGCTGAGCTACAAAAGCCTGCTCATCCACAGCGACAGAACAGCAGGCTTCCCTTTGGGGTGGGATTCCTGAGCTAGTCATTCCTCGCTAAGACCGTGCTCTGGTCCTGGGAGCTGATATACATAACCAAGGACCCTTGGGCACAGGACCCCCCTCAGTCCACCCTGGGTCCACGCCTTGGGACTGGGTAACTGGTGACAAAGGTGCCAGTGGGCACCTCTTCCCACTTCCCTGTAGGAGTTCTGGGTGTCCTGGTGTGGGCCTGGCACCTTCTTTCTCCTTGGAGCTCAGCCTCTCTCTGGTTACCCCTCAGGGTGCTCCTGACCAACCCCTGTCCCCAGTGTCTAAAAACCTTTTTATACATCTCCTGGTGCCCACTTTGGCTGCAAAGGTAACACACTATGGCCTTTCCTTGGATCTCTTCAGCAACATCCAGAGAGCACATGTTCTAGACTTGTTGGGGGGATGGGAACTCAGCTGGATGTCTTCGCACTGCTCTGCCACCTGGGCTTTGTCTTTGTGTTTGGCTTTTTAAATCGAGATCTTTTGCTTTTCCGTTTATCCCTCTTGTCCCTTCTTGTCTCCCCTTCCTGAAAGCTTCCTCTCATAGGAGAATGTTTTTAAAATACATGAAACACAGTACAAAATCTTGCAGAAGTATCAACGTATCATGTGAATCTGTGAATGGTTGAAAATTCATTCCAAGATTCAATTTTCCATTGGTTCTTCCGAAAAAAGAAAGTCCTGGAAACCTACCAGAACAGCCTCAGAAGCACACATTGATAATCCAAACACTGCGCAGCTCAGGTTATGAAGCCACGTAACTGGAGGAGTAGCAACAGCCCGGCTTCAAGATCAGGGCCTGCACGTTCACTGACCAGTGCAATGATGGCCATGGCCAAGTCTGTTAACCTTCCAAAGCCTCGGTTTACTCGCCTGGAAAACGCGGATACAAAGCTTCACAGGGTTTGTTCCAAGGAAAGCAGTTCTGAAACTTTCTCTGTATTTATTTTTGGCCGGATCTACCGTTTCATCAGCGCAGGCAGCTGAGGAAAGCACTTCCTTTACTGCTGCGCAATCTGTGCGGCTTAGCGCCGAGGAGTTCCCTGGGTCGGCATTGTTGGGAGCCAACGGCCAAGCCTGCCAGTCTCACGGGCCTCGGCACACTCTGGCCCCACTCCTTCCGCAAGCCTTATCAATTCAGGCCTATTCAGGAAGCGTTTCTTAATGCCTACTGGCAGCTAGGTAGCATCTCATCATCGCAGCATTTCTAACACACAACTATCTCTCACCTGGTCCTCACAACAACCCTGGGAGTGAAGTACTAGCACCTCCATTTTGCAAATGAGGAAACAGGGACAAACAAGGGTTAAGTGACTCACACAGGGTCACACAGCCAGTAATCATATGAGGCAGGCCTTGAACTCAGGTTCAAATAGTGTGCTGGTCCTGGAGTTAAGAAAACCTGAATTCAAATCCAGCCCCAGACATTCCGACCATGTGACCTGAGCCAAGTCATTTAACTTCTCATCTTAAAAATGGAGATAATAAAAGTACCTTCTTCATAGAGATGTATGAGGTAACACATGTAAATCCCAAAGCACAGAGTGAGATGTGAGGGTGATGGCTTGCTAGCAAAAGGAGCTACAAAAGCCAGAAAGAAACAATCCCTGCCTGCCAGTCATTCCACTGTCCAGGAAGCAAATGCTAAATGTGCATTCAATCCGACAACTATGAAATGCCTCTGGTGTGGGGAGTGGTGCTGTAAAAGCAAGCAGTCCCTGCCCTCCAGGCGAATGGGGAGCAGCTTCAGGGGGAGGATGGCGCTGGCTCTCCAGTCGAGCAGTCCCAGACCCCTTGGTCAAAGCCACGTTGGCTCTCTATGAGCTCCAGAGGCTCCTGAATCATTTCTTCAGAAATATGTCTTGCTCTACTGACATCGATCTTCATTCACAGGCTTTCTGAAGGGATTCTCCACCTTCCCCACAATCCTTGGCCACTGAATGTTCTTGCAAATCCCCCTTCCTTTCATGAGCTGTGTCTTCTGAACAAGGTACACCCACCCAGGGCCACAGTCTAGCCACAAGTCTCACTGCACAAAATCTCAGTGACAGCACAGGCCCAACAGGCGTCTCTACATGAAGACCTCATGTTCACGTCATCTTTGCCTAAATCTGGGGAATCCGTGTCTAGAGACCCAGAGCCATGGGCTTTGAATAGCTCCTTCCTAAAACTTTGCTTACTCTGAACGCCAACTGTACAGACTGTCTTCTTTCTTAGTTATAACTGGTCTCTGTTGTATCCAGTTGGACAGACAAATTAAGGCAGTTTCCTCCTCCTCTATGCTTCTCAGTTAAATTTGCAAGACACCAAGCACAATTAGAGCTGTTAGTGTTTCTTAGATCACTGCCAGTCTTCACTCAAAGGCTGATCTGACTATACTTTAAGCCAGAGGTGTCAGACTCACAACCTACAATCAAATTCCCAGAGCCCTGCCAGGACCAGATTAAAATGTAATTGGGAAATGTTTAACAAAATTAAGAAAAACACAACACAACACAGTGTTAATCTGTGGTTTTCTTAGATGCAGGTATTCATTCCTCTGAGTCTGCCTGAACCCACAGTCTAGACCAGCAGTCTACCTTTAGGCACCATCTTCTTAGCCATTTGCTCATCCCCAAACAAGCTCTTCTTCTCCATATCCCTTGGATTGTAATGGGTGGGAAGCAGGCAAAGCCTACTTGTCCTGGTGGTCAACTTGGCTAAGACTTTCTGGGTCCTTCCTGGCAGTACCATCTGTGCCTATGAGAGCTACCGGAAGTATGGTGAAGCTGTGTTTTTAAAAGTCCTTGGCAGGTTCTCTGGGGTGTCTTGGATCCAGGCTGCAAAAAGGCACTTAATTCTCTCTTATCATTAGGTCAACAAAGAGCTGCCCCAGTACCAAAGGCGCCTCCTTGTCCACTGACCTTTACTGATGATCTTGCAGTGTTGGAGACTATCTAAAATTAGAGCTTATTCAGAGATGAGCAAATGAGAGACTTTTTTAAAAGTTTCTGTAAAACATGGAAGGACAGTAAGTATAGTAAAACCTTATTCATTAGACATAACTAGAGAGAGGCCCTTCTGCTTTGTGAAAACTGTTCATTTCACAATCTTTCAAAGAAACGCAATTTTAGTGCCAAATAATGAGAGAAATGATGACTGATGACCAATGATGTGGGGAGATCCAGTTCCTCCTTTTTCTAAAGTCCTGATTTTTAAAAGTCCAGTCCCTTGAAGGACATTGATGAGAATGAGATTGGACTTTCTAGTCCAGACTCCACCCAGGCGGAGCAGCCACTGTGTTCTGCCCAGGCCTAGGTGGGGCACACATTCTTTAAACAGACTGCCCAAGGCTGGGGATAGTCTCGGCCAGACAGAAGGACTCTCTGTCCAAGGGTGCCAGGAAGTTACTCTCAGCCCCTCATTGTAATATTCTTTCTCTCATTAACTGTTAAAAATCAGAGGTGATTGCCACTCTTCTTCCAAAAGAATACATAAGCCTCGAGCCCAGCAGACATGATTTGTCCTTGGTCTAAGAAAGGCAGCCAAACCACCATCCTTTTATTAATAAATACGCTGGCCTCATTAATAAAATGATTTAATTACCCAGAAATTATGCCTCTCAAACCTTTCTAATCATCACAGTGTAGTTAGTGCTTTGACCTACATTAACAAAGTAACAATGTAATGGAAAGAAGAGGTATTTTTTTTAATAACTAGAAAAGAATTATTAGAAATTAGCAAATCAGAGGGAGGGAAAAAAATCTAAAAATGCACAGCACAGAATAAAAGAAAAGGAATAATAACTATATATTATATAATATATATATTAAATAATCATAATAATTTTAAAAAGAAAAAGGAATCATAGAAAGCAAAGAAGTTTTGAAAACGGACAAGTAACAGCTTTTCAAAAAAAGTAAACAGTGTGAACTGTAAATTCATGGTTTTTTGGTGAATCCTCTTTTTAGGTGGTTCTGTGTACATGGAAATGTTTTCTTTTGTCTTTCTGTATTTAAGTACAAAACGAATTTTTAAAAAGCTTTTAAAAAAAGAAGAAAAGAGGTGGAAGGAAGAACACCAGACGTACTTCACTGCTCTTTGATGACACGAGAGAAGGAAGGAGAGCAGGAGAAAACACGGGGCTAGGACAGAAGACCAGAATTCTCGCCCCGGCAACGTAGAATACTTACAGCGTGACTTTATGAAACGAGTCTCTCTAGCACTGCCTACTGCTGTTTTTCAAATTTTATTTTTAAAATTTTCAGTTCTGAATTCTCTTCTTCCCTCCTGAGCCTTTCTCACTCATTCAGAAGGCAAGCTTGTGATATGAATTAAGTATACATGTGAAATCATGAAAAATTTATTTCCATATACGTCATGTTGCAAAAAATGCAAGAAAAATAAGGTTTAAAAAAATGAGCCAATCAAAACCCTAGTTAAAAGCCTTATATACTTATAACTACACTGTTCCTAGGAAAGGGGGCAATTTTTAATATTTCAAGATTGTTTCTTTTAAGTAAAAATCTTTAACTCTTCAGGATCATAAAATATTAGAATTTTGCGGAATCTTAAATGTCCTCCATTCCAGCATCCTACCCAAAGCAGCATTAAGAGAAATTTTGGTTGGGCCTCACTCTGGTCAATGAGGCAAACTCAGGAAAAGTTAGGCAAAAAGTATTTTATTAACACAACAAGGAAGCAAGCGGTTGGAGTGCATCCAGCCCTGACAACCATGCATTGCTTTTATACACAGGAGTAAATGACTTTCATATAACGGCAGGAAAATACTGATTGGTATATGAAGGATGAGGAGATAGGTTTTAGGCCACCTCAGCTTTTCCCCCTGGCTAAGTCCACATGCATAGGGCATCCTCAGACCACCGTTCTCCCCAGGTTGGTTGCATACCACCCAAAGATCAAGCAAGGGTTAAGCATGGAGTCTCTTGTTCCAACCATGCACAGCAGGAATTTAATATGTTTTTTCAAAGAGCAAAGATCGACACCTATTAATCTGAAAATAGAGACTATGGCATTGAAGAGGGATGGAAGAGGGGAGTGGATTTCTAGGAAATCCTTTGAGGGTTCTTAGTCTGAAATGAATTACTGGACTCAAGCTATCTTTTGGCAGAGTTACAAAAGTTTATTGTTACGCTGACTTTGCAGCGGGCAGGAGAGGAGAGTAAGGGGACCTGCAAAGTGCAGGGGTTAGAGATACAGTTTTTAAAGCCATAAAACTGTCAGTCAAAGGTTAATTATGCTAACTAGGGGGGTAAGGGTGGAGTTAGGGAGGAGTGTGGGAGGAGTTCAGGAGTGGTCAGCGCTTAAAGGGACATGCACTTTTTATAGCAACTGTGCAGGCATATTGCCCATAATTCACTGGGACATCCCCCTCGGAGGGAAAGCAAAGGGGTGTGTTTTTTGCCTTGACACGTCACTAGGTTACTTTTGGTCAAGGGTGACTAAGATAGGTCCAGCCTGTTACTCATCTTTGCCAATATGGCTGTTGGGAGGATAGGTTTGATTGTTTCAAGTTTGGCAGCTAGACTGATTAGGGATTCAGGAGGTACCATATTGGGAGGGAGTTATCTCTTCTGATAACGTTGTTCAAGGTTTTTGGGTGCAGCTGGCCACTCAGAACAAAGGAGGTATACATTTCTCTAAACTAAGGGTTTGTGGGGCGGAGCCAAGATGGCGGCGTAGCAGCAGCAACATATCGCAGCTCTCACAAAGGACCCCAAAATACCCATAAAATAGGACTCTAAACCAATCCTGGAACTCCAAAACGCACACAAAGATACTTCCCACTAAAGTCAGCTCGGCTACGAGGAACCATATCAGCACTGCGAACCGAAACCAGCCTGGCCTCAAGCCGCGGCTGTGCCCCGGGGGCGGCTGTGCCCCGGGGGCGGCTGGATGGGAGGAGCGGAGGAGCCTCTCAGGTGAGCAGATTAGCGGCAGCTGTGAACGGGAATTGTGAAAGGGGGAGATGAGCAGTCTGGCCAGAAGGCCTCCAGAGCGGAAAAGCGAAAGGCAGAGGTTTTGCACCC
>CM053580.1:9821901-9871897 GCA_028627135.1 Pseudochirops cupreus | reverse complement strand
GGGGGAGGGGGGGAGTGATGGGATCTCCGGCTTGAGGTCCTGCGGGCCCCTTATCATCGTCAGTACGCCAGTCCTCCCCGAGCCCAACGCAGCCCAGAGGCGCCAGCGGGACAGCGTGGAGCGCCCGGGTACCCTGGGCAGGGCACCGGCCCTCCTTGCCAGCTCGGGGTGCAGCGCTCCATCCTCTGGCCCCAGGGCCAAGGGTCTGCCCATCAGGGGCGGCCAGCAAACCGGAGGGAGAGATACAGGGGGAGGTGCACACACCCCTGCGTGTGCTCACCCCGATGCACACGTAGATACACTCTAACACCCGCACGCATATGCGTGTGCACACGCACACTCACACATGAGCATGCACACTCACACGTGCACACTTGCGCACACGTGCACACTCACATGTGTACTCACATTCGCACGTGCACCCACACGCACATGCACACGCACACACGTGCAAACACACGTGCACTCAGACGCACGCGCACATGCACGCGCAGACGCTCCCGGCTGTCCTTCGCAGGCCCACCCCATCCCGCAGACCCACGATCTGGCAGCTCCCAGGGCTCGTTCCCACCAAGAGGCGCCGTCACTGCCCCCCCCCGCCCCGGGCAGCCGGCATGGGGCGGCTCGGCCGCTCCGTGCCTCAGTTTCCCCTCGGCCGGGGGCTCACGGAGCCGCCTCCCGCCGGGACACCACGGGTTCCCCCTACCCCGGCTCGGAGGCTGGCCCAGGGCCCCGAGGCGAGGACTACCTGAGGGCGGGGCCGGCGGAGGTGGTGAAGACGCCGGCAGGACAGACCGACCCACCTACTGAAGGCTCGAAGCTCTCATTCCCCAAGAGGCGAGCCGCTTCGCGCCTTCTCGGCCCGCGGACCAATCACAGGCCGGTATTCGGACCCCGGCGGAGACCGACAGAGCCGGCCCACCAATCGCGCTCACCGGAGGGCGGGATTCAATGATTCCGAAGGAAGAAGCGCGCACTAACGGTTGCTAGGGACGCAAGGGGTCCCGACTACGGCGGCCGGCGGGGGCCAAACTGAGAGACGCTCCCCATAGCTGTTTAAGCCGCGGCCGGGCGCAGCTCTCCGCGTTCCGAGCCTGATCTCTCTCCAGGAGAGCTGCGGACCTTCTCGGCAGATGGAGGGAGGCCCCAGTGCGTTCGCCCAGGCTGTGCCCGCAGTGGGCTCGGTCCTTGCCTTCTTCCCACCTCCTCCACGCAGCCCTCCCTGATCGCCCCTGTCGGGAGCTGAAACCTACTCCCATATTCCGAGCGCTCTCCTTCTGAAGCTCTGCCCCCCATTTCCCTCTCCCGTTTGCCATCCTTCGGCGCGTGATCGGTCATTCCCCGTGGCCCCCACCCCAGGAGAAGGTAAGCTCGTCCGGGGCAGGGACTGCATCTTTCTGTTAAACCTACCTGTGCCCAGTCGAGGGCCTGGCGAGAGACAGGCGCTTAGTCACCTCCTAGTTTAATAAATGACACAGCCGAGATGACCCCATCCACCCAAAGCTGTGGTCCCTCCTGATGCAGGGTCCGGACCACTCTGCCTCTCAAGAGACCCAGAATCCTTTAGGATCCCAGATCCAGAGCTGGAAAGCACCTCGGGGACTCGGCCCAAGGCCACACAAATGACCTAGAGAGAGGATTCCAGCGCAGGTGCTCCAAAGCCATGGCTTTCTGCTGGACTGCAAGGACAAAAGTCCGTGGATAAGCACCTACCATAAGCCAAGCACTGTGCAAAGAAAGGCAAAAAGACAGCCCCCGCTGCAAGGAGCTTGAAGTCTGATGGGGGAGAAAACACACAAAAGCTTTGGACAGGATAAATGAGAAATAATCACACAAGCAACCTCTGAAATGAAGAAGATCCGTAAGGCTTCCTGTAGAAGGTGGGATCTGAGCCGGGACCTGAAGGAAGCCTGGGAAGGCAGGAGGCGGAGTGAGGAGAGAGCCTTCCAGGCGAAGAGCCAATAAAAGTGCCTATGCCCAAGAGATGGGAGGCTGGGGCCAAGAAATGGAGTATCTTGTTCGTGAAACAGCAAGAAGGCAAGGGTCACCCTATAGGGTGTATAAGGCATAGAGGACAGTCTGGAAAAGTGCCTGGAGCCAAGAGATAGAGGCAAGAAGGCCAATGCCACCAGACTGGGGTGGGGGTGGGAGTGTAAGGTGTAATAAGACTGGAAAGGGAGGGAGGGGGCTAGGTCATGAAGGACTTTGAATGCCAAAGAAAAGCCGGTTCAATTATACTGAATTCAGTGAAGTGCCTACTCTATGTTAGGCTCTGAAGAGGAGGAGGAAGAGGAGAAAAAGGAGGAAGAAGAGAAGAAAAAGAAGAAAGAGAGGGAAGAAGGAAGGAAGGAAGGAAGGAAGGAAGGAAGGAAGGAAGAAGAAAAAGGAAAAGAAAAGAAATTTCCTGCCCCCCCAAATAGTTGCCACGGAATGAAGGAGCCAGGAAGAGAGAAAGCCTGGACTTCACTTTAAAAGAAAGGAGAAAGAACCCTGACCCTTCTCGATACTCCTCTCTTGAGACAACGCTGGAAAAGCGTGGACCTGTAGGTCCTCCGCTGCTGTCCAGGCGCTCCACCTCCTTAGGGATGGAGAGGGCCCGGGAAGCCGGTCAATTTTGGGATTTCCTGCATTATCTGCGAACGCTCCAAAGAGAAATTGTTACATCTCCCTCCTCGTCTTGAAAACCAGGCCGATGAAGCGTCGGAGAAAGCAAAAGCGGAGGAGGGGCGTTAGCACGCATTGGCTGGAGCCCCGGGGGCACGCACTGCGGGGGGGGGGGGGGGAAGGAGGGGGAGTGCCAGGAGCAAGCTCCGGACCATTGCACTTGCTCCCGGCGAAGTGGGAAGCCTCCTCTCGAGGCCACATCAGCATCCTCATCCTCCTCGTCCTCCTCCTCCTCCCATTCTGGACGCAGTTCCCAGCCCTTCCCCGTTCATTGGCCGTCCTCCTTCCCTTTCACCCTTCCTTTCCCTTTTTCCCTTTTCCCTCTTCCTTTCTTCCCTCCCATCCCCTCTTCCCCGCCCCGCCGTCCCCCTCCTCCTCCAGCTGTCACAGCTTTTCCCTTAAGAACTACAACTCCCAAGCGGCCCCCGGTGCTGCACACGCGCACCGGACGCCACTCCCAGGGTTCGGCCGCGGCGCAGCTGATTGGCCTGTCGGTGGCTCAATCCAGCTCCCTGATTGGCTGAGGAGCTGTGGCGACAGCTTCCGGAAAAGGGAAGAGCCACCATCATGGCGTCGGGGGGCGGCGCGGGGCTGCAGCAGCAGCCACAGGAGATGATGGAGGGTGAGCGGCCCCTGTGGGGGAGGCGGCCCAGGGCGGCGGGGGCTGGGCGGTCCCCTCACCTCCCCCCAGGCGCGCGTGGGTCGGGCCCGCCTTGCCGCGTCCGTGGCCTAGGCCCAGCGCGTGCCCCTTAACAGAAGGGGAAACTGAGGCATCCTCAATCGCGGGGGCGGGCGGCGGGGCCAGCCCTCCAGACGGGGAAACTGGGGCAAGGGCACGCTAGCGGGGGGGCGGAGGCAGCCCATCTCCCCTGCACACAGGACGGAGGGTGACACCAAGGCTGCGCCCAGCCAGCCCCGTGCTTGGAGGGAACGGGGTTCAGGACGGCCTTCCAGAGCGTGCACGCCCCACGGGACCGCGGGTGGATGGATGGGGGCGGGCATGCCCGGTGGGGGCCCGGCTGGAGCAGAGGAGGCGCGGAGGTGGGACGGGTCGCGAGGTCAGGCCCGTTGGGCCAGGCTGTAACCGCCCAATGCCCTTCTCGTTGAGCGGCCCTAGCCCCCGGCCAAAAGTGGACGCTGAGAAGGGCAGCCCTGGGACCGCAGACCCAGAGACGCAAGGCTCGCGGGGGAGCGACACGAGGCAGCCCAGGGTCCAGACCCCGGGCAAGGGCGCTCCCGCCCTCATCGCAGGGGGTGGGACCCCTCCAAGCTGACCCGGGAGGGCCCCAAATTCCAGCGGCTCTGCCTGGGAGTCCCCCCCAGCCCCTGGGCCTTAGTTTCCCTCCTGACCACCCCGGGGGTCCGACATTTTGATCATCGGTGCAGAGGGACCCTCAGAGGAAATAGCAGGGCAGTGCGTGTGTTGGGTAGGCATGGGAGCGCCCGCGGGTGGGCAGGCCGCAGAGGCAGGAATTTTGTGCTCACAGAAGCTGAGAAAATTACATAAGAAATGTCGCCTGTCAGCGCTGATGCCTGAGAAGGGAGCTTTGTCCGTGCCCCGGGAGCCCCTCGTGGGGCTGCGCCCCATGCTACGCTATGTCAGCTCTAACAGGCATTACAGTGACATCACCTCCTTCCCGCAATGTGCTAGGTGTACCTTGTAGTTGCGGCTCAGGGGGGATACAAGTCAAACGCTCAGATCCCCTCACGCTGCGGGTGTCCTTCTGGGGGGGGGATCCCCTCGGGCTCAGCACAGGCTCTACATCTCTCTGTAAGACACCTCTCCGGATTTCCCCATAGTCAGTCTTCTCCATCTCCCCAATGACTCTGGGTGTGTTTTGCATATATTCGCTCCTACGTGCAGAATATCTCCCCACACCACCATGGTAAGCTCCTTGAGAGCAGCAGCTGGTTCATTTTTGTCTTTATGTCTCCAATGCCTTGCACCCAGTGGGTGCTTGATGCCTTCCAGTGAACTGGGCATCCAATATTGTAAAACTCCTCTCACAGCTGTAGAGCTAGGGATCAGCTGAGGGTGCTGGCATTTGAAATGGACTTTAAATGCTGGGTCAGGTCTCACCAGGATGAGCCCAGAAAAGGAGTAGCCTGAGCCTCACTACATTCCCTGGAAGTGTGTAGACGGAAAGGCTCTGTGGGAGAGAAAGGAGAGCCTGCTGTGGGACAGAAAGAGCTGGCTTCCTGAAGGGTCCAGTTGCCAAAGCGGGGTGATGAATCGGATTCTTGAGATGGACTGTGTGACCATGGACATTCCAGAGTCCTCCTCTATAGAACAGAGAGGAGACTACGTGTCATGCCCACCCCACCTTCAGAGCACTGGGTGAGCGTGGTGAGCCATCAGAAACTGCTCAGATGATCCAGGGCCAGGAAGACAGTTGTCTGATTTATAAATAAAACTTTCCCTGGCGATCTGTTCCAAGGATGATACATCAAGGTAGCGTGAGGTTCTGGAAGCTTTGTCACTTTGTAGTCTGAATGATCCGTCTTTGAGATTTCAAAATAAATGCAAATGAGGAGAGTCAGGAGGAGGATTACAGAAGGGGAGTGTGAGATGTTTTTGTTCACTACCTTAAAGAGAAACTGTGTCCCAAGCTGCCATGCTTTTACCAGCCTCCAAACATCCCCAAGTGACTGTCTTAAGCTGGTTTTGGTGCCACAGGCCAGGGCTGTAGCTGTCAGGAATACAGTCACCTGCTGGAGGGCGGATCGAGGCACTGACACAGAGTCCTTGTCCAGCTAGCAAAAAACAATCGTGGGCAAAACAGGTGAACGGGGCAGAGTGTTGTCCGCAAGGACTGAAATCATCACCCCTCTTACTTCATGTCAGATGCAGAGAGAGGGGAATGTCCAGGAAGGGAGCAGTTAACAACATTCTCAATTAACAGGGATTTCATTGTATCTTGTCCTGCAAACAAGCAATAATGTTTCCTTATGTGACTTTTGGTTTTGTTCATTTGTACACTGTTTTCGTTCAGTTGACAGAAGAGTTGAGTCTGAAGAGTCGGGTGATGAAGAAGGAAAGAAACATGGAGCAGATTTGGTCTCAGACCTCAGTCAGCAGAGCCTGAGAGATGATCAGAACCTCGACAACCCAGAAGGTATGTGCTGCCAGTCAGGAGCCCAAGACGTCGGGGAAGAGGCTGTGGGAGGGTGTGGGGTGGGGCTGAGCCTTTCCCACGTGCTTGTCAGCTGGCTCACCAGCCATCTCTCAGGAGCTCTGCCCGGAGGTCTCCTGCGGGCGGCAGAACTGCTTCCCCAAGCTTGCTGCTGCATCAATGGTGCTGGAGGGACCCATCTAGCTTCAGATTGAATTGCATTAAAGGCCAGCCTCAGTATTGGAGGTGTATTATCTGTGGCAGATGGGGAAATGGGTCATGTGAAATACTGTTCCAGAAGAGAGCCCCAGATTCCACTCTGGACCTTACGCTGAACACCTTGGTTTTGAGGTGTCGTGATGACCGCTTCCCTTCCAGAAGAATGACATGGTTTCTGTAGAGTCCATTTTTGAATGCTGAGAATCCTTTTTAAAGTGAATGAAGTTAAGGCCCTGTGCTGAGAAAGCACTTGTAAGTCACTTGAGTTTTGTGGGAAACACAGAAGCTGGAATTGTCCTCTGCATTCCTTTAGTTGCTTTAGTGGGGAAAAAAAAAGTGAAGTCACAGGGGAAGAAAAGGATATTTGTAGCCAGTGGTACTGGTTTTCTTTATTCTTTTTAAAATCTTTTTTAAAAAATTCAGGTTGTTCTTCTTCCCTCTTTAGTACACTGGTGACTATAGCAACCCAATTGTAAGGCAGAGGCCGGTGACTAGGAAGGCACTGGGCAGATTCACTCTGCCATTGACCATTAGCCTCAGGGACATTATATGGACAAGGGCAGTGGTTTAGACCAGCCTGGGCCATGATTGCCCCCAGCTGTTTATCTCTAGAGCCTTGTTGCCAGAGACTCAAATGGTCTTCTCCAGCTCGTGGAACAAGTCCTGATTCTGGTGTTTATGTCCTATTGAAGTTTGTGTAAGTTTAACAGTGATGTGAACTTAGCCATAAAGCACCATGAATGCCTAAGCTTTCAATTT
This sequence comes from Pseudochirops cupreus, assembly GCA_028627135.1. Lineage (NCBI taxonomy): Eukaryota > Metazoa > Chordata > Mammalia > Diprotodontia > Pseudocheiridae > Pseudochirops > Pseudochirops cupreus. The sequence goes on along the minus strand of CM053580.1, from coordinate 9,865,142 downwards.
ACCAAATACTCATTGAAGGCATTCTCTGTGCAAAGCATTGCAGGAATTGTAGTGATGAGTAAAACAGAGGCTTGCCCTTGTGGACCCCAGAACCAGCATCTACTGTCACTTGCAGAAATCATGTGTCATACAAGTAATCTGACTATTTTCTCTCTGGATACTGATTTCTGGGTGGTTGTTTTTTAACTTGAGAACACATTAAGATAAGGAGATTGGCCAGAGGCCCCATGAGGCTCTAACAGCCTGCCCTCAGTTCCTGCCCTTCCTGAAATCCTGCTGGAGCCACCCACTGGACTGGCCCCACATGCCCATCCCTCCAGAATGTGACATTTTGAAATTCCAGCCTCCAGGTTCAGCCCCCAGGCCTTGCACATCCCCTCCTCTAGTTACCTTGAGGACCAGATACAGACTGCTCTGTTCTGCCTTAGTAACACTTCACAAGCTGTCCCTAGCCCGCCTTTCCAGCCCTACTAGATGTTCCTTTCCTTCACGCATCATCATGCCTGTGTCCGGTCTCCCCAGGTCTGGAGTGCCCTCCCTCCTCTGCCTCTTAGTGGCCCTCAGCTCAGGCACCACTTTCTCCATGAAGCCTGTCCTGTTGCTCCTAGCAGCCAGGGCCTGCCCTCTCAAAATTCCTCGTGTGTGTTTTGTTTCTCTTTGTCAGTGTTTTCTCTCCTGGTAGACTAGAAGCTCCTGGCTTCTCATAACAGGCATCTCAGGCCTTCTTCCTCTCTATTGGCCCTCCATGATCTCCCAGGCCACCTCCCTAGCTAGTTCTAGCCTGTTGTGGCCCCTAAAGAATCTCTGAGTCTCAACACCATAGGCTGGCTGATCTCCAGCCCTTTCCCAAAGAAGAATCTTTTCTCCACCGGAGTGGCCATCCAGCCTTTACTTGAAGCCTTCTTGGGAAGGCTGTTCCAGCCTACATCACCTTCTTGCAGACTTCTGCTTCTCCCCTCGAATTCTGCACTCTGAGGCCCAACCACACAAGTCTGACCTCTCTGGATCAGAGGCCCGAGCTCACAGCCTGGTTCTGCCAGCATGGTCAGTCAGTGGGAGGAGTGTTGGATCAGGAGGCAGGAACACTGGGGTCACATCCCAGCTCTTATGACCTTGGGAGAGGCATAGAACCTCTGTAGGCCTCACTCTCCCCATCTGTAAAGTAAGGGACTTCAACCACTGGACCTCCTGGGTCCTCTACAGCCCAAGTCTAACTTCCATAGGACAATCCCATCACCTGTTTGAAGACAACTGTCCTGCTCCCTTACATGTTTCTTGTCTTCCCCAGGTCCTTCACCTGCTCCTCCTGTCTTTGGCCATCCTGCTTGCGCCCATTTGGGTCTCTGCCATTGATCGCCCTCTTTTCCCAAATATGGCGTGATCCTAGAGCTGCCTGTGGGCTCTCTGTACTCACATGCCTCCCTCAGAGAGTCCAGAGTCCAGCTTGTTGTCTCTTGGGCCTGAGTGACTAGAAGAGGCTGCTGTGTTCTGGATCCAGGGCTGATCCCTGACCCTTCATGGATGGTCACTTGCCAAGTCCTTGGCAAGTCCTGGTTCTCTTTGGACCCTGCCTCATGCCTGCACTCTCCTCTCTCTCTTCTCTCTTTGACACCTTCCAGCCAACCACTACATGCAGTAAGAATCACATTTCTTACTCCAAGGCAAATCCCTGCCTCTCAGAGGCTCCTGTGCAGCCCTCCCCGAGGCAAAGTGCCCATCCAGTGACCAGCCAGGCAGGCTGTGCCCCTTGCCCTCAGGGTGGCCTTTCAGCCTTCGTCTGCTCAGCCTTCTGAGACATTCTCAGGGCCTTCTTCAGGCATTCCTTCCCTTCTTCCTCCAGGATTACCTGTAGCCTCTCTGCTGAAGTCCAGACCCACCAGGCCTTGAGTCCTGGGCTCCAGAACATCCTCCTTCACCCTCCTTCTCACTGTTCAATTCCTGTCATCTTCTAACCCCCTCAAAAATGCCACATCCTTCCAAAGCTTGCTTTTTCCAGCTCTTCCTCAGCCCCCACAGAGCGCTTGGCTTTGTACCTCTCTCATGGAGTTTAATCTGTGTTTGTGTCTTCCCCTCTCCTCAGTGAGGGCACTTTGGGGGCTTTCACGAGGGTCCTATCTCACCTAGGCTTTAGCTCAATGCTCTGTACACAGTAGGGGCTGAGTAGGCCTCCGCTCAGTGCCACCACTAGATGTCCCTAGCATTGGCTTGTTCCATCCTTGGGGAAGTGGATGGGACCCTTGGAATTGGGCAAGACAATTCCTAAAACCCTTCCCAGTGTCCTGGGGGGTCTGAGCCCTCCACTAAGAGGCCAAACTAGGGTTGCTCTGCTCTGGGCATCACACCGCAGAGAGTGTCAGAGGAGAGCCACCAGAATGCTTTAGAGATCATTTCAGGGGAGGTGAGGAGTGAGCAAGCTCTCCACTATGTCTTGTGGGAGAGGCACCAGACTGGGTCTGCTTAAGGATGGGCGTGGAGCCTGGGGCGGGGGGAGGGGGGGGGGACAGAGACAGTGTTAGGCTCAGTACAGATACAAGCTTCCTGACTGTCAGGACTGTCCCAGAGGGGAAGGGGCCATGGTCCTCCAGAGGTGAGATTAAAGGAGTGCTTGGAGGGGCAGCCACCAGCCTGGATGCCCTTGGGCTTTCAGCCCTCTCTAAAATTCCACGACTTTTTACACTGCCCTATGTCCCTGACTTAAACATGTGACAAAAGAAAGGACTGACATGGAGAGAGAATTCACTAGAATGGATTTGACAGTTGGTGCCAGTCACAGCACCAGGAGTGCAGATGCAAGCCTGGCAGGTGGCAGGCAGCCTTTGGAGCCCCCATCCCGGCCAACAGTGAGGAACCGCTTGTTCACTTGATGTCAGTGGCTCTGTCACTAAGGCTGGAGAAATTCATTGTGAGAGCTGACAAGTGGCTTTCCAAGCACACCGTCCTAGAGGGGGAAGCCTAGCCTTTCAGGGTTTGGGAGGATGAACCCCAAGAGAGGAAACATGTGGGCCTCAGCGTGGGCTTTTGGCTGGAATTAGCACACCCCTAAGTATCCACCTGGGGAATTATTCTGCCAGCGGGGCTTTGGGGTCTCTTGTATTCTGGAGCGGGCTCACCTTGTTTTGTTCTGGGTAGATGCAGGCAGCTTTCCAGAGCAATAAAAGGCGCATCCCAGAACATCTGACAACTCAGCATGGTCTACACTCCCAGAGCCCTAGCTGTTGCCATAAACCAAAAGGAAGCCAATATGGGCGGGAGGGCAGCCATCCAACTCTGTATTTCCATGAATGTGGAGCTGAGGGATCAAGCCCAGGGGGTGGCAGGCCCTCCCTCCCCCCTGGGAGGTGCGCAGCTGAGCGGGACGGAGAGTGGCCCACCAGCCGCCCTCCCCCGGGAGCGCCTCCTCAGCAGAAGCCAGATCCTTCTTCCCCAGGGGCTCTTGTACCAACGGCATGTCTTTTACTGCAATGGGAAGTTCAACCACTCTGCTGTTTGTTTATTTTCATCCTGGGTTTAATGAATGCCAAAAATAGAAGCAGGTTCTGGGTTCTAGCACCCTTCTTCAGCACCGGCTGTATACGGAGCACCGTGCTGGGCCCTGGGGGGAGACACCCAGAAGAGGCAGGCAGGGCTGCTGCCCACAGGCCTTGCCTCCTCGTGCTGTGCGGCCCCACCCCCAGCAGTTTTCTGATTGCGCATTCTGGCCTTTGTGTAGAAGATGCTGAGCCACCCGTGGACATGGAAACCGTTCACTTGGATGAAGATGCCGAGGTGACGTGTGGGGCTGGAGGGGAGTTGGGGGATGGGGGAGGTCATGGTGCCCATGCTATCCCCCCAGACAGCACCAAACGGGACAGGGTGGCACGGGTGCCTCGCCGGCCTGCCAGGGCTTCTTGGATGGTGCAGACTATTCACCCTCATGCAATTCTCTCCCTGTTTTTAATACCAGCCATTGAAATCCACTTTTAACTACTTGAAATCTAGAAACAGTCTAATGCTATTTAAACCTGAGACTTGTGGATTGCATACGTCATAAGAACACGTCAAAGAAATGTTGAGACGTGTGTATTCGAGGACCTTCCTCAGAAGCCTGGGCAGGCAGTGCGGAGCCCCTTCAGGATGGCCCGGGCTCTGGACTCTCTTCTGTTGCATGACAACCAGTGAGGGGACTTTCAGATTCTGAGAAACAGTGACCAGCTTGGGGATCCTTGGGAGCTGCTCTTGGGGGAAGCATCCAGACAGTGTAGTTTAAGGATGCCCCCTCTCCTCTGCAAACGCTGGCTCACAGTTGCTGTCTGCTGCATTTTTCTGCTCAAGATAGGTGTGTGCACACACGTGTGCCTGCACTTCTTTGTGCACATGCAGACGCCTGTGTCTGTGGCTCTTGTGTATACACACTCGCGTGCACACAGGCATTGGTGACGCCCGCCTAAGTGGGGAGTCTTCAGTTGGAGTGAAGTGTATACTATTTTATTTTCCCTCTAACTGTTCAAGAAGTGATGGCCCTGCTCCCCAACTACCCCCTCTCAGGCAGCTTCTGGCGCTGCCTGTTCTGGGAAGCGTTGGCAGTTCCCCGAGGCTAAGCTCAGTTTCTTTTCCATGTTCAGGATATTGATCTAAATCATTATCGAATTGGGAAAATTGAAGGGTTCGAGGTCCTGAAGAAAGTAAAGGTGAGCCTGCTTTCAAATCATTTGGAGCAACAGGACTTGGCCGCATTCTCTTTCCGGGTCGGCCGTGTTGGTGGGTTCTGGATGCAGAGGACCCAGCCACTGCTCATTCCCAGCCATCTGGACAAGGCTGACCAGCATCCAGAAGTTCTCACTCCTTCTCTTTTCTTTTTTTTTTTAAACACCACAGTCGAGGTGATGGGAAAGGTTGGGGTGCCCAGCCCAGGGTTCTCACCTTTCTTACCCAAAGCAGAAAACTGCTCAGAGCTCCTGGGGTCTGAGAGGCCCCAGTTTCTCCACTTCTGTGTTGTAAATTCCTTCCAGTTTAGGCCAGAAAAGGGCCTGCCCTGAGTGAAAGCCTTGCTCAGATTCTAGAGATGCTTGAGCATTCCTCGGACATCACTCCCCCCCACCCCTTGCCCCCAGGCTTCTTCCCATTTGACAGGACACGGGACACAAGCCCTGGACTGCTCAGTGCTGTGAGAGTACCTTAGGTGGCTTCCTCTGAAATGGGAGGGGTTTCCTGAAGGAGGACAGATTTTAGTTGTGCCACAGAGGCAGCCAGGAGAGGGAGCAGAGAAGGGAGACAGCCGGGAGGAAGGCCTGGGGCTGAGAGATAGGGGGGAAGGCTTGTTTGTGGAAGGGCCATGCAGCCGGTGCCACAGGACAAAGCGGGCATGTTAGGGAGTGAGGTATGGGAGGCCTGGAAAGGTAGGAGGGGGCAGGCTGTGAAGGGCACAGGATTTTATATTTGGTCCTCTGGAGCTCATCTGAGTAAGTAGGCAGAGGGACTCAGTGAGAACTACAGCTCAGGGAGATCCCTTTGGCAGGAAATTCCAGCAAGGGACACCCGGAGGAAGGAACGATCAGATACGTCAGAAGGGGATGAGAAGAGAGCAGGGTTTTGAAAACTCAGAGAAGAGAGAGGACCCAGAGACGGACAGTGCCAGACACTGGGCTAGGTACTGGGAATACAAGGCAGGGCAAAGATATGGGCCCCGCCTTCAAGACCTTTTGTTCTTCTGGGCAAGGTGACACACGAGAAACTGTCCGTACAAGATAGCTACTGTGTAAGTGAAGAGGCTTTCAGAAGGAAGGCCCAAGCAGTGGGGCAGGGACCAGAAGCCAAGGAGGGAAGACCTTCCAGGCAGGCAGGAGGTGGCCCATGCAAGGAGAGTGACAAGGCTGGAGCATCAAGGTGTGCTGGAGGGGCTCAGGCTGAAGAACGCTGGCCCAGAAGGAGGCCGAGACAGGCAGGGCTCTCTGTGCTAAGCACAGGACTTTCTGTTTGATCCTGGGAGCCTCCGGCCCTCACTGAACAAGAGTGGGGAGGGTGACCGATCAGACCCACACCTGAGGAAGATCCCTCCGGCAGCCAAGCAAAAGGGGCCTAGGATGGGGGAGAGTCTTGAGGCAGTAGGCCAAACATGAGGTGATGAGTCCCTGCACCAGACTGGTAACAGTGGGAGTGAAGATGTGGCAGCAGGGAAGATCTGGGGGGGTAAGTGAGAGTGGAAAGTCTAGTGACACCAGGGGCCAAGTCTGGGGGACTGGGAGGGTTGTGGTGCCCTAAGCAGTCAGAGGAAAGGAAGGAAGAGGGAGGCTTTGGGGGGAAGGCCAAGAAGTCAGTTTGGAATATGCCCAGAGTGTGAGCTGCCCTTGGGTCAGCCATGAAAGGCATCCTGGAGGCAGTGGGTGATGCTAGATGGGAACCGAGGGGAAAACTCAGAGCTCAGCAGATGTTTCTGAGGATCATCTTTATGGCTGTGAACACTGAACCTGGGGCAACTTATGAGATCACCCAGTGAGACAGTCAAGAGATAGGAAAAGGCCCATCCCTGAGCCTCGAGGTTACGGAGAGCCAAGCTAAGGAGAGAACTGGCAGAAAAATGGTGCCCTGGAAGCTTGGGGCAGAGAGGGTGGTCAGCATTGTCAGAGACTGGAGAGACGTCCAGAGGGATGAAGATGGAGAAAAGGCCATAGGGGGTCATTGGTAACTTCAGAGAGAGCAGTTTCAGCTGACATGATTCAGCCAGGGGTCAAGATAGGTCGATGGCCTGGAAAAGAACTGAGAGGTGGGAAAACTCAAGGTCACATGAAGGACAAAAATGATGGTTAGGGGTCCAGGCCGAGGGAAGGATGGAGTGACAAAATGTGGTCAGATAGAGGGATGTCAGCATTCACCAGCACAAACGTGGAGCGCTGGTGGGTGAGACCGTAGCTGTGTGGCTTAGCTGGGGCAAAGATTGAGGGACCACGAAGCTGGACTGTTGGAGGATCCTCAGAGATGGAGTGAAGTCCCCTACTAGGAGGGCAGGAGCTGGAAAAGAGACCAGGACAGGTCATGGCAGAGGGAGTCTGGAAGTAGCCTTGAGGCCCGACCACCCCCTAACCCCAGGCAGTGAGGGGCCATGGATGAAAGTGGGAGCAGCTGGCCGAGAAGGCCACGTCTTCAGGAGTGAGAGGAAGAGGGGGGAAGATGAAGCCCATTTGTTCTTCAGAGAGCACAATGGGAGCAGCAGGGAGAGAGAGGAAGAGAGCTGGGGGGGCGGGCTTTGTGCAGTAACAGCTGAGGGGCTACAATCAGTAGATGGGGAAGGAATGAGGAATCAGCACAGGCAGAGTCCATTGAGGGAGGCAGGACCATCCTGTGAAAGGTGCTGCTTTTTCCTTTGTTTCTGGGCAAAGTACAAGTACCTCTCTCAACAAAAGGAAGGAGGGAGGAGGCAAGCATAGTTTGGGACCCCTTTCTTCACCAGGTTAACTCCCCTGACCTCCTGCCTTTCCCTTTGTCCTTCCCTCTAGACCCTGTGCCTCCGGCAGAACCTCATTAAGTGTATTGAGAACTTGGAAGAGCTGCAGAGCCTTCGAGAGCTGGACCTCTATGACAACCAGATCAAAAAGATTGAGAACCTGGAGGCCCTGAGGGACCTCGAGTGAGTGCAAGGAGGGGCTGCCTCAGGCCGGGAGGGCAGGAGAATCACAGCTTCAGGCCTTTCAGAGGCTGCTTTTTAGTAGCCTTCCTTGCTAAGGGGAATCTTCATCAGCCCAGGTTGTAGAGCCCCTACCCCAGTGGACAGCCTTACTGACCACCCAGTTGTGTGGCAGCCTCTGCCTGCTGAGCTCTGCTGGTCTGGGGCAACATCCCAAGCAGACCGCTCCCTAGAAGCCGGCGCATCCCTGGTGCTGCCTCCAGCAGGCTGTGAGGATGCCCTGGAGGAGGAGCATGGGTGGCATGAGTGTGAGTCCTTTGTTCAGAAGGCTGAGTCAGGCCTGTTGTTAGGGTGGATTTAGGCATGATGAGAAGAGCAGGGGAAAGCTGGCAGAAGCCTGGAGTTCTGTCTGCCTCAGAGAGCCGGGTCCTTCCCACACACAGCTTTCGTCCTTCTCTGAAGTGAGGAGGCCTTTGCTGTGAAAATAAGAAGGATAATGTTTTTTCCATCTTTTTTTTTTGGTACCAGGACTTTAGATATTTCTTTTAATCTTCTGCGAAACATTGAAGGGATAGATCAGCTCACCCAGCTAAAGAAACTTTTCCTGGTCAACAACAAAATCAACAAAATTGAAAACATAAGTAACCTCCATCAATTAAAGATGTTAGAACTTGGATCAAATCGAATCCGGGTAGGTACCATCTGAGTATCTGCAGAGGGGGCGTCTCACAGCAGCAGGGAGGGAGGGGCGGCAGCCACCAAGCCGGCCTGGGGCTCGTCGGACAGTGGCACACGGGGCTTGGGCAGGGCCAAACGTGGGGGAGGGAGGGGATGGACACACACACACATGCACACGCACGTGCACACACACACACACACGCACACATACACCCTCTAGAATAGTGCCTCACCTGCCATCTGTACTGGGTCTGGGGGGCTTGTTGCTCATGATCCATCGGGGTATCACATCTTTCCACACCCTCATCAGTGCAGCTCCTGACCTGCCTGGACACTCTCTCTACTGCCTCCAAGCCTTGCCTTGACTGTCCCTCATGCCTAACTGTCCTGCTGTGTGTGGAGGATGAGGGACGCCCCTCCAGCAGGCCTGGGGTGAGGTAAGGAGGGCCAGAGGCTCAGGACAGGAAGCAGCCTGGGCTAGTACACTATTCATTCTCCTCTCTGAAATCTCTCTCAGACACCCTTTTCTTGAAAATGCTTACTCATAATTTATTATCTCCTGACACACTGAGAAAGTAATGGGTCTGGCCAATCAGTCAGCTAGGCAACATTATGGGCCTCCTATGCCCAATTCTGGTCTTCACTCTGCTTCCAGCCTTCTGAGCCTGTGCCCATCCTTGGTCCTCAGGGAGCACTTTCTTTTTTTTTTTAAAGACAACCTGATATAATCTGGAGAGGAGCCTGAATTTGGAGTCCAGGGACCTGGATTCCGATCCTGGCTTGGCTACATATCCCTGTGTAATGCTGAAGAAGTCACTCTCTTGCTTTGCTCCTCTGTAAAAAGGATTAGGAGTTCTTCCTGAGGTCCACAGACCCTTAGGGGGAGGGGATGGATTTTTCAGGACTTTGGATAAGAAAAAAATTACATCTTTATTTTTTCGATATAATTAGTTTCCTTTGTAAGTCTGTAATTTAAAAGCCTTCACTCTGAGAAGGGAGCCGTAGGCTTCCACAGACTGTTGAAGGGAACCGTGCCACAAACAAAGTGAAGACTCTCTGCTTTGCCCTTTCACATTTTTAAAAAATTAATTTATTTTTAGTTTTTAGCATTCACTTCCATGAGATTTTGGCTTTTAAATTTTCTCCCTGTCTCTGCCCTCCACAAGACAGTGTGCAGTCTGATATACGCTGTACTTATACATTCATATTAAACATATTTTCACATTAGTTACATTTTAAAGAAGAGTTAGATCCAATGAGAGGAACCACAAGAAAGAAAAAACAAAACAAAACCGCAAAAAAGAGGGCAAATAGTGTACTTCGCTCTGCATTCAGAATCCATAGTTCTTTCTCTGAACGTGGATAACATTTTTCATCATGAGCCTTTTGAAGTTGTCTTAGATCCTTGCATTGCTGAGAAGAGATAAGTCTATCAAAGTCAGTCATCACACAGTGTTGTTGTTACTGTAAATAATGTTCTCCTGGTTCTGCTCCTTTCACTTAGCTTCAGTTCATATAAGTCTTTCCGGGTTTTTCTGAAGTCCACCTGCTCACCATTTCTTATGGAACAATGGTATTCCATTACATTCATATACCACAACTTGTTCAACCATTCCCCAGTTGATGGGCATCCACCCAGTTTCCAGTTCTTGACCACCATAAAAAGAGCTGCTATAAATATGTTTGTGCATGTGGGTCCTTTTCCCATTTTTTTGGTCTCTTTGAGATACATCCCTAGAACTGGTATTTCTGGGACAAAGGATATGTAGTTTTATAGCCCTTTGGGCATAGTTCCAAATTGCTCTCCAAAATGGTTGGATCAGTTCACAACTCGACCAACAATGCATTAGTGTTCCAATTTTCCCACATCTTCTCCAGCATTTATCATTTTCCTGTTGCGTCACATTAGCCAATCTGATAGGTGTGATGTGGTACTTCAGAGTTGTTTTGATTTGCATTTCTCTAATCAATAGTGATTTAGAGCATTTTTTCATATGATTATAGATAACTTTAATTTCTCCCTCTGAAAACTGCCTGTTCATATCCTTTCACCATTTATCAATTGGGGAATGACTTGTATTCTTACAAATTTCACTGTTCTCTATGTATTTTAGAAATGAGGCCTTTATCAAAGCACTACCTGTAAAAAGTGTTTCCCAGCTCTCTGCTTCCCTCCTAATCCTGGTTGCACTGGCTTTGTTTGTGCAAAACCTTTTCATTTTAATGTAATCAAAATCATTGGTTCATTTTTCATGTGAGGAAACCAGGATTTGCAAAGGTGATCCCTGGCCTGGGATCCCGTAACTAGGTAGGCCTAGAACCAGAGGGACATAAATAAAAGGGACATATGCAGACCATGTACTGGTTATGAACCATTCTTAGCTATCCCCCGTGGGTTCTTGTGTCCTTTCCACAGGCCATCGAGAACATCGATAGTTTGACCAACCTCGACAGTTTGTTCTTGGGGAAGAATAAGATCACAAAGCTCCAGAATTTGGATGCCCTCAGCAACCTCACAGTGCTCAGCATGCAGGTAGGGCAGGGCTGCATGGCATGGCTTTGGAATTCAAGCAGCGGGAAGCTGGCATTGTTGAGTTTCCCTTCTGTACACCTGTTTGACTCTTGGGCCTGTTCATGCTGTTTCCTCTTCATCCTAAAGCTATGCCCCAACCTCTTCTTTTAAAAAAAGACATGTTAGGGACTCACTGTGTGCAAGGCATCATGTCCTTCCATCCCAGAAAGTGCCATCACTGCCAGATGCCATGTAAACTGCACTTATTTGTGCTAATGTGGTCGTGGGATGAGCTGCTTCTGCGCTTGTGGGAGTGCCTGAGACCTCCTTCAATGCAGACTGGGGGAGGGAGGGAATGGGAGGCCCCTTTGCAGATAAATCAAGGTCAATAAGATTCTAGGGAGGTATTTGAGTTGTGTGTAGTAACTCGTCTGCAGACCACGTGCTGGTTATGGAGCGTTCTTAGCTACCCCGCGGGTTCCTTTGAATCCTGCCGTCCCTCAGCGCTCTCAGGGCAGGAGCCAGGGAGGCTGTGATTTGCCTTGGGTTACACGACCACGGAGGGAACGGCCGTCGGGGCCGAGGTTTGTTTGGGTTTTTTTCCTTGTTGTTGTGCTTGTCTTTGTGTTCATTTTTAAAATGAGTTTAAAAGACTTTTAAAATCATTGTTTATATCTGGTTCTTATTTTTAATTTTGAGAATTAAACCAAATAATTAAAAAACCAAAGCCTAAAATAAACTTTAAAAAAATGAAACTTGAAGGCTAGAAGGAATTTTGCCTAGTCCATTTATATATTTTTTATGTCTTTTCTGTAATCCTGCCAAAATGACTCTGAAGAGATGTTTAAGGTTAAGAAAAAGGTAGCTATGGAGCTGCCCAATATTAAAAAGTAAATTAGTAGCCTAAATTAGGAAGGTGTCATCTTTTGGTGACAAGGTCAGAAAGTGAGCCAAAAAGGTCCTAATCAAGACATCCCATTAGATAGGTATATAATTTATTTATTGAAAATTTGAAGATTATTCAAGAATTTTCTAGGCCAAAGTTTGAAGCACAGTCCCCCGGAAGGCAGCTCCTGGCCTTGGGAAGTGATCCTCCCAGTTATGGTGATCCATCTTGGTTCTACCCCGGCTCCTTGGGGTGCCCTGAAACCAGATACTACCATTGTAAATCCTGGGTTCTGGCTTGTGCCCAGATCTTGAGCGGGGGGGTTTCTGAGCAGTGTTACCTCTGGTCCCCATGATTAGGACTGCCTTTAGGAACAGTTGTCAATCCTGAGCTGGTGTTTGGTGGTGGGTTTTTTTATGACCCATTCCTTATGTATTTTAAATAACTTTTTTTCAGTAAGTTTTTCTTGATGTCGGGGTTTTTATACATCACCCTACTTTCCCCTCATAATACTGAAAGAACCGTTCAGCATCACAAATCCTTCTACAATACAGAAAAAGGAAGATTCTAAAGTTCTGTGCCCTGCACCACACTCCTGGGACCAGGCTTCTCCACAATCGTGTCACCCTCACTTTGGATTTGGGGGCCTTGCCGCAGTCCTTGTGGCTCTGCTCACTGCATTCTGTGCCAGCTCACGGAGGTCTCTCCGTACATCGCTCCGTAGTCATATTGGTCATTCGTTATGGTGCAGAATTATTCCGTTGCATTCGTGAGCCGCACTTGTGGAGCTATTCCCCGGCAGATGGGCATCACCTTTGTCTCTGATTCTTTGCTGCCGTATCTTATAGGTGGGCTCCTTGGGGTGTAAGCCTCCTATCTTTAGGTCAAAGGGCACCGGTTTCTCAATCATTTTATTTGCATAATTCTTAATTGCCTTCCAAAGTGGTTGTGTGATTCATAGCTCCCCCAGCAAAGCTGTCGAGTGCCTGTCGCACCACAGCCTCTCCAGCATTGACTATTCACGTCTTTTATTATGTTTACTAATTTGCAAGGCATAAAGGGAAACCTTGGTGTTGTTTTGGTTTGTATTTCCCTCATTATCATTGATCTGGAGCATTTGGGGAATGGCTTTTACAGATATACACATACATACCGTGCGTGCGTGCGCGTGTGCGTGCACGTGTATTATATATATAAAATTCTTTATATATCGTGAATGAAAACCATTATTGGAGAAATATGAAAAGATTTTTTTTTCCCATTCAAATGCTTTTTTTCTTATCCTAGGTGCATTAATTTTGTTTTTTCAGAAGCACTTCAGTTTTATCAAAGTTGTCTATTTCATCTTCTGCAATTGCTTTTTTCCCTTCTTTAGTTAAGAATATATCAGTCATTTCTCCAGAGCCTTGAAAGGCCTATGACCTGCTTCTCTTTTAATCTTTTAGTCTAATTTTTAATATTAAGGTCACATCCATTAAGAATGTGCTGTGGAATGTGGCATAAGATAATGGCTTAATCTTAACTAATGCCAGACTTCTTTCCAGTTTTTCCAGCAGTTTTTATCAAATAGGAAGTTTTTTCCTAAGTAATTAATGTTTTCTGGCATATCAGACACCAGGTTATTGAATTCCATAGTTTCTGATTCTCCTGTGGATCTCCTTTTCTATTTTTAACCAATACCAGATGGGTTTGATAACTGCTGCTTTATAATATAGTTTGAGGTTATTATAGTAAACTTGTGTTTGACAAATGTAAAGATTTAAGCTTCTGGGATAAGAATTTGCCATTTGGTAAAAATTAGGAAGAGCAGCTAGGTGGTACAATGGTCAGAGCATGGGACCTGGAGTCAGGAGGACCTGAGTCCAGATATGACCTGAGACGCTAGCTGTGTGACCCCGAGCAAGTCATTTAACCCCAATAGCCTCTCCCCCAAAAAACAAAATTATTGGGAAAACTGGAAAATAGTCTGGCAGAAATTCTGCATAGCGCAAATATCTTGCCCCTTTGCCAAGATGTGGTCAAAATGGATACATGGCCTAGATATCAAAGGAGATATCAGTAAGTAAGTTGGAAGGGTGTGGAACACATTACCTCTCAGACTTATGGACAGGAGAACAACTCACAAGAAAACAAGAGATAGTCAAAATAGTGAGATGTCAAATATTAAATTTAAAAGATTTTGTACAAATAAAACCAGTGTTGCCAAGGTTAGAAGGGAAGCAGAAAATTGGGAGAGGAGGATTTTATAAACAGTTCCTCAGATAAAGGCCTCAAATCTCAAATATATAGAGAACTTTGTCAAATTTATAAGTATATGAGTCATTTCTTTATTGATAAATGGTCAAATGATATGAACAAGCAGTCTTTCAGTGAAGAAATCAAAACTATAGTCACATGAAAAAGTATTCTAAAAAATTACTGATTAGAGAACGCACATTAAAACAATTTTGAGATATGACCTCACACCTATCAGATTGCTAAAATAATAGGAAGGGAAACAGGCAGATGTTGGAGGGGATGTGGAAGCATTGGGACATGAATACACTATTGGCGGAGGTGTGAACTGATCCAACTGTTTAGAGAGCAATCTGGAATTATGCCCAAAAAGTTATAAAACTGCCTATACCCTTTGACCCAGCAATGCCACTACTGGGTCTGTTTCCCAGGCGATCAGGGGAAAAGGAAAAGATCCAATATATTCTAAAATATTTATAGCAGCTCCCTTTGTGGTGGCAGAGAACTGGAAATTGAGGGGATGCCCATGAATTGGGGAATGACTGGACATGTGGCATATGACTGGAATGGCTGTAAGAAATGATGAGGGGGTGATTTCATAAAAACATGAAAAGACTTGTATGAAATAATGAAAAGTGAAATGAGCAGGGGCGGCTAGGTGGTGCAGTGAATAGAGCACCGGCCCTGGAGTCAGGAAGACCTGAGTCCAAATTCGGCCTCAGACACTTGACACACTTACTAGCTGTGTGACCTTGGGCAAGTCACTTAACCCCAATTGCCCTCCAAAAGGCAAAAAAAAGGTGAAATGAGCAGAACCAAGACAGTGTTGTCCACAGTAAAAGCAATATTGTTCAAAGAGTAACTAAAGAACTAAGTTATTCTGACTACTGTAAATACTCCAATCAGTTATAAAGGATCTGTGAAAGAAGATCCTATCCACCTCCAGAGAAGAGCCAAGAAATAGAAGGATGCTTAGTGTGGTAACATGTATAGATGTGTGTGTGTGTTCGTGTGGAGAGAGAGAGAGAGCTGTCTATGCCTGCTGGTGGCCTTCTCTAGTGCAAGGGAGGGAGGGAGGAAGATGGTTTAGAACTTAAAATGTGCCCAGAAAATAAATTAGATGTAAAATGCATGTGCAGGTGTGGTTCTAGTCTGGCGTCTGGAAACTAACTTTTGACTGGCCCTTTTCTTCTCCCGATTGCAGAGTAACCGGCTGACCAAAATCGAAGGCCTCCAGAACCTGGTGAACCTTCGAGAGCTCTACCTCAGCCACAATGGCATTGAGGTCATCGAGGGCCTAGAGAACAATGTAAGTGCTGAGTGCTGTGAAGGATAATGCCTGCCTTAGCACCCACACTCAGTACCTCCGAGCAGGGGCTAAGGAGCCGTTCTAGGCCCTGGAGCAGCACAGTCACCTGCTCAAAGCATTACCTTAGTATTAGTCTGATAATATTGTGCAGGAGAGGGAAGACAAGGGAAACAGGGAGACCCCCTGGGATGCTGCTGGTGTAATCTGGAGACAGGGACTTGGCCTTTAGAAGATCCTTATCCAACCAGTTGCTAAAATCCAGCTGATTTCTCACTGAGAAACAAGGAATTGCACTCAATCCTGAAAATGAACTTGACTCCAGGGCAGAAGTACAATCTGCCCTTCCGTCCTGACCTGGGCAGACCATACATGCACAGACATTGATGGAGGGCCCTTGGCAGGCCAGACCCACACTTGGTGCTGGAGAGACAGATACAAAGAATGAAATGATCCCCACACATTCCAGTGCAGAGACCCGGGCCTGTGCCAGTCTAGGAGACACCAGTGGTCTTGGTCTAGTGGTGATGGCTATGTGGTCATTCCTCCCCAAAGGGCTTTCCTCCCTGTGACCCTGCGTGTGAGACAGGGCCAGCAAGGGAAAAGCCACTTGAAGCCATGAGTAAAAGAACATCAAGCTCGGAGCTTGGCCCCTTCCCAGCTACATGCTTGTGGTCCCCTCATCAGCCCGTGTCAGCCCTTCTGCTGCCATCCCCGCACCCTCCTACAGACCTGACTCCTGACCCTGGGGGCCCACCACAAATCCACATGGCACAGCCTTGGCTGGGCCCTTCCCACTGCGAGATGATTCCACTCTGCCCCCTCCCCTGGGCTTATCACGAGCTCCACATCTACCTCCTTGTCCCCCGTCCCTCATGATGAGGCAGCCCCCCTTCCCTTGTTTGAGGGATCCCCTTCCATCCCCTCTCCATAAGCAGATCTCACTCCTTCCCCCACCCCTTTCCCATCATCCCCACACCTCTCCATCTTCTGGCTGCTCCCCAGTGCCCACAAACACACCTGTGTCTCCCCTGCCTGAAAAACCCCTCTGTTGGTCCTGCCATCCCCACTAACCATTGTCCAGTATCTCTTCCACCCTTTGTCACCGAACTCCTCCAAAGGCATTGGCATCAGGCACTCCTCCAACCTCTTCTCTCTTTCTTCTTGACCCCTAACACTCTGGCTTCTAAGCTCATGACCCCGGTCCCAGATCCAGAACATGAGGAAATAGTAGACATGATCTCATCACAGCCAGTAACTGGCCAAGCCCTAAGACAAGCACCTTCCCACATCACACTGTGTGACCCTGGACAGGTCACTCAGTGCCTCTCAGCTATAAAATGGAGCTGAAAAGAGAAGCTCTCTCCCAGAGTGGCTGTGAGGACAAAGCACTTTGCAGACCTGCCATCTTGAACTGGATCAGGGCCAGCCACTGTTGCTGTCATTGCAAGGAAGAACACCAGCCAGAGGGACGGTATGGGGGAACAACTGTGGCCAGGGGCAGGAGACCAGGCTTCCCGCCAGCCCTGGGGGCCATTCCTAGCTTGGAGTCCTCCAAATACCAGGGTTACAAGGAGAGACGTCACTGCTTTCGTCTCAGGCTGTGAGCCACAGTAAACTGGAGGTGTAGTGGGAAGACCCTTGGGCCTTGGTCCCCAGCGATCCGGGTCCAGACCCTGCCTTTGACTGCTGCAAAGTCGTTGCTTCTCTGAGCTTGGCTTCCTCATCTGTAAAGTGGGAACAATAATCCCAATGGGGCCTGCTCCCCAAGATGACTGTGAGACTTGAATAGGCCAGTGTTGGACCTTACAGTTGACCACTACTGACCAGTGACCGCAGGTGTCCCTGGGGGGCAGCAGGGCCGGGGGCGGGCTGGGGATTTGTAAGCTGAGATTTTCTTCAGTTTACTTTGAAACTCAGGACAACTTTGAGGGAGCAGTTTTAGATACAGCAGAAGGGAATCAACTGGAAGGACTGTGTATACATGCATACATGTGTATACATATGTGTGTATGTATGTGTGCATATGTATACAGATCACCCATATACACTGTGTAGGTGTATATACATGTGTGTATATGTAATATGTATGTGCACACACACATATATTTTGTTGGTGACTGCTGGCCAGCTTAAAATAGCTTTGATTCGCAAGTCTGGGAAGTGACCCAGCAAGTTCAATAAAACCCCTCTGGGGTCCTGTTCTTTGGTGTTAAAGCTTACAGCTCTGACACCTTGGGAAGGCTGCTGGGAGCTGTTGGCTCCAGAGGGGAGGGGGCTGTGGTGCCTGCTCAGGATGCTTCCTCTCCTCTAGATTTCCCCAGCAGATTTAAAATCTCTGTGGTATGTGTCTGCACGGCTTCCTTCTGCTAACACAGGTCTCAGTGTCCCCCCTTGACTCAAAACATCTGAGGGTGACTGTGGCCCCAGGGGACCCCTCTGCTGCTTCCAAAGCTGGCACCCTCCTGCCCTGTGACCAGGCACTAAAACGTTCCCTCCTTGTTTCAGAACAAGCTCACAATGCTGGACATTGCATCAAACAGAATCAAAAAGATTGAAAACATCAGCCACCTAACAGAACTGCAGGAATTCTGGGTAAGTGGAAGTTGCACTGGAGCTGTTTTTATTGAGTAAAGGTGAAAATCCCTGGGTCCGTGTCAGCCCTTGCAGGCCAGAGCCCATTACAATCAGAGTGTCTGCGCTAGCTAAAAATGGGATTCCAGCCAGCTGTGTTGAGTGCCCCCGGAGGGGCCCCAGCCCTGGAGTCAGGAGGACCTGAGTTCAAATGTGGCCTCAGACACTGGATAATTACCAGCTGTGTGACTATGGGCAAGTCATTTAACCCTGACTGCCTGACCTCCCCCCTCAAAAAAAAAAGCACCACTCCAGTATCTCAGAAGGATTAGACGCTCCTTGTCTTCACCAACAGTTCAGGGAAGGGGAAATCTGCTTTTCCAGGGTAGGGGGGAAAATGTGGTGTCAGAGAGAGGCTGACTCCATCCTCTAAGATGTGTCTGCTTCTCATCTCAGGGGATGGTGCTGAGCCAGCCGGCCTCTGCTCTGTGGGATCTAAGAGCTGGCCCTTTTCTTTCCTCCATCCTTAAAACATTGTGGTCCTTATTATTGGTTCTGGAACTCGGGACCAGAAGATGCAGCAGCTCAGGACCCCAGGGAGGCTGTGTAGACTATAAGAAGCCTCACTGATCATCCAGGACTCTTGGGCAAGAAGTCAGGGAGCAGAAGAATTGTTCTTTAGGGAAGCCAAAGCCAGAGTCTTGGGAGGGACCCACAAGGACAGCATCCAGGCAGACCCAATTAGAGTCCAGGGGATCAGCATAGGCTGAAGCGTGGGCAAGGAGAAAGCAGAGTCATGAACGAGACCCTCCAAATGGGCCGGAAAGGACCCAAGGCCATCCAAGAACAGGGCCAAGGGACCCAGGAAAGCAGCTCTGGGCCATGTCTGTGCATGAAGGAATGGGGAGCGGTGGCACTTGGGCCCCCTCAGGGCCTGCCTACAGCCCAGCAACTCTCCCTGACAGATACCTGCCCCTCAGTCCATCCAGGAATGTTTGGGGATCCATAGATGGATTGCAAACCAGAAATAACAACCTATTGAATAAAAGTCTAAAGTGAGGGGTACTTCTAGAGCCTATTGCCAGCTCTGGAGGAGGCACTCGGCTTTAATCCATTCTTTTGTTGGCCCAAACCCTCTTTTCCATCTCAGGTTGGTATGAAGTTGGCATTTATATGTGGGGATGGTTGTGAGCTTAGAAAGTCCTTCCCTAAATTGCAGGCCAGGATTCCAGATCCTCTTTATTTACTAAACCTTCCTCAGGTTTGGGGGGGCCTTTTGCAGATGATGGGTGGGTAACACCCCAGGCTGTTGTGAATGTTCTCCCCCTGCCCCGTCCTGCCTGGCAGCAATGTGCCCTGCAACATGGAGTGCCCACATTTCCCTCTCATGGTTGGTAAAGATGGATACATTGAAGGTCACAGGGCCCTTGTCCTATGAGGATAACCACCGGCTTCAGCAGAGAGGACACAGTGATGCCCTCTGCCTTATTCCTCCCCATGCCCGCTGTCCCAGGCCAACAGATCCCTCTCTGTGTCCGCCTTGCTGCCCCTTTGGAACACACCAGCCGCCACCACTTTTCACCACACACTCACTAGGGGCTCTGTGGAGACGGGTGACGCCCACTTTAAAGAGTGAATTTTTTGTTTATTGATTGATATAGGAATCATGATTCCAGATGTAAAGGCTGTGTGAGTCCTTCAGACCCTTGCCAGCACCCTAGCCCAAGGGCCTTAATGTAAGCACAAGGTAATGCCACAGAATTCCATGCCGACTCCAGAGATGTCGCAGGTAGACAAGTAGAAGGCCAGAGACGCTTCTATTTCCTGATCCCTGTCCTTCCCTCCTCTTCTCGCAGTAGCCACACCACCTCCTCTGCAGCGTGCAGAAGCTCAGTGGGGTGGGAAGCAGGATACCCACTCCCCATTTCCATTTAGGACCTTTTAGGCAAAAGAAGCCTCACAGAGAGAGCCAGTCCTTGCCAGCAGGCTCAGGCTTCTTCCTCAGGACCCAAGATCCCCAGGCTGAGTGGGTGGGTTCTAGACCACAGAGATGGTGCAGTACCCTCCTTGGTCCCCTGCAGCTTTCCTTGGGGCTCACACCAGGAGGGCAAGCGGGGGCCTTCATCCAGGTGGCAGCTGGCTCGCCTTTTCTTCTTGTGGCTCAGTGCTGCAGGCTCAGAAGATGCCTGACCCATTGGCCATTCAAAAAGAAAAAGTCTTTAGCAAGTAGGAGGATTCTGTGCATTTTCAGTTACTTTGGATTCTGCCATTCCTTCCTCTGATGCTGGATGTGGAAATGCCTGTAGTTTATTTAGCTTGCTGAGGGAGGGACCAGTGTCATGGGCACGTGGGCACGAGGCATCTCTCAGCTGCTGTGTAGAGCACCTGGGGTTGGCGTGGGGCTGGCAGTAAGCTTGGCGGGGATGTAGCGTGAGGCCTGAAGGGCTGCTCTTTGAGCAGCTGTTAGCAGGTACAGTGACCACACACCTGCCTCGATTCCACTCGCCCCCTGCGGGTCACTGCCTGGCCTCAGGGATGTCCCTCCTAACCAGACCTTTTTGCTGTCCATGCGCTTCGCAGATGAATGACAATCTCATAGACAGCTGGAGTGACTTGGATGAATTAAAGGGAGCCAAGCACCTTGAGACAGTTTACCTGGAGCGTAACCCTCTGCAGAAGGACCCCCAGTACCGGCGTAAGATCATGCTCGCCCTCCCCACCATCCGGCAGATCGATGCCACCTTTGTGAGGTTCTGAGTCTCGCCTTTCCTCACCCTCCCTCCCCCCACAGCAGTGCCCTGGCCACGGGCTTTTTAACCCCCCTCTCGCTCCCCGAGTCTTCGACTGACCAACAGCTATCAGCAGCCAATAAAGAACCACTGAACGATCACGTGCCTGAGTACGATGCACCCTCTTACGATTGTTTTTGAAATGTTACTATTATTAAATCTTGCAACACAATGTTTCCTAGTTCAGAGTTGTCGATTATTCCAGCAGAGCATTGCAGCCACCTGAAGTGCATGGGGCCGGGTGCATGGTTTGGGGGGCTGTCTCTGAGTAGGGAGCACCTCCCTTCTGGATCCCGGCCCTCCAGGGCAGTCCCCCTCCTTGCTTGGCCTTGTTGAAGCTAACAGTAACGTGATGCCTCTTGGAAAACAAAAGTATTCTGGCCAAAGACCACTCTGAGGGCTGCCTGCCCAGCCTGCATGTTTTCTCCTTGCCCCATCCCCCCCACACCCCAGACTTGGTTGGTGATCTTGGCTGGGCCTCTACCTGGGTCTGTGGCTTTGAGGAGTGAGAGCCTGTTTCCTCCGCTAGAAAATGACCTTGTTTGACTGTCATCACCAAAGGCCTTTTCATCTTATTCCACAATCCCGAGACTGAGTGGTGACAGTCCCCCAAGCCCTCCTCCCACCCTGGTGGCCCCTACCTGGGCCCTCGCCCTCTCCTCGGGGACCTTAGGCCAGACACTGCCCCTTCAAGCCTCACTTTCTCCGCCAGCCAAACAAGAGGGCTGGACTAGATCATTGCGGAGGTCTGGCCCAGCTTTCCGGGCGTCTTTTACACTATTCTGGCCATCCCCCACGTCTGGAATGCCCTTGCTCCCTCTTCACCCACACCTCTTACAATCTCGGGCTCCCTCAAGGCTCAGCCTCCTTGGTGAGGCCCACCCTGATGCCCCCGCCCTACCTCCCCCCTTGATATTATTTTGTATTAACTGTGTACATCTTGTTTTCTTCCTCTAGTATGTGAGCTCCTTGAGGGCAGGGATTCTTTCCTTTCTGTCTGGCAAACAGTAGGTGATCAATAAATGCTTGTTGAATGAATTAATGTGATCCTATGAGATTTTCAGCTGAAATTTCTGTTCTCATGTAGATGGCACGTCCTCATGTAGAGGATGTAGCGGGGGTTCACTGTCACAAGACAAGTTCCAGTCCTGCTATAGGTGTGGAAGATTCACAGAGCACTTCCTGTGTTATCGCCTTTTAACCTTACAACCTCAAGAGGGAGGCACACATGATTCCCCCTTTTACAGGAGGAAAATGGAGGGAATAAGTGACAGCCATCCTTCACTAGCTCTCACCCCTCCCACATCCAACATGGCCCTGAGGCCTGTGACTAACTTCTGCCATGTCTCTCAGATCCGCTCCCTTCTATGATGACGACGCCCCCTTGGTACAGATCCCATCACCTCACACCTACATCATCACATGGCCTGCTCATGGGTCTGCCCCATGTCTGCACCTGCTCCAGTTCACCCTGTATCCAGTCACCAAAGCACAGGATCACTCCTACTCTCCTTAACTTGCTTCAGTCCTCTGCCTCTTTGCCCCTTCAGCCCCCAGAAATAGCACATGAGCCCCCAAGGACAGCCTGACACAAAGAGATGTGCTCAAATCCAAGTGGCTGTCGGGATAACGCCCATTCCTCTGGTACTTGATAGGGTACCGAGCCCTTCACCTGTGGGATCTCATGGAAGCCTCACCACAATTCTGGGGCAGGCTGAGTGTACCCCCATTCTACAAAGGAGGAAAACAAGGCCATGGGGAAGAAAGCCACTTGCCCAGGGCCACACAGCTAGGACTCAGTCTTCCCAAACAGTTTTCTCCAGCAGTTTCCCAAACAATTTGGTAACTTCAGATTCTTTGTGTTAACTTGTCTCAGGAGGTTCAGAGAGGGAGAGGACCGATCTACGGAGTCCTTTGTAACCACATACTGTGTCAAGTGCTATAAAGAAAAGCTGGAGCAGCCCTGCTGGCATAAACTACAAACATACACCTAGGTACTTAGTGGGTGTAGACAGCCAGGCAGAGCTGATCTCAGAGCGATCTGGTCCTTCAGTCTGATTTGTAGATTTGTCCCAGTGTTCTAGCCTCTCGGGACCTTGTAAAATCCTCACCAGCACACTCTCCAGCATCATGCCCTCTGCTGTCTATGCCTTTCTCCAAGTCGTTGATGACGCTGGAGGCCGACTTCCCAAGGGACGCAGAAGGAGCCATGCCTGACATGGGTCTGAGCTATTCATGACTGAGTTGGTTCTCAGCCACTTACCTTCCCCGTGGTCTCACCCACCTCTCTGGGGAAGCTCTCACTAGAGCTACACCTATGATTCATTTATCAGCTTAGCAACTGTTGACAAAAGGAATTAGGGGCAGTGGTGAGTGGGAAAACCAGCCAAGACCACATGCAGGCACAGTCCTAACCTCCCCAGGGCATTTTCTATTCCATGACATCTGCTTCTCTCAAAACAGGCTCCCCAGCCTCTGGGGGATTGTACTAGCTGAGGATGCCAACACTGGCTCACCAGTCATCAGTCTCCCACCCCATCACCCAATGACAAAAAGATGGAAAAAGCAGAAGAAAATAAAAGGCGTATGCTATTAAAATGGGTCAAGGAAAAATCATCTATCAGTCATCACACTACCTAAAAATCATATTTTTTTAAAGTTTGCATACTATAAGAAATCATAAAACCAGCTCAGAAAATGAAAACAGGAGAATCCATTCATTGCCTCCGACCCTCTCCCCCCCATCCCCAAAAAAGGAAAGAGGTTAAGTGTGGCATGACGAGCCGACTCTGTTCACATCACTGCCCTTTCTAAGGGTTCGCTAACCACCCCTTTAATTATATACTCTAGAATTTTGCCAGGAATTAAAGTCATACTCAATGGCCTCCACTTTGTGGATTCCATTCTCTTTTCCTGTTGTGAAGTCCCTGCCCTCAAGCAGCTCACCATCTACAGAAGCCAATGAAGAAGGCTGGTGACAATGATTTTTCGCCCAGGTTCAAACTTACATGAACCCCCGGCAGGTGGCATCTCTCTGTGGGTGAGGTGGCTGGAAAGATCTATCAAATTCCATCTGTTCCACAACAAAGGGAGTGGGTCCTAACTCATGAATGCCTGTGGTGTTGGGAGAGAGCATTGGGTGCCAAGGATGGCAGAGGCCTGAATTTGGAGTCAGAGCACCTGTGTTCACATTTTAGCTCTGTTTCCCACCCTTTGCCCTTGGGCAGTCCACCTCTCTTGCAGGGCCTCAGCAGCTCCTCCGTAAAATGAGAAGGCTGGGCTAGAGGACTTCTGAGCTCTCCTGAGCGCCACATTTCTGATCCAGGCGCTGGTGGATTGGACAGAGGTTTGGATGATTACGACATCCCTTGTGGTTCTCCCCAGTAGAATGTCAAGTCCTTGAGCCCCGAGACAGTCCTGCTTCTGTGCTCATGCCCCCAGTGCCCAAAACTTAGTTGGTGCTTCATACATGCTGGAAGATGGATTTCTTCCTCTAGGGGAAGCAAGGGTGAACTCTGATTCTCCACTTCCACCACTCTGCCAGGAAAGTTTTGTAGCCCCCTTTATGATGCTGAGAGCACAGATTGTGATGGAACAAGGTACTGGGCAGGCATCAGTCAGGACACAGGTGCCTTGAGGACCCCACAGCTCTTCATCTTTAATCAGAAACAGAGGCCCTGAACCAATCAGTGGAGACAATTCAGCTCCATGTACGTAAGCTATCTCTGCCAGCCACGTAGGGGCAGTTGGGTTGGGGCCGTGTGAGCTCTTGGAGGGGAGGGATCCTTGAGTGAAAAGCAGGATGGCTTCATGTCCCACAGAGCACCAGGCACCAGGCTTCTCATTGAGGCCGTGCTCCACAGGTGTTTGCTGGGTGGACGGAGAGGGAGATGGATGAATCAGTGGATAAACAGTGAATGAACAAATGGGCAAACCTGAAGAAACACATATTTTCTAAGGGAAAAAGCAACTTACACCTAGATATAAACTTGTGATGGTCAATTGTAATATCACAAATATCTAGTACATGTTTAACCTTAATATTCAGGGAAAAGAAGTTGGTATTATACCCACCCGTTCTTCATCATCACATTTCCCATCCTTTCAGGGTTTTAAACTAGCCATAGCAGTAAAGTGTTACCATCTACTAGGTTATTTTTTTCTAATCTCCCTCTCTCTCTCTCTCTCTCCTTCCCTCCCTCCTTCCCTCCGTCCCTCTCTTCCTCCTCTCTGTCTCTCCCATCTCTCCCTTCTTTTCTATCTCTCTCCCTCTCTCTCTCCCTCACTCCCTCCTTCCCTCTCTTCCTCCTCTCTGTCTCTCCCATTTCTCCCTTCTTTTCTGTCTCTATCCCTCTCTCTCCCTCATTCCCTCCCTCCCTCTCTTCCTCCTCTGTCTCTCCCATCTCTCCCTTCTTTTCTGTCTCTCTCCCTCTCTCTCTCCCTCCTCCCCCTCCTCTCTTTCTCCCATCTCTCCCTCTCATCTTCCCTATCTATCTCTCCCTACTTTTCTGTCTCTCTCCCTCTCTCCCTCACTCCCTCCCTCCCTCTCTTCCTCCTCTCTGTCTCTCCCATCTCTCCCTACTTTTCTGTCTCTCTGTCTTTGTCTCTGCCTCTCTGTCTTCTCCTCCTGCCTATTTCTTCCCTCTCCTTTGCATTCGTTTTACTTGAGTCCCAGTTTCCAAATGGACAGGAATGTTTCCAATAGATTTATCCATCAGCATTTCTTTGCATAGAGCCTTGTTCTCTGCAGAGGAAAGTCATAGGATCTGAGTTGGAAGGGACCTGATAGCTTCCTTGGATCTAGTCCCAATCTCTCATTCCACAAATGAAGAAGCTTAAGCCCACACTGCTTAAATAACTGACCTGAAGTCACAAAGCTAGAAAGCAGAAGACACAGAGTTCACAGATTCACTTCCAAGTTGGAAAGGCCTTCTGAGGAGTCTAACACACCTGACTAAGAATCCCGAGTATGCCTAGAGTTAGAGTATCTCTAACAAAGGGTCCCCTCGTCTCTACTTGAAGACCTCCAGTGAGTGAGAGCCAACCCCCTGCCAAGGTGGCCAGTTCCCACCTCAAATGGCTCTGCTTGGAGGTTTTTCCTGACATCAAGCCAAAACTGGACCCTCTGCATCTGCTCCCTATTGTTCCTGGTCGTACCTTCTGGGACCACACAAAGCAAGTCTCTTCCCTCTTTTCTAAAGCAGTCCTCCAATACCTGAAAGCACTTCTCGTGGCCAACCCCTCTACCCCCCCCCCCCCCACTCCTCTTCTCCTGCTTAAATGGTCCCAGGTCCTCCAGCTGGTCTTTCTGTAGCATGGTCCCAAGTCCCCTCCCATCTGGTCACCCTCACCTGCCAGTCATCAATGTCCTTCCTGAAACACAAGACTCTACATGAGTCCAGTCAGGCTGGAATAGGATGGCACTGGGCTCTCCCTGGTCCTGGATGTAGCCTCTGAGGGAAGGCTGAGAGCCACCATTAATTAGTAGCTACCACATCACACTTTTCACGAGAATTGTCATCTTGCTCTCCCATGCTGTATTTGTCCATACAAGTGGATTTTTTTCTTAACTCCATTTCAGACTTTATCATATTAAATCCAGCTCATTGTTTTCTCCTGTTGACTACAGGTCCTCAGACTCCAAACCCACTGCCCTCCCTCCCAGCATGCATGCCCTCAGATGACTCACTACACCTCTTTCCTGGGAAATGATGGACAAAAGCCAGACTTCATTAGCAGTTGAGGCTATAGTAAAGTACCAGGAGCCACAGAATTCCCCAGACTGGGAATCCTGACTTAAGGTAACAGTTGAGTACAGGCATGGGTCAGGCAGCTCCCAGACCAAGCAGCAGACCTCAGAGGGCCCCTCTTCTCAGCTCCTTCTGCCTGGATAGAGACAGAGAGCTGGTCCCAGCAGTCAGCATGTCTCTAGTGGTCCCATCGAAGCAGAAGGTCTATGTGTCCAAGCCCAGCAGGCAGAAAGGGCATAGGAAAGGAGGTTAAGGACAGCCACATGGCCTGGCAAACCCTGTTCTCATTTATCTCGGTAAACAAATATCTCCCCTACCCAAGATTTCCTCTATTGACAATTCCTTTCACAGAAACAAATAGCACCCAGTAACTAGCGCATGAACTTGATGATGCCTGAGGTGTAGAGGGATTTCCCAGGCTTACACAGCAAACTTGCCTCCCCCACCCCTTCCTGACTCAGGGGTCCACCGTCTAACTGTTGGACCACCCTGGATCCGGCAGTCAAATCACCTGCTCATCTAAGGAAATGAATAGAAGTTATTTATGCTATGACTTGCATCAAGAGATGTACAAACCTGGTTTTCATTTGCACAGACAGAGACCTAGGAGACAAAAATCTGAGCCTGCTGCAGGTAATTCACTGACTTTGGGGCCTCAGGTCCCAGCAGCTGATGGTATGGCCTTAGGGCATCCTGCTCTCCCACCCCATGTCCTCCTCCAGGAAAGTGATTGACCTTGGGAGAGCCTGAAACTGATGGGCCTGGCCCAGTCCTGGAGGCAGCAGGGAAGCTGGAAGTGAGGAGCAGAGCCCTGGACCCTCCCACTTAAGCCCAGAAGCCCAAGGTTTATCCTGTTCTTATTTGCCTTTTCTGCTCAGCAAGGACACCTGGGGTGAGGGGGGCAGACTACAATTGGATGGATGGACGATAAAGAGCCAGCCATTGGTTTCTCAGTTTCTGAGGAGAGCAGCCTCAGCACTGATGGGAAGGCTGCAAGCCTTGGCTTGGAGGAGGCTGTTGGTCCAGCCTGGTAGAGGATTCGAGATGGAGGGGAGGTGGTGGAGGGTGAACTAGGACAGCTCCTTGCCTTCTTGTAAAGGTGAAAATTAATTATCTTCATTCTGTCCAATTCAACTGATATTTGTAATAGAAAAGTCATCATAAAAAGTTACTCAAGTGTTCTCTCCTCATCCCACCATCTGCCCCAAGCCTTTCTTCCTCCTCCTCCTCCTCTTCCTCCTCCTCCTCTGTGGGGAGCCAAAATAGATCTGATCCAGGACTCAGATAAGAGACCTTAATTATGTACCCTAATTCCTCTCGAGGTGACGCGGCTTGCAAAGGCTGGCTCCCCGGAAAGAACCTCAGGAGTGCACCTTAATAAAACACTATATCATCATCATCCTTATCATTACTAAAAAAATACCAAATAACACGGGGACAAGGACACTGGCAGCTGGGGCAGGGGATCAAGACAGGCTTCCTCAAGGAGCAGCTGCCCCACATGAAGCTTGGACCTGCTCCATCTCACACCTGGGCTGGCTTCCCCTTCCTGAGGCAGCCTAGTGGCCCCCGCCCCGCCCTGGGGTTCACCGTATTGGTGCAGAATTTAAACATGTCAATAAGCATGTATTAAGTATTTACTTAATTCATTAAGAATTAAGTACCTACTATGTGCCACAAATTGTACAGGGGGAGGAGGGGCTGGGAATGAAAAGAAAGGCACAAACAGTCACTACTCTCAAGGAGCTTCTAGTCTTTGGAGGGAGACAGTGCAGATGACTATGTGTGAACAAGATGAAGCGGGATAAATTGGAGATAAGACAGAGGGAAGGCACCAGGGGGGAGAGGAGGGAGAGGAGGAGGAGAAGGAGGAGGAGGAGGAGGAGGAGAAGGAGGAGGAGGAGGAGGAGGAGGAGAAGGAGGAGGAGAGTGTTGAGGGTCCACCCAAGGGCCAGCCTCAGGTGTGAGCGCAGACGTGGGTGAGAAGAAAAAAATAACCAGGGGGTAGTTCAGGAAAGAACCATGAACTCCATTTAATGATTTTATGAGTCAAGATTGTAAAAGTTTATTGTTACGCAATACAGCCGGCAGGGGGGTTTAGGAAGCCTGTGAAAGTGCAGGAATTAGAGATACAGATTATATAGCCACAATAACATAAATCAGGTATCAATTATGCTAACTAGGCGAGTGAGGGAGGGATTAGGGAGGAGTTAAGGAGTGATCAGTGCTTAAAGGGACATACACTTTTTATATCAACTACCAGGCGTATTGCCCATAATTCACTGGGAGAAAGCCCACGGGATAAGGGGGGAGGCTACCAGGAGGTGTGGTTTTTGCCTTGAAATGTCACCTAAGTCAACTAGCAGTCAGTTCTGCCTGAGAGGTGCCCAGTCTGTTACCCATCAATGTCCTGTTTGACAAGATGGATGTTGGGTAGCTAGGCTAATTGGGGATCCAGGATGTGCTAATTGGAGAAGAATTAGCTTACTGATAGAGCATTGAAGGATTCATAGGTGCAGCTGGCCACTAGAACAATGGGGCTATACATTTCTCTAAGCTAAAGTGATTGCTTGGATAGTTTAATGAAGGATTCATAGGTGTAGCTTGTTATTATACCAAGCAGGGATAAAGCAGCTCGTGAATTGTAGCTGGGCAGAGTGCTGCCCTAGGGAAGAGGCAGAGTTAATGCTTTTAGGCTGAGGGAAATGTGACTTTACACCTTGATTATCTGAAGTTCTGGGGACAAAAGTTTTTGTTGGAGTCAGGATCTCAGATAAAAAAGTCTTTTTAAGTGCATTCCTGAGGTTCTTTCTGGGGAGCCAGCCTTTGCAAGCCGCCTCACTTCGAAAGGAATTAGGGTACATAACTAAGGTCTCTTATCTGAGTCCTGGATCAGATCTATTTTGGCTCACCACAGAGATGGAGGAAGAGGAGGAAGAGGAGGAAGAGGAGGAGGAGGAAGAGGAGAAGGAAGAGGAAGAGGAGGAGAAGGAGAAGGAAGAAGAGGAGGAGGAGGAAGAAAGGCTTGTGGCAGATGGTGGGATGAGGAGAGAACACTTGAGTAACTTTTTACAATGCCTTTTCTAAAGAAGGAAGCAAGGTACAGAGGAAAAATGCAGGAATAGATAGGCAGAGGGTCTGGGTTCCAGTCTGGGCTCTGCTCCTTACCACCTGGGTAACCTGGAGCTTCACCTCACTGGGCCTGGGGACTCTTCTGGAAAGTAAAGGGGGGAGGAGAATTGGATTGCTGGCCTCTAAGGTCCTGATCAGCCCTAAATCGAACCTCGTATTGATTTCAGGGTCAGTCCCTGGGCTGAGCACAGTCATTCCTTCTCTGGTCCATTTTCTTGTCTTTTTCTTCTTATCTACCAACAGAAGAGTAGATAGGATTAGGGGAGGGGTGGAGAAGGGGTGCTAGAAACTGGCATTTGGAGCCTAAACCAAGAGACAAGCATTTCTCAGTAGGTTAAAACCTCTTGTCTGCATAACAAATGAGTCCTTCCAACTGTACTGAGCACATCCCTGCCTTCTTAGACCTTAGATTCTTCAAGGCTCTGTGATGTCCCTGGAGTGGAGATGCCCTCCATCAGTGCAGATCACAGCCCTTCTACACCTCAGTAGACAATCTTCAGGGGTCACTGTGATGAAGGAAGCCCACCCCCCCACTCCCAAGCCACACTGTCCTCAGCGATGACCAGCACAGGTGGTTACTTAGCAGAAGCTGCCTCGTCTTGAGGACCTCAGCTTCAGCTCCATATTGCAATGAGGCCTCAGAGGAGTATTTAGTAAGGAAAGAAGAGCCCCAGGATTGAATTTAGCCATTTCTTACTGAGGAGGCGTCATCCCTCAGAAATATGAGATGATGGAATGTTAGAGCTGAAAGGAAGCCTAGACACGAGCTCACTTGAGGAAACAGAGGCTCAGAGAGGTTTCCAAACTGGCCATTGGTCGTTGTGCTCATGTCGGACTTGAAGTCAGGAAGTTCAAACTTGCCTCAAGCTCTGTCTGTCCATGGACACTGTCCTATGACCCAAGAAGAGTTTCCTCATACAGCTGTGCTGAGTCTTAAACAAGGCCATACACGTGGGGCATTTTGCTACAGTAAATGTTAGGTACTATTATTTTTTTAATTATCAAGCATTTCTTTTTTTTTCTTCCTACCACAAACGGAAGAAACGAAAAAGGAGAAATACAAAACACTCACATGAAGTCAGCTTGGTCAAGCAAAATAAGCATCTCCATTGGCCCTCCCAGAAATCTGCTCCTCATCCCTCTGTCATGAAGAGCGCGGCATTCTTACCAGTCCTCTGGAATCTAACCGTTGTGTGGGTCAGAGCCCCACCCCTTCACAACCAGTCATTTTATGGTGTCAGTGTTGTTGTATAAATTGTTCTGCTCCCTTCACTCCGCAGCAGTCCGTACATATCTCCCCAGGTTTCTCTGAAACTATTTCTCCATTTCTTACAGCACAGTAGCATTCCACTGCATGCTTAATGTCAAAATTTGTTGAGCCATTCCCCCACTGATGGGAACCCCTTGGTTTCCAGTTCTTTGCCACCACAAAATGGGCTGCCATATAAATATTTTTATAGATACAGGTCCTTTTCCTCTTTCTTTGATCTCTATGGGGCATAGGCTTACTAGTGGTACAGCTTGGCTCCAAGGGAAGACAGAGTGTAGCCACTTTGCGTGCATAATTCCAAACTGTTTTCAAGAGTAGTTAGGCTGATAAGCAGTTCCACCAACAATGCATGGAGAACCATACCTGTTTTCCGTATCCCTTCCACCATTTGTCATTGTTACCTACTATCATTATCAACATCAGCATCATTATTACAGAGATGCTCTGACATGTAATGGGCCCAGATCGCTGGGCTTTGGGAATTTCTAGCTTTTCTTCTCTTGCTGTGAAGCGACTGTGAAGTTACTGCTTCTCAGGGCTTGGCAGCAGAGCCACTGATAGGGGATCTCCTAGGATCACAGAATCTCAGAGAGGAAAGGGATAGCAGAAGCCAGGGACTCTAAGCCCACCCCAGACCCATGACTGACACCTTCAGAAGACCTGATCTATTCAGCTTCCCCTAGAAGCTTTCTGAGGATCGCCATCTCCAGCCTCCGGGGTGTTCCCAGCAGGTCCTCCTGCCTAGCATGCCATCCTTCCCCCTCACTACCTGAGCAGCTTTTCCAGATCTCTGTCTTTGCCCCCCAGCTGTACCCTACCCTCTACTCAACCCAAGTCAATTCAACATGCCAATCAAGGACTGTTGCATGTGCTGGGGATACAAAGAGTCGCCCCTGCTCCCTAGGAGCCTCAATTCTCCAGGGAAAGAGGCTCCAGTGTGAACTCAGAGAAGTCACAGTATCTGCCTCTGATTTCTCCCCAAAACTTAGAGCTAGGGGCAGGCTCCGCACACCCCCTCAGCCTTCCCCCACTCCTTACCTTTCTACTGGCCCTGTGCCTCCCCATTGTAGGTAAATGACAGATACTCATTGAAGTAGCAGCTTTTACCTTTGTCCTTCTCCTTGGGGAGTGTGTCCGACCCTCCCTGACCCCATTGGGGGCTTATTTGGCAAAGACACTGGAGTGTTTTGCCATCTCCTTCTCCAGTTTATTTTACAGTGTCTGAGGCCAGATTTGTACTCAGGTGCTACTGACTCCAGGGCCGGTGCTCTATCTACGAGGCCACCTAAAATTCCACAAATAGATGAATTTGGAAGAGGAAAGGAGAATGGATGTCCCAGACATTGCTAGGGAAATAGCCACAGAGGAAGAGACTGAATTCAGTGTTATAGACAAATCCATGCAAATGGAACCAGGTTTTGAAATTCAAATAACCAGACTGTCGAGGCAGGAGCAGGTGTGTGGCTCCTGGCTCCATCCCAAAGATGCTAAAGTCTTAGAGCTCAGATAGATTCTACCCCAAGGCCTAGAGGTTCCTGGGAACTTTGAGGTCCTTAGTGAGAGGCAAGCCAAGGACAGGAGGGACACTTCTGCATTCCCCATTGGATAAAGGGCACTCCCCTTTGATTCTCTACCTGGCTGTTCCTGTTTTCCCCCTCATCTGCCCAAATGCACCTCGAGAACTGGCCATTGAAATGAACTTTTTACTGCTTGAAGGAGGGAAGAGTGCCTAGTGATCAAAAGCCCCTGGTTCCTTTCTAACTTCCTTCCTCAGCTTATTTGGCTTAATCTCTATGGGCCTCAGTTTTCCCATAGGTCAAATGGGATAATATATACCACTCCCCTCTCCTGGTTCTCCTGCTATGTGTCTGACTTCTCCTTGTCAGCCTCCTTTGCTCTGCTCTGGGTCCTTTCTGTCCTACTTCACTGGGTGATCTTAAGAACATTCACTGATTTCATTACCATCTCTGTGTTCATGTTTCTCCAATCTGCCTCTCCTGCCCCAACCTCTCTGCTGACCTACAGCCTCTCACCTCCAACTGCCATTCAGACAGTCCAGTATTATATTATAAAGACACATATTTTACAAAGTCTCAGTATGGCATATGATTCCAATTCTCCTGTTTAATGTCTTAATAAATGCGTGCTGAATTTACTTTGCTTTCGTGTCAGGGTTTCTAAGCTTCGGATTCATGAGATCTATGGAAAAACTCCAAAGGGTCCATGAATCTGAGTCTCTAAAAAACATTTCGATAGTTGTGTTTCAGAATAACTGGTTTCCTTCATAATACCTTATTTTATTTTGCACATTTAAAAACATGATTCGGAGCAGTCCACAGGCTTCACTGGACTGTCACAGGCTTTGCAATGACAGAAACAAAGGTTAAATTAAGAACCCTTGTCCTATCGAGAACTTATTTCAGTTCAACAAGTGTATGTGCTACTGTGTGGTGATTTGGCATTTGCTAATGTCAGAAATATGCTTAGTCTATGAATAAGTAATATTGCTTGGAAAGCCAGGAAGGTTTTCATTACGGTTATTTTCATGTTTTCTTGCTGAATAAATGGGTAGCTCCCTTAATGGAGTATGCCATCTCAGATAAATGTGAGCCCTTTAATCTGGCTTCTATTCAAATTTCCCACCTTGTTCTCCATTAACTAGGTGCAGCCTCCCCTCACATAGCTTGGAAAGCATGTGTACAAGCCTCTAACCCCCTGCCTGATCAGAAGCCTGGCCCTGCTGGATCACAGCTGGGATTAGAGCCAGTCACCTCGGCCCCACATTCGGCTATCAAAGATAGGGGCACTTTTAATTATGTGGAAACAGAATTCCTCTCATCATTTCCCACACTAATACTTCACCTTAAACATATTTTCAAAAGGAAATAAAAACATAAAAATAACCTAGCTCCCAAACCCCAAAATATTTTAGATTTTTAGAATATTTTACTTTTCTCCCCCAAAAGCTGGGACAATTTACTTTTTGTCCTGTGCAGTTTTCATGTATAATTTCTTGAAATATAACTCTGAAAAAACAGTCTTTTAAAAAGCCCTTCGTGTTTCAAATGGAGCTACTTGACTATTCTCTAAACTCAAGTCACTCTAGCTTTCATTGCTTTGCCAGTAGTAGCCCCCAGCCCAAACCTCTGTGGCTCATTGTTAGGTTTTGATGGCCTAGAATGAGTATAAACAGCAATTGCTTTCTGTTCTGGTCAGAAACTTTGAGGGTCTTCCCCTCCCAGGGTGATATTTTTGGGATAGTAGATTACCTAGCACTTAGTCATTGAATGGGTCTCAGACAAACCAAGACGTGGGAAAGCCCTTATTTTAGAAAAACCAAGGTCATGGGTTACATCCTAGGCCACCAGCAGCCGGTCATCTTGACTTTTGTCTAGCCACTGGACTTTGATGACTCTGGAGGACAAAATGAGGCTGATAGATTTGCAAAGCTCTGCCTCTATACCAATGGAATCATGGGTCCAAAAAAAATGGAGATAATAATGACCTCTCTCCATTATTCATAAATGGATGAGAATGAAGATAATAATGTGGACTCCCTCATAGGGTAACTGAAAATAGGAAGACCTGTTATTGCTCTTCAGAGCTCCCTCCTTCACCCCTCCCCTAGATGGCCTGGGAAGCCTCACACCCTTCACAACAGCTGCCAGAAAAGTCACCTCACTCACTCAGTTTCTTCTCCACAACAGATGGAGAGTTCCTGTGATCTCCTGATAGAATAAAGAGGAAAAGATGCTTGAGGAAAATTCTAGTAAAAATGACAGACCAGATTTGATTAACATCAGCCACAGGAATGAAAAGGGGAACCATTATGGAAGCACAAAGGACCCTCTTAAAATCTCAAAGGTAGGTAAGGTCTGGGAAAAGAGCAGAAAAGGCAGGTCTGCCTGGGGCCTCCTGGGCTCTCCTCACCTCTTCAGGCAATAAGCAGAACCATGAATACAGATGTATGAAATGGTCCCAGGAAAAGCAAATAAGTCCTACCCCCCAAGGGTCCCACTCCTAAGAAACAGACAGCTGTAGGATTCACACTCATCTTCTGTAGCAGCTACCTCACTGGCATACCCAGGATGGCTCCTAGCACAGGTCCTTAGATCTGCTTTACTAGGAAAGATAGATGTTTAAGGGGTCAACAATCTTTTTTAATTACACTCACTAGTCCAGGTGAAAGTCAGCACCCTGAACTTCAGAGAAAATACAAACAGAGAAAATCCAAGCAGAGAAATAAAGACCAACAGACAGGGCTTTGACTGTCTGAATCACCTATACACTCTACATATATCCCCTCCACTGACCAGGCTGATACCATCTCTTCACCAAGAGTCCTTGCTCTCTGGCACGCTCAGAAAAGAGAAAATAAAGGTGGTTGCTCTCTTGAGCAACTCTCTTTCATTTCTGCTCCAAGGCAGCCATTTATTCATTCATGTCATTCCTAATTAGCCTCCCAACCTTGCCTCCCCCTCAGTTTTCTCCACTTGGATCTCTCCAGAAGCAAGACCAAAGGGTGAAGGCAGAAAAAGACAATGAGCCTGAGCAGATCCATTGGCTCCCTTTTATACGCCAGTATGAAAAGGTGGTTCATCACATTGAAATCCATCCTCCCAGCCAACCCCTTTATCTTGGGGGCAGCTGCAGCCACTAAGAGTTCATCAGGAGCTGCCTTTTGTCCTCTTAGCATGGTACCAGTGGGTGTGCCCATCCCATATGGGGAGAGTCATCTGCAATTAGGGTTTACAAACTGAGACTTCCTCTTCTAAGTTCATCCACTTGATTAGGCAAGTCCCACCCCAACTCCTACTCTCCTTAGGTGACATCTTCTAAGACCCTCATGGGTCAGGACTGTCTTGCTTGTTTGTATTCATATTCCAGTGTTTATAATAGTGCCTGGTAGACAGTAACTACCTAATAAATCATCTATCCATCCATCTATTCATCCATGTATGCATTCACCCATCCATCTAGCTATCCACCCAACTATCTATCCATTCAACTATCTATCCATCTACTCATCTGTCCATGTATCTGTTCATCCACCCATCCATCCATCTATCCATCCATCCATCTATCCATCTACCTATCTAACTAATTAGCTAGCTAGAAGCTTCTCTGATTAAGACCTCATATCAGAATCACAGTATTTTAAAGTTGGAAGAGGCCTCAGAGATGTCCAATGCATACCTGGGAAAGGATACCCTCAAAGACATGCCCAGCAAGTAGCCAGTGCTAGATGGGTTGAGGAAGAGCCCACTGCTTTCCACTCTGGAATGGTGCTGATTGTTAGGAAGTTCATGCCTACCTTGAACCTAGACTGACCTCTTTGAACATCTGCATTTGGCTCCTCCTAGTTCTACCTTCAGTCTCATTTCTCTCCCCACTTTGATCCCTTCAGATACTTGAAGACAGCCAGCATGGGGCCCCTGAGCCTTCTCTTCTCCTGACTCAGTCTCCCTAAATTCTCTTTACCCTCTTCCTACAGCTCCTCACTTGCACCCAGACTCCCCAAAGTATCTACATCAACCCCTTAAAGGTCTCTGGACAATGGCAGGACTCTGCCTGCCTCCTCTGGGACAGCTCCCAATGGGCAGGGGATAACAGCTAATGTCCATAAAGCTCTTTATAGTGGGGGGAGGCTCATTTCATCCTTACAATAACCGTGGGAGGTACATACTATAATTATACTCACTTTGCAAATGATAAGACTGAGACTGAGAAACATTAAGCAACTTGCTGGAAGTCACAAAGTTAGTGCAACCAGGATGTTTCTGAAGCAGAATTTGAACTCAGGTCTGCCTGAATCCAAGTCATCCAACATCCTATCCCCTGTGCCACTTAGTGGCAATTAATAATAGTAAAGAAATTAATCATAACAGTAACAGTAAGCTGCATGTGCATAGCACCTTCATATTTTTCGATTAACATGTGCTATCCCTTCAGCCAACTGTAGGCTCCATGAGGGCAGGCGCAGTGTCCTTTCTAAACCTTGTATGTTGAAATCCCCAAATGGGGTCACCAAGAGTCAGATATGACTGACATGGCTGAACCACAAGAGATGCTCTCATGCCCCAGAACAGCACCAGGGACAGACCCTGCCCACACCTCCTGTTCAGAAACAGGCTGGGAAGGGCAGGGTCAGTGTGTTCCCTGTTCACTCTTGTGCTTGGTTTCTCATTTCTTTTTAGGTGATGGAACACAGTCAGTCTCACTTGAATGACAAGAGTATCCCAGACTTCAGCACAGAGCCGGAAAGGATAGGTAAGCTCTGGGGCCCAAATACCAAAGGGTTGCACCACGATGTGGTGACCACCGGGATGGAAGGAGCCTGCCGCACAGCTGCCACAAGGAGATAAGGATGAGGGAGACTTTTCTAGGTCATAAACAAACCCTAATTTGCTATGGAAAGTTCCTCTTCCCTCTTGTAGATCCAAAGGAGAGATAAAAAAAAAAAGCTAGGATATATGACCATAGAATCCTACAGGTAAAACCATAGACCTAAACCATACACATCTTCCCAAGCCGACTTCCTGCCTGGCACGGAGACTCAGGCGTCTAACCGCTCCTCCAGACTGTCAGCTCCACATGGACAGGTGACCTGACCTAACGCCAGAGGGCAGCCACTCTTACCCTTTCCTCCCTGGGTCTTCGGGGTGCGCCTCCTGCATGCAACCTGCACATTCCACAAAGTAGAGTCAGGAGCCAGAAGAGTTAGGGATATGCAGACAGCTTTATTGTTCTCTTCATCCATCCATATCCATATCCATCCACATTTCATTCCCGGGGCTTCTCCTCTTTTATCTCCCTACTGAGCCCCTCGGCAAATAGCCCACCTCCCCTGTAATCACCTCTGATGCCACAAGGGTCAGGTAAACATGAAAAGGAAGGACAGAACTCACGTCCCCAGAACAGAGCATATCAACAGAACATCTGAGTCACGAAATGCAGAATAAAACAGGACACACTGACCCAGAGACATAACTGTCCTCACGACTTCTGTGTTTTGGTGTTACTGTCCTTCTGCATTCTCAGAATATTCTGGTGCTCATGCTCCCAGGCAGAACTACACATCCCCTATCATGTCCCCTTTCTTGTTATGCGCAGAGCTCGACCAAGGGCGAGGACGACTTGCCTCCAGGGCTTCTAGACTAGATTTTAATACAGAACTCAGTAATTGTATGAAGCAAGGAGATAACAACAGTGTTTTCGCCCAGTCGTCTGGTTTAAGCACACGTGCAGTAGCTTTAGACATGTCATTGACCAACTTACCAATATCTAATAGGTCAGAGGTTACATTGTCTTTAGCAATTATCCCATTTAAATGTTTCTTAACTTGCTCCCAACTCCCATTGAAAGGCAAAGGGGTTACACGATGATGCACATATCGGTAATCACAAGGCATAAGCATTCTTTTTTCTAACATACCTACTTCATCGCCTATATTGATCAAAGTTTCTCCTACTGCTTGCATAGTTTCCCACAGTTTTTTGTTTATGACAGTCTGATCGTGACAGGCCCATGTCACATTGTGGGACAGTTCTTCCAAGACATCCGCATTCACCATTTGGACGTGTGTATTCTCGATAGACAATGCCAAAGAAGTGGAGCTAGCAAGAAAGGAAAGCAAAGCAAGTACGCCTAACACAATACAGCTAACACAGCCTTTCTGCCTTGTAGGGGCCAAGTCCTCAGTGATTTTGGTCAGTGCGTGTCCTGCTGCACTTTCTTGCCACCCATCAGCAACTTAACAGGCAAGAACATCTGTGGGGGACGTGTTACAAAAAACAAGATCTGTCTAGTCATGTTAGTGATGCATTCAGCCACAGTGCAGTTGCGGCACGTAACATTGTACAGGCCATTTGGTTCACTCGAGATGCTAACTTGTGACGAGTTGCCATATAGAAATGCGTGACTCACAGGGGCACAGAGGAACCCGGTATAGTGCATGTGGCCTTCACGTATTCCCCTCACTGTGAGCATGACCTTCCATAGTTGCCCAGTGTTGTTATTAGGATTAGCTGGGTCGTAGCATACTTGTGCAGGGACAGCTGTTAACTCAGGTATCCAGGAGGTGACACTATGGGGCAGCGTGTCATTATGATAAGACACGTACTGTTCATATCCCACTTGTGTCATCTTTGTTGGTCCATGCCCTATACAAGAGTCCGTGAAGGTACTGTTCGGTCCTTTTGTCTCAGGACACATTCGTTTAAGAGATGGAGTGACCCATGGCCTCGTACAAAGTTCAGTGGGCCATCCACCACCTAGTCTGCAAAAGGTGTTATTCAATACATAGACACTGACATTCCTCAAAGTTTGATTGGTATAAAATTGATACAGTCCTTCCACCGGTTTAATACATCTGGTAATACTATTCTCTCCTAGCTCAAGACAGAGAGGATAATAGGCAGTGAGGCCAGAAAAGGAAGTAGTAACTGTATAGAAATTAAAGGAACCATGGAGGCTGGGAACCAATGTTGTATTTTCCCATTGTGTAAAGACAAGCGGTGGTGGCTGCTCTCCCAGGTGTAAAGCTCTTAACCATGGGGGGTTAGGGTAGAAACTCCAAAGCTGAACTTCCTCTGCTTTCCCAGGTTGCAGTGTCAAGGTAGACAGCAGAATAAGGAGATGCAGCATCGCCTTTCTGCTTCTACGATAGTGGTTCTTGTTTTTGGGCTTCCCCCGCTTTCCCCGTCTCTTCTTCTTTTTCAATGATCCGTATTCTTTTGACTGAAACCCAGACATCTCCATGATCTGTGGAAAGACAAACAGAGCCTGGACCCCATATTAGCACCCGATAGGGCCCCTCCCATTTGCCCAAAGGATTTTTATAGAGAACCATACGTTCTTCTGTGGTCACAGCCGATGGAGGCGTTCGTAACACATGTTTTACTCGTATGAAATGTTTCATGGCAGGAGAGATATCTGTGGCTCGAGATGAGTTCAAGAAATTATGGGTATATAGAGCATGATCAATGGCAGACTGTGTTAACCTCCCTCTTCCCCTTTCTTGTTTAGTGAGGAGTGCCTTCAGGGTACGATTGGCACGTTCAACAATGGTCTGTCCAGTAGGATTATACGGGGTCCCTGTGACATGAGAAATGCCCATTTCTTTAAAGAAAGAAGCAAGGGCAGTGGAGGTATATGCAGGGCCATTGTCAGTCTTTATTTCCAACGGGGTGCCTGATATGGAAAAGCAATGAAAAAGGTGATTCTTAACATGTTTCACTTGTTCACCACCTTGTGTTGTGGCCATGAGGAAACCAGAAAATGTGTCGACTGTTATGTGAACTGCGACACCCTGAATGTGAGTAATGTCCATCTGCCATAATTCATTGGGAGACTGGCCATGGGGATTAACCCCAGCCGAGGAAGGGGGATGAAAAGGAAGACAGCGTGTACACTGTTTCACAATCTGCCTGGCCTGTTCCTTTGTAAGACCATATAGTTGGCGTAAGGAGTGAGCTGACACGTGGAAGTCCTTATGGGCAGCTTGGGCACGAGATACAGATGAAGAATAATAGGCTCCAGTTGATGCTGCCGAATCAACCAATCCGTTGCCTTCAAAAATAGGACCTTGACCATATGTATGAGAGTGGACATGTAATATATAAAAGGGAGAAGAGCGAAAAGAAAGT
Source organism: Pseudochirops cupreus (assembly GCA_028627135.1). NCBI lineage: Eukaryota > Metazoa > Chordata > Mammalia > Diprotodontia > Pseudocheiridae > Pseudochirops > Pseudochirops cupreus. Next base: position 9,824,766 of record CM053580.1, on the reverse strand, counting down.
GCTTGTTGAAGCTGAATCAAAAGTGAACTGATAGAGGTTCAGCATTGTAATACCAAAGCTGTTTGAATCTTTTGTAGAACACCAACAGCATAGGCACTATCAGAAATTATATTTATTGGCTCAGGATAAAGGCGAAGGGCTTGTATTATGGCGTACAATTCATTGTTCTGTGTAGAGTCATAGGGGGCATTAAGGATTGTATATTTTTGCTCTTGTTGATGATATATGGCAGCCCTGTGATCTTTAGTTGCATCAGTAAAGACATTGGGTCCTGTCACAGGAGTATCACTGAGTAAAGGTACAGGAGGTTTGTGCCATTCAATCAAGAGTGACTTGGTGTTAAGGGAGGAAGGGCTGCCTATGTCAGCCCATTGAGTTAGAGTTGCCCAAGAAATACAATTTGGGGCCAGCTCATCTACCTCTTGTTAAGAAAGTTCAGGGTGGACAATAGGACGGCCACCAAAAAGGATAGTTGCCTGTTTTACTGCTTCTAATGGAACATGGCAGGCTACAGTTAAATATGTTTCAAGGGTACGAGTACTGAGAACACCATAGACCCACTCAGGAATGGAATTAGACTGATAGATAACTGCATACGGATAGATATTCTTAAGGAGAGTTACTTCTATAGCTTTGGACAGCTGCACTCGATGGGTAGTGGAGCCACTGCACAATGCCAAGACTTGCTCAATAGACTATAAGGCTTCTGGGGTCCATTTCCTGGGGGATTGAAGTGCAAGGTCACGTTTCAGAATAGAATATAGGGGTTTCATCAGTTGGGATGGTATGGGGACATGAGCACGTACCCACTGTATAGCACCTATTAGCTTCTGAAAATCATTAAGTGTTTTTATTTCGTCTACATTTATTTTAGGGGGTGTTTGTGATACTGTGGCCCCCTGTACTATATAACGCAAATAATGATAGGGATAATGTATTTGTGTTTTTTCTGGGGCAACTTGTAAACCTAAATCCTGTAATTCATCCATTAACATTTTGCTGATGGAGGCCAGTATCTGTCGGTCAGGGTGTGCTATAAGGATATGGTCCATGTAATGACAGATGTAGGCCTGGGGCCACAGGGAACGAGGCTTTTCCAGGGCTTGGGCTACAAACCACTAGCAAAGAGTAGGACTATTAGCCATGCCTTGGGGTAAAACCTTCCACTGATAACGTTTCATTGGGGCTTTAAAATTGATCTGAGGGATCGAGATGTCTGTTGGGTGCAAGGGAATGCTGAAAAAACAATCTTTAATATCAGCCACCCAAACGTGATAACCCTGTGGAATGTCATGAGGGAATGGCAGCCCAGGCTGTAAAGCTCCCATGGGCTCCATCACGGAGCCCTTGACACCCCGCAAGTCAGTGAGAAACCTGCATTTTCCTGACTTCTTTTTGATTACAAAGACAGGGGAGTTCCACGGGGAAAAAGAGTCTTCAATATGTCCTAGGTCTAATTGTTCTTGGACTAGATCTTTTAAAGTGAGGAGCTTTTCTGTAGTAAGGGGCCTTCCTTTTGGGGTCTTAGTCTTCCACCGTAAAGGGGGACAGGTGCTCCTCTTAGCAGTGGCCCCTAAGAAAAATTCTCATTGGTGAGTTTCAAGTCTAAACTTTTCATAATTTCTTGGCTCCATAAGTTTAAACCAAGGCCAGGGACCACTAAGGGTTTTACATAACCATGTCTTCCATCCAGAGACCATTCCAGCCAGTTTTTTGATTGAGAGGCTGGCTGAGTTCCTCCAACCTCATGTACATTAACTGAGGCAGGTTCAAGAGGCCAATCAGCGGGCCAGAAACGCTCTGCTATGAGGACATAATCAGCAGGAGTATAATCTAACTGCATGTTAGTAGTTTCATAAGCTCCTGTGCCTGTGAGCACGGCAAAGACTTGTGGAGCTCCAGCCCCATGCCTCTGAGCCTCTATTTTGCATAATTCTGTATGTTCAGCCATCCAGACCACACTTTGTCTGGGTGTTAACAGGCTGGAGCTAAGGTTTTCCAATCATTAGGCGTCAGAATATATTGTATGGACAAGTTTTCTAATTGAGTGAGAACAAAGGGAGCAGTGGGACCATATTTTACTACCCCTTCTTTTAAATCCTTAATTCTTTTCCATTCTATAGCAACATGGAGTTCTCCTCCTTCCTCCAGGAGCCTGAGGGTCATCAACTTCAATTACAGGACAAAGTCCCCACCCACTTATATCTTCCCCTCGCAAATGTGCTTTTTCTATGGCTTGCTCTAATGCAGATTTCTCTGTGTATTTTCTATCTGCTTGTACTGTCGTCACTTCTTTAGATAAGGACAGGGAACAAAGTTCTTTCTCTAGCTCTGTTACCTTGGGATATATTTGTTTAAATGTTGGAGCAGGAGATAGCTCCTCCGGAGGAGGGGGAGGAGGCGGCGGTGGCCGGGGAGGTTCGCTGTTATCAGGGCTCCCAAGAAGTTTGCTTTCCGTTTGACATTCCGCAGGAAAACTCCTGCTGGTTCTATCAGGGCCAGAAAAAGCTGCTTTTACCAGCCCATACAGCATGAAATCTTTGTTTTCTAAAAATCCTGGGGTGGTTTGTTCATAACTGGTCATTTGTTCTCCTACCACACCCCATTTTTGGCTATCTATCCCTGTGGAATTAATCCACAGCAAGACCGTTTGTGTCTTATGTATAAAAACTCGGAGGTCTCTCAGCGGTAGTGAAACTCCCTGCTTTTTCACTATCGTGTAAAGCTGTCTTATCCAGATCTCTGACTCTTCTGGCTTAATTATGGGTATGTTTCCCATCTTCCCTACTCTACTAAGTCTTCCCGCTTTCACGGGGTCTGACTGCCCTTTCTTTTCAAGTCCCTGTTCGGGCACCACTATGACCT
>CM053580.1:9755948-9821401 GCA_028627135.1 Pseudochirops cupreus | reverse complement strand
GACTCTCTTTTCATGATTTTCCTGCAACGTTCTTATTTCTCTTCCCAATTTTCCTTCCACTTCCCTTATTTGGTTTTGAAAATCCTTCTTCAGCTCATCTCTAGCTTTAAGGCATTCTTCATGTTTATTGGAGGCCCCTGGTGGGTCACCTCACATTTTCAATCAGTTGCCAAGTTTTATTTATTCTACTTTCACAGCATTTCTTGCCTCTATCCCTTCTTTCTCTTTAGACATCTACAACCCTAATTAGGGTCTTCATACCCTCTCACCAGGACTGCTGCAGGAGCCTCCTAATTGGTCCCCCTGCCTCAAGGCCCAAATCATTTTCTACTCAGCTGATAAAGTGATTTTCCTAAAGTTCAGGTTTGACTTTGACACTACTGTCCTCAACATCCTCCAGTGGCTCCCTATTGCCTGTGAAATTTATTTCTAAGTAACTTCTAGATGCTAAATGCAGAACCCCAGATTTCTGGCATGTAAAAGGAGGGCTTCTTTAAAAATTATAAGTGGAAAGATTCCAGATCCCCTTCTCCTCCAACAAGATGAAACTTCTCTCTCAGTCTCTGAGGCTCTAGCCCCAGAAGGCAATTGGAATAAGTTGTCCAATGACTTAAGTGGGGGAGGAGGTAACTTGCATTTTTCCTGCAGTTAGAATATCAAGGGCCAACTATGTCTACAGAGGATAATTGAAGGTGGAAGAGACCATTAAGGAGATCAGGGAAGGCTTCCTATAGGAGGTAGCATCGGAACCGAGGCTTAGGGGATCCTAAGGATACTAAGAAATGGAGAATACCAGAGATTGTGTCCCAAGCTTACAGCCACAGCCTGTACAAAGTCTTAGAGACAGGAAGTGCTGAGTTTGGGGAACAGCAAGTGAGCCAGGCAGGCTAGCTGGATCATAGCTGACTTGAAGGGTAGGACTGTATAACAGACCTGGAAAGGTCAGCTCAAACCAGATTATGAAGGGAGAGTTGCCTGTCAGGAAGGACAGACATCCTTGGGGTCCCTCCAGAGATTTATGAACCATTAATCTCCCTTGTCTCTGAAGTTAGTATCAAAGGATCACAGGTTTAGAGCAGGGAAGAACCTTGAAAGGCCCTCAGAGGTTAAGTCACACAGGGAGTAAGAATCCAGGGCAGTATTAGAACCCAGGTTCTTGAAATGGAGATCAAGCCCTGTGCTTGTATATCTGAATCACACTTCCTCCCCCAAAGGTTACAGAGCTCTCACCGTATGTTCCCCACAGATCTTCTCCAAGTTCTTATTGCTTCAAGTGGGTACACATTGTCTTTCTGATGAGGCCGTAAGCTCCTGAAAGGCAGGGGACTTGTTTCTTCCTTCTTTTCCACCTCTCCACACTAAACCATGAAGAGAAGTAGGCCCTCAAAGTCAGGACTCTTATACCCAATGCAAGGACTCTGGTATCAGTGTCTGCCATTGGTTAAGGGAAGAGGCCAGAACCAGAGGTCCCCGGAGGCCAGGGACCTAGATGGAAAAGCAGGTCCCAGGCCAGGCCACAATTCAAGGGCTAGAGAGCCAAAGATGGAAATAATGAGTCTAAAATCCAGGCAGGCAAACAAGAATCAGGGCCTACCTAAATAAGTGAGGACAAATATTTTAAAAAATCCCAAATTGCAGGAAACAGGCAAAGTTTAGACAGTACATAGAAACCAGGGGCCAGGACAAGACAGGAGGTCAAGAACCAAGCAGGTCATCTGAACATCAGCCACATCATATCAGAAATGAGGGCTTTGAATCAAAGCAACCTGTCCCACAGTCAGAAAGATTCTTAGACACTTTCTGCTCTAACAAAATCCATGGCCAAGTCCTCAGGGCGGGGCCAGCTTGAAGCCTAGTGACGGGACGAAGTGAGTCCAATCAGAGAGATGGTCAGTCAGATGGCTCAGCTGGGGCGGGAGTCTGCTGCCTCGAACGAACCGTGCCGAGACATAGGGAGGCACATGAGAAATACGTGTTAAATTAAAGATAGAGGAAAAATCATTTCACGTTATTTAATTGGCACAGAGCGGAAGAGGAGGCCTTTCCTCCTGACGCAAATCCCCATCAAGACCCCTTCCTGGCTTTGCCTCGGTGGAGCCTTGCTGGGCTCCCGTGAGTGTTTGGCTCCCACTGGGCCATCCCCAGACTGGCATCATTTTATGTGTCTGTATCAGACAGTCATTTTAGTCTGTCCTAACTCCTGGTGGGGCATCAGAGAACTGGACTGAGATGGGAGGCTTCCTCTTAAGTACCTTTCTCAAATACGTCAAGCTTCATGAGTCTTTGTTTTCACATAATTGTCAATCAGAACCAGACCCAACCACCATGTTTGTCTAATTCCAAAATTCTCCATGTTTCAAAAAGTTAGATTTTCCTTCTGCCGATCTGAATAATAGGTGAGAGGACTCTAACTACATCAATAAATCAATAGATAAACATTTATTATGTGCTTACTGTATACCAGGCCCTGAACTAGGTTCAGGAGGATAAAGAGAGGCAAGGAACAGTCTCCACCCTCGAGGATCTCCATTCCAATTGGGGAGACAGTGTGCAGATGACTAAATGGCTTCCTGATCCCTGACTCTGCCCCTGCCGGAGATCACCTTCTATGAACCTTGAGTGTCTTAGCTTGAATTTGAAAGGCAAATTCACAGGGAAAACATTACCCCACATTTCCAATGACTCTAATTTGCTGTTACAGCCTCAGGCTTCCACAGGAAAGTTACTATGGCTTCTTTTTGCCATTAACTCCAAGGGATAGAATCATGGAATGTTTGCATTGGAATTCAAGGCCCTGGTGTTTTGATTCACCACACTTCTCAGCCCTGCTCCTACCTCTCCCAGGGAGCAGCTCATTCCTTTAATAAATTTTAATAATTCATAATTTCTTGATTAAAAAAAATCAAAGTTCTCCTCACATTCCTCTCTTACCTTCAGAAGTCTTTGTGCGGTCACTTCTCTTTGGGAATTGTTCAGAAGAGCAGGCATCCTTGGCCATGGCACAATGGTTGACTTTTATGGGAATGGTCTATGTACACATTCATGGCAGTCTTGGTGAAAATTTGAGATGAGCACAGGCTGACTTTCACAGATTCCCCTCTACAGAGGACAGCGTGTTTACAGGCACACAAGCGACAGAGAGACAGAGAGAACATGAAATCCTGCCATGTTTATTACTTATTTATTTTAAGACAGCATTTGACTTGGAGCAGCCCTGAGGTTTCCAACAAACTTCTTCCCAGGGACAGCTCGTGATGATGTCCTACTATAACCCAACTACATACTAACGGGAACTAACTTTGTTCAAAATCCAGAAAAGTGTCAGTCAGGAAGAAATGTGCTTGCCTAAGGAGTTTGCAATGATCGTAGAAAGAGCCCTGGGTTGGAATCAGAGTACCTGAGTTCAAATCCTGGCTCAGCCACCCACTTCTTGGGCAAGGCACTTGACTTCTATGAGCCTCAATTTACACATCTGTAAAATGGAGGAGTTAGACTAAGTGGCTCCTAAGGTTCCTTCTAGCTCTAAATCTATGGTCTGTCCTGCATGGAGTCCATACAGAAAAAAATTCCCTACGATGGGAGGCTAATCCCACGCTTCTATTCATAGATGGTATTTCATTGGTTCTATTGAGCCTTGGAAAAATACAAAAATCTCCTAAGGGAAATTCATAGTATTGCAAAAGACATTGACACAAGCATTTGCATATGGGGGAAATGGATGGAAAATTCTGAGACTCTGACTTACAGCTCTGAGGGTGGCCCAAGGAGCCAATCCATCTTCCTGTCTTGGACAAGCCTCCAAAAGTACAGCGAGCTGGGCTCAGAACTAGGCAGGAAGAGAAGCAGGACCTGGTGGCATTTGGGAGAGATTAAGGTCCTGTTTTTGTCCTCCAGGACCTTAGGCAGGTCAGTTCTTCATTAAGGATTCAGAGAAAAATTTGGATAAAAATGACACAAGATGAGATGGAATGAGGAGTCATGCCCTGGGCCAGAGAATCCCAGAATCTCAGTATCGGAAGGGACCTTGGGGCCATCAAGGGCATCCCAGAACATAACCAGACCCCCTCCCATGAGGGGAGCCTGCCATCATCCCAGGGTGAGACGGCACCAGGTGTTACAAAGCTTTTGGTAACCTTGAGGCTAATTCTGCCTCTCTCAAACTTCCACCTGTTTCCTCCTGGTTCCATCCCACCCCCCACCCCCCCACCCCCCCATTCCCACTCCCATCCCCCACCCCCCACCCCCCACCCCCATGTGCTTACTACTCTTACCACACAGCTGAGAGAGGGCAGGAGGAGAAGAGGATGTGGAGACCTTTCTATGCATTGGGAATGCAGAGGGTGGGAGGGGCAGAACAGGCAGGTTGGAGAAGGCTGTTCATGCCAGAACTGGGAATTCAGACTTTATTCCACAGGAAATAGGGAGTCAGAGAAAGTGTTAAGACATGCTTCATCCAGCACAGGGTCAGGTGTGCTGAAGTACAGCCAGAGGCTGGAACAGGGATGCAAGTCAGGATGCTCTTCTAGACAGAGTCTAGACTATTGTCTAGGGGAAAGGAGATGAGAGCCTGGGCTAGGGTGGTTACAGTGGGATTAGCAGAGGCAGTGACAGAGGGGACAGAGATGTTTGGGAGATGAACATGGCAAGATTTGGCACAGACTGGATTGGGGAAAGCAGGAAGACTGGAAGGTGCTCCACAGGTTAGGAGCCTAAACAACTGGGGGGCCTGGTGCTTTTATCCATGAAAGTGAAGGAGTTTGGGGGGTAGATCTGCCCCCAGCACAGTGGAGGTCAATGACTCCCTAAAACACTGAGTGGATGGAGGCACATTAGCATGTTCATATTGGGGCGGGGTACAGGAAATGCCCATAAACAGACAGGAGGCTTGAGGAATCAGATGGCGTCATGCACGTGGTCGCCTCCCTGGCATGTCCCCGCATTTGACACGCAGAGGCTTTCTGCATCTCTGCCTGCCCATCTCTGCCCTGATCTTTGAGCTGCACAGACACCTGGGTTCCAGCCTGCCTGAGCTTCATTCAGACCCCACTTCCTCTGCACAGATGGGCTGAGGGCTTGATAGTGCACTGTCCTGGCCCCAGGCAGGCCACAGCAGGGTGGGCAGATCTGGTGGGGAAGGTCCTGGTGTCACAGGCTGAGAGCTGAGGGGAACCTTAGAGGTCACTGGAGTCTGGCTCCCTCTCCTCTGGATTCACTGAAGTTGAAGTGTAGACAGTACACCCAGGCAAAGACATCAAGTGCACAGCTGGAACCATGGGAAGAATCTAGGAGGTGATAGAGTTGGATAAAGCACCAGGCCTGGAGTCAGCAAGACCTGAGTTCAAATGCAGTCTCAGACCCTGACTAGCTATGTGACCTTGGACAAGTCACCTAACCTCTGTTTGGCTCAGTTTCTTCATCTGCAAAATGGGGACAATGATAGCGCCTGCCTCCCAGGGTTGTTGTGAGGGCGAAACGAGGAAATCATTGTCAAGAGCTTTAGCACAGGGCCTGGTGCTAGTGACTGTTAGTGACGGTGATGATGATGGTGCCCAAGGAAGGAGTCACGGGCAGGGAGGGGACTGTGTAGAGGAGAGAGGCAATGAGAGAGCTCAGGCAGCACCCACATCTGGAGGGCAGGGCCAGGGTCAGGAAACCCCTGGAAGAGATTTAAAAAGGAGGGAAGAGATGAACAACAAAAGTCAATGTGCTTAGTTTATGGGATGGGAGGATGGATGGACAGATAGATGGTGGATGGATGGATGGGGGAGATGTGGAGATGAATGGATGGAATGAATGGATGGAATGAATGGATGGGGGATGGATGGACAGATAGATGGTGGATGGATGGATGGATGGATGGATGGGTAGATGGGCAGATGGGTGGATGGATGGATGGGGGGGATGTGGGGATGAATGGATGAGGGAATGGATGGAATGAATGGATGGGGGATGGATGGACAGATAGATGGTAGATGGATGGATGGGGGGATGTGGGGATGAATGGATGAGGGAATGGATGGAATGAATGGATGAGGGATAGATGGACAGATAGATGGTGGATGGATGGATGGGTGGGTGTATGGATGGATGGATAGATGGGCAGATGGGTGGATGGATGGATGGGGGGGTGTGGGGATGAATGGATGAGAGAATGGATGGAATGAATGGATGAAGGATGGATGGACAGATAGATGGTGGATAGATGGATGGGTGGGTGTATGGATGGATGGGTAGATGGGCAGATGGGTGGATGGATGGATGGGGGGGATGTGGAGATGAATGGATGAGAGAATGGATGGAATGAATGGATGAGGGATGGATGGACAGATAGATGGTGGATAGATGGGTGGTGGATGGGTGGACGATTACATTTTTCCTAATATAATTTTTCTCTAAAGTTCTGTCCCTGACTCTGAGCCCTCATAGACACCCAAGCGCCCACACATCTCTACCACTGCTGACAAACCTGTTACAAGAAGACACTTTCATCTTGCTCAAGGATGAAACCTTTGGGGGCCAAGGACAGGGAGGGCCTGCCCAGCTCTGAGTGCCATTTGCTGTAGCTTCTCCTTTGGCCACTGGAGGGAAATGCAAGCACTGACAAAATCCTCCCAGCTAGCTGAGATCTACCTTAGCACCTGGGGGGCTGGGCTGCAGAGAAGTTAACTTCCTGCCCTTCCCAGGTATTTCCAAGATTCTGCAGCAGAGCTCCTGCCCCAGAGCCCTTTAAACAGTGGCCCTGTGTGCTCCATTTTTCTCTTTTATAATCTGGAAGCCTTCATATTTTAATGCTGAATTTGGAGTCAGAGGGTCCGGGTTCAGATACTCCCACTGACTCTACCACTCACTATCTAGGTCATATTTGGTCTTAAGCTCCCTGGGTCTTGTTTCCTATCCATCAAACAAAGAGGTCGGACCAGAAGGCCTCCGAGGTCCCTTCCACCCAAAATCTTAATCAAGCCTAGTCTCTGACACCTCTGGGAAAACCCCCTGAACTCTCAGTGCACCTGTCTGAGCAACAGAGGAACTGCCACCTGTGTTGGTGAAGGGAGTTTCTGAACAGATGAAGTCACAGGTGCAGGTTAAACAAAGGAAGAAAAAGTCTTAAAAAAGAGAGGTTTGCATGTCACAAGTACTAATAATGGCTGATATTTCGATGGTGGTTTAAGGTTTGTGGCATGTTTTCCGTGGACTATCTCTTGTCACCCTCACAGCAGCCACAGAGCTAAGTTCACCAATTAGCATTATCAGCATTTTACAGATAAGGTCAAGGTTATGGGCAGCTAGTGTCTGAGTCAGGATCAGAATCCAGGTCTTAAAGTTCTAATGCAGAGCTCCAGCCAGCCTGCCAGGCTGAAGACAGCCAGTCAAAGCCCTCAGCCCCTGATGCTTTTTATTTCCTGGGATTATAAGGATTTCCCAATTGGTTCATTTCTTGGTTCTTTCCAGTCCGGTTGGCCTCCCAGTCTGGGGTGGTGCTGGGGGGCCACTACTGATCAAGAGAACCCAAGGGCCAGCATGGTGTCTTTGGACAAAAGCTCTCCCTCCATCCTCTTTTTAAAAATATTTTTATTGAGATTTTCTGTTTGTCATTGACATCTCCAGTGTCAGTCAGTCTCCTTCCCAGAGAGCCAAAGGAGGGGAAAAGAGGGGGGGAAATCATTTAATAAAGCTAACAGATGCATCCTCAAAAGCCCGACATTATATGCTGGGCTCCAGACTCTCCTTTATCCCCCATTGCCTCTGTGAAGGCTGAAATGCTTCTCATATTTGAAGATGACCCAGATTGGGGGAAGAGAAGACCCTGGATGACAAAGTCAGGACAGAAAACATCTTGACAGATCAGAAAATGGAGTTGAATCAAATACAGTGAATTTGACAAATGCAAATATATATGAACTTGGCCTCAGAAAATAGTGGGTCATTTTCTCTGTTAGCAATTTACTCATCGCCAGTGTAGGACAGGGACAACAGGGCCCAAGAGCAGTGTGTCTGAAATCTAGCTGGGCATTTTGCTGGCCATGCTGTGCCTGAGAACTCACTGGTCCTGAGGGCCGCATGAGTGCTTGTTCCATGAACCTTCCATCTGGGGGTGGTCCTCAGGCTGCCCCATCTAGCAGGCTGACTTCTGCTTCTTTGCAGGATTGGGTCTCTGGAGGTGTTCGTGTGGCTTACTACAGGTTTTTCTGGGCTTAGCTGGATTCTGATGGATTTCCCATCACCCCCAGGGCAGGGGATATACATCTCCATCTCTAGCAGAGATCCTGGCTTCTAGGGGGAGAAGGAAACCACCCAAAAGGGTCAAATGCATCTGACATCCCCTTGGTGGGACCCATGGTGACCAGAACAGAAAAGGCAGATGTGCCCTAGGGGCATCTGTTTTGGAGGGCGGAGTGTCCCAAGGCCAGATCCCCATTTTTATCTTTTTGTCCCAGACTACATCCTGGTGTGGGAAGAAGGACCTTCCAAAAAGCAGCATAAGGCTTGGACCAAAGACGAGAAGTATGAGAAGAGAGAAGAGGATCACCGCACCTGGAGGCTGAATTTCTTGAGGCAACTTCAAACTACTGGAATTTACGTGGAACAGGTGTGTGGCCCCCGTACTGCCCCTCCCAGCGGGCTCCCACCTCCCATACCCACTCTCAGCTCAGCCAGCTCCTCCTCACCTAGATTGACAGGCTGGAGCATTAATGAGCAGAGACCAAAGGGCACCCATCCAGACCCCACCCTGGACACACCCTCCTCCCCTTCCTGGGCCACTGGGCCGCTCCTATGGGTCTCCTTGCCTCCAGTCTCTGCATGCCCCAGCCCAGTCTTCCTACACGTGCTAAAGTAGCATTCCTGAACAGGACAAGATGCCCTGCCAAGCAGGAGGAGAGATACTCCAGGAAAAAGACATGAGCAACACCCTCAAAAGTGACTGTCTTAGAGGGCACTAAGGTGTACCCACACATGCACACACACACACACAGAGGCACTCTGTGATTAAAAGGTTTCCCTTGGCCAGTGGCCAAAGCAGTCAAATCAACCCAACAAACAGCTCCATAAAATCAGGGTACCTGCTGTCCTTAATCTACAACATCCCATTAGGAACTAAGGGCCTGGTGCCCAAGCCCCCGGGCTTCCTCCCTTCCACCCTCCTTCTGCAGTAGACCTAGCAGAGACTGATTCAGTGATTCAGTGATGCAGTGCTGGACAGCCAACCAGTAAGCATTTATTAAGCACCTATGTGCCAGTCAAACAAGCATTTATTAACCACCTACTATGGGCCAGGAACTGTACTAGACCCAGACTACAAAGACAAAAAAGCCTCCCTGCATTCAGTTAATTTCCATTCTGTCAAGGGAAACAATGCATGTTGTTTGTACAAGTTTTTTTGTACAAAAGAAATTCAAGGTAAATACCCCAAAATTTTGCGGGGAGGATCCTGGCAGCTGAGAGAAGGAGTGAGGGCCTTGTGTTTGAGGTGGCCTAAAGGGTGGAGGTGATGAGGGAGGGCCTTCCTGGCATGGGGGACAGCCTGTGCAAATGTGCATCCTGGACGGTATGTGGGAGGTGATGTATGCTATTACACAACATACTGGACAAGTCCAGTCAACAACAAGAAAAACCAGGTCTTTAGGGGGAATGATTTATAGAGCTGGAAAGTTAAGTCAGAGCCTCTACCTGGAATGTCCTCCAACCACTACTATATTCCCAAATAAGAAAACATTTTAACAAACTCACCCACTCAAATCTCAGATCTAAGATATTGGAAGTAACTCTCTTTGATTGATCAAAAGTCTGGGTCTCTAAATTCTAGTAGAGCTAATTGAGGCAAAATCATTCATTAGACAGAAATCTGTGACCCTACCTCTCCTGACTCCTTCCATAATAGTCCTCAGACTCCCCAACACTTCAGTTACCCAGTGCCCTCTATTCTCTCCCCATTCTCACAGAGGAGCTCTGAGTAGCCATTCACACTTTAGTGTGAGGACCTTGCTTCTCCCAACAGGTTACCTTATATCTATTGTAGAATGAAAGGCATCTCTGAGCCAGCAGATGAGATGAGGGCCTTTTCTCTGCCTTCAGAATTGGGTAAAGTGAGCCCTCTAGATGCCTAAAAATTCTTCAAGGATCATCCCTATGGCAAGCTCAGTATAGGGGCTCTTTTTCAGGGGCTAACACACTTTCTGGTCATTCTTCTTACAGCATGTAGTTAAAAGAGGAAAGAGATCCATACATTATGCCTTGCTCAGTACCCCTTGGATTGTCCTCTGCCACTATGCTGAGGTTCTCAGGATGAAGATGCCCCTGAAGGTAAAGGTCTTGAACCAGGGGAGAAGGATCACCTTCCATCTCCCAAAAAGAAGCACAGCCTTTGTCATTGATGGAAAGCCCATGATTCTATCACTGTCACTGGGAGTCAAGAAAAAATCTGCATAGATTATCAGGCCAGGTGGTAAAGGTGCACTTGGAGATGAGCATCACCAACACATGCTTGTGCACATCATCCATCTACCCATCCATTTATCCATTCATCTATCTGTCCATTTATCTATTATCTATCTACTTATCTATCTAATCAAGCAGGTAAGTAGATAGCCATCTATCTATCTACCCATCCAACTATCCAGGCAAGCAGGCAGCAATTCATCCATCCATCCATCCACCCACCCACTCACCCATCCACCCACCCATCCATCCATCCACCCACCCACCCACCCACCCATCCATCCATCCATCCATCCACCCATCCATCCATCCATCCATCTATCCATCCATCCATCTATCCATCCATCTATCCACCCACCAACCCATCCATCCATCCATCCACCTATCCATCCACCCATCCATCCATCCACCCACCCACCCACCCACCCATCCATCCATCCACCCACCCATCCATCCATCCATCCATCCAACCACCCACCGACCCATCCATCCATCCATCTATCCACCCACCGACCCATCCATCTATCCATCCATCCACCCACCCACCCACCCACCCATCCACCCACCCACCCATCCATCTATCCACCTATCCATCCATCCATCCATCCATCCATCCATCCATCCATGCACACATCTATCCAGACAAGCAGACAGGCTGACCTCCATTCATCTATCCATTCAACAGCCATTTATTGAGTGTTCGCTATATGCAAAGTACTGTGCAAGGCACCATAAAAGTTTCAAAGATGATTGAGACTTGTCTCTTCTTTCAAGGAAGTTTGTCTAGTAAGAGTGGAAGTGTGGTGCCTTCGAGGATATGAGTCAAATCTGACTCTGCTACTACTTCCTGGCATTGTGACCTTGGAAGAGTCATTTCTCTTTCCTAGGCTTTCATTTACTCATCTGTAAAATGAGGGAATTAAACTATCTCAGGGGCTCTTAACTTTTTGTACGTCATGGGCCCTCTGGAAGGCTTGTGAAGCCTGCGGACAAATTGTGAAGTGTCCCTTCCATTCATAGCTGAAGGAGATGCTGAATTTTGGTTAGAAGTTTGTGAAAATAAAGATGTAATTTTTTTCCCTTTCCAAGATCCACCCACAGATCCAAAGTTAAAAACCCTGGGCCAAGTGGATGGGCCCTTTCTGCTCCAACCCTCTATGACTCAATCAAACCTGATATTTCTGGGGCTACATGTGGGCAGAGAGTCTCATCCCAGGAAACCAGCTCCTTGGGGAGCATTCTTGGGCCATGACAGACCATCAGACGAAGACATTAGAGGTTATAGCCTGAGTTCAAATCCCTTACTACCTCTGCAACCTGGGGGACATCACTGAGCCCCAACTTCCCCCACTGTAACATGAGAGAGCTGAATCGGCTAGTTTTAGAGATATGATCCTATGAAATAAAAATACACTAAGTATGTAATTTAGGCACAAACACAGTTGACCTTGGAATCCAGTCCTGACTATGACATGTACTGGTTGTGTGGCCTTAGGCAGTATTTGGCCCCATGACTAATCTGCAGAGCAAGGGATGGTCTGTAGGAAGAAGGAATGAGACCTCGGGTCCAAAACCTTAGTGTAGCCCTGCTTGTCCTAAACAAATCCTTGAGCTGGGTTGGGTGATGGTAGGTTCTCTGCTGTCTCTGTGAAGGCCTTGCCCAGCCAGCCCTATAACTGGACTGCTAAGCTGATGCAAAAACTGGGCCTCCCGAACCTGCTTCATGAGGAGGTTCCCAACATGCCTCCGGACCTCTACAATGCCCTGTTCAAGATGAACAAGTTATCCAGGTGAGATGTGGGGGCTTCTTCTGCTCCAGGGCCCATGGCCTCCCCAACCACTGTCCCAGGCACAAAGCCCCTGAAACTTCACTCCCCCTCCAGACTTCCCTAGCACTGTCCCAAGTACTTCCTGTCTCACGATCCCCCCAAGTTCAGAGCGAGGAGGACCTCAGAGGCCACGAAGCCCAATCCACACCCGAAAAAAGTTCAGGTTCCCTCCTCCATTATCTCCTGAGGCAGCCTGTTCCGCTCCGGGATAGCCCTCATTGTCAGGCAGCTTTTCTTCTTGACCTATTGACGTCTCTGTAACTCTCCCCGCTGCTCCTGGTTCTCTCCTCCAAGACCAAGCAGGGTAAAGCACCCTTGTGGTGCTTGGGTAGAGCTCTCGTGTCTGCTCCTGGCTAAGCATCCCCCATGGGACAGTGTGATCTGCAGACCCATCAGCATCCCAGCTGTCCTTCTCTTCACTTCATTTGGCTTATCAATGTCCTTTCTAAAAGAGGGTCCCCAGGCCCAAGCCCAGGGCTGCAAACACAGCCTGACTCTTCCTGCAGCCCAAGATCTCTGGGGCTTTTCCAGTCCTCACATCACCTGCTGAATCACTGTGAGCTCATCTGCTGAATTAAATCTGTCTGATGGTTACAGGTTCCTGGGCAGTGACAATCCAAAGACTTTCTTTGCCGGCACTAAAAGGCATCAGATTGTAAGTGAATAACTCATTGGGAGTCTTCTTGTCCCCTGGGATGGAGACCGAAAAAGGGCCTTGGGCGTCTGGGACTGGCTTAGTAATCCTTGCCTGGGGTCTGGCAGCTGGCAGAGAGGAACGGGCACTGGGCTTGAAATCAGGAGAGCCTTGGGTTCAAATCCTCGCCAGCTGTGTAACTGAGTCCCTGCCCTCTTCCTAATGGGAGTTGTAATGCCCCTCAGGGCTTCGGGGAAGACTGAAGGAGAAAAGAGACAGAAAGCACTTTTTAACCCCAAAGTTCTGCGCCACTGCCAGCCACTCTTACTGGTCTGGGTCGTGGAAGGCTTGTTGGCCTGAATGGAGACTGGCAGCCTAGCGGGTGGTAAATAAACGGCTAGAAGGGCCTTAGGGGCCATCTCGTCCAACCCCCTCATCTAAACCAAGACCCAGAGAGGCCGATGGTTTGCCTGAGGTCATACAGCTTGTGTCTGAATTTGAACCCAGATCTCTGACTTGCCATTCGGTACCCTCTCCACCGTTCAGCTCTGCCTTCCTTTGGGTCAGTCTTTTGGGAACAGTGAAGTCCCAACATCTGAATGAATTGTCCATCATGCATTCACCACTCCCTCTCTGACGCATGTGAAGGCTTGGCCTCCTGGTACCAGCTATCAGGAGAGTCACACTGGGTAGAGATTGTATCCTAAGGACTAGTGAGCCACAGACATCACCTTCACCCGTTGCTTAATTCCCAGCAAGATCTGGGCCAAAACTCTCTTGAAGGTGTTTCTGTCCAGTGTGTCTGCCCAGAAACGGGGAAGCAGGATCAGTACCAAGGGGGAAGTTGGGATGCTCCTTCTCCCCACCCCAGCAGCTTTCCCAACACCCCACTTCAGCCAGCCTTCCTCCTCCTCCCTCCACTCCCTAGCTCTACGCAATCCTGGAGAAGACCACATTTGGCCATAAAAGGGAAGGGCTGCTTGGGATTCAGCAGCTGCTGTCTCAGAAGGTCTTCCAGGCCGCGTTCCCCCCACATGACGTGAGTCACACCCTTCCCAGCCCTGGCTGCCTGGCTGCCAGTGAATGAACAGAGGAATGGATGGATGGATGGATGGATGGATGGATGGATGGATGGATGGATGATGGATGGATGGATAGATGGATGGATGGATGAATGAATGGATGGATGGATGGATGGATGGATGGATGGATGGATGGATGATGGATGGATGGATGGATGGATGAATGGATGGATGGATGGATAGATGGATGGATGGATGGATAGAAGGATGGATGGATGAATGAATGGATGGATGGATGGATGGATGGATGGATGGATGGATGAATGGATGGATGGATGAGTGGATGAATGAATGGATGGATGGATGGATGGATGGATGGATGGATGGATGAAGGAACGAATGAGCTAACTGAGGGTGGATGGCTGAGAAGGAATTCAGTGAGGCTATCTTAGATTAGGCCCTGCCTGCCAACGGCTTCCAGTCTAATGGAGGAAGACAGTGCATGGAAGGGGAGCCTTCCGTACAGTCCTAGGGACTGTGAGTGAATGAATGAGTGAAAAGCCCGTATCAGACACTTATCTGGCAAGGCATCGGCCAGCTTCAATCTTGTACCTGCCCAGGTTCTGACATGGTGTTTCCCCATTGGACTATGAGCTCCTCCAGGGCAGGGCCTGCATTTTTGCCTTTCTTTCTTTGTATCCCCAGCGCTAAGCATAGTGTCTAGCACAGAGGCAGCGCTTAATAAATGCTTACTACAAATAGTCAGTGCTTAATAAGTGCTTGGCACACACGGTCGGCGCTTAGTAAACGCTTACTCAGCTTCACCAGCTGACCGCGCCTTCCCTCAGGGCACTTACATTCTAACGAGGGAAAACAGCACTCATGGGAGGAGGTGGTCCAGGGCCGGGCTTTGGGGTATCACGAGGGCCGGGAGTGGAGCCAGAGGACTATTGGTTGGCACGCCTTTTTCAGAAGTTCTGCCGCTACTGGGTGGATTCCTGTGGCCAGAGGCGGGTGGAGATGAGGAGGGAGCAGAGGCGGGTTCTAGGTCAGACCTTCCAAGGCTCAGAGAGAGTCTTTCCGAGTTTCCTTGAGGCAGAGAGGTGGTTGTGCAGCACAGCCGGGTTAGGGGCGGCACTTGAACTCAGGCCTTCTAGATCTGCCGCCGTACTGCTTCGTGTCAGTGGCTTCACTGTCATTATTGGCTCCCAAGTCACTGGGGAAAGTGATAGTCTGGGACCCGAGAGCCCAGTGTCAGTAACTGAGGCCATGAGGGTATGTCCTCTGCCAGAGAGCATCTCTGGGACCCTCCCGAGGGGCCGGAGTGGGGCCCGCACCCCTGCTGAGGCTCAGGCTGACTGTGTGCGTCCGGGATCGGCCACACAATCCAATCTGCACTGAATAAACGTTTGCTGCACCCCTGGGGCGGGCATCGGGAGAGGCTTCCCGTGTGCAAAGGTCTAAGGGAAGGGAAAGAAGAGAAAAAACCCCCAGAGCCCCACATGGTGCTTCTTATGAGAAAGCTACTATGTCAGCGGCTTCCGCGGGAGTCGTTGTCGAAAACAGTTATTAGGTGAAGAGCGTAGGGGCGCCGCGGTGCACAGAGAGCAGGACCCGAGTTCAAATTCAGCCGCAGGCACCTACTCACCGCGTGATGCTGATGGCTTAACCCATCTGCCTCACTCTCCTTATGTGTAAACTGGTGACACTAACAGAACCTACTGTACAGGGTTTTTGTGAGGATCACGTGAGAGAACTGTAGGTAAAGTCTTGGCAAACCCTGAAGGAAAGATTATTGTGGTCAGAGAAATTGTGCTTGTGTCTGTCCGTCCATTGCTAAAGCTCTTCTACTGGTGTGTTAGCCTGGCACCCAGCAGGTGCTTAATAAATGTGTACTGATTGGCCGATTGACGCGCTGCTCCTTGAGAGCCGCACTATGTTTTCCCCCTTCTTGGTAGCCTCAGCGGACGGCACAACGACTGGAACACCTTGAGGGCTTCATAAATGCTTATGGACTGACTGACTTTGGGACCCCGAGCAAACCCCGTGCTCTCTTGGTTGCCTTGGAGAAAGTTTTAAGGCATTGTCACAGGAGCCTAGTTTCACAAATAAGGAAACTGAGGCCGCCTTTCCCATTCCAGGCCCCAAGTCTCTAGGACCAAAGAGATCACTGGGGACCAAAGGAATAGATGCTTCACTGAGAGCAGACTGGAGGCAGGGCTAGGCCACCTCCAATTGTCTTTGAAGCCTGCAATGTTGTTCTGGGCAGAAATTCTGGCTCATTGCCAGGGCCATTCTTCAGGGCGGGAAGCCGGGGGCAAGTCACATTTTGTACCTAATTCCACAGAAGAATCAACCCTAACCCCAGAACGCTAAATAAATAAATGTTTATAAATAAAATTGGGCTAAAAAGAACAATGAAAGCATCTTTAAAGTGAAGATTCACAGAAAGATTCCAATAAAATAATCCAAGTGGAGTGCTCTGCACATTTGAAAGCCTTCCTTAGGCATCGGCTTCATTGGTCACTGAAATAGATAGGTGGGAACTGGCCACAGGAGGGGAGTTGGGCCTACCACTGTGTACAGAGCACAGGGAGTGAAGTGATCTCTGCCTAGTCATTAGAGGGAGTGCACCCAGGCTTGAATTCCATCTCTGAGGGTTACTAATCAGCTGCGTCACCCTGGGCAAGTCACCTAAACTCTCCTGGTCTTCAGTTTCCTCATCTATAACATGAGGGGGGTGGAAAAAATGGCTGAGAAGGTCTTCCCCAGCTCTAGACCGGGACTCCTATGTCTTCTCTAATACCCTTAGACGGCAATGGCCTCTCACCCCATCTCATCCCCCTTCTGATTTCGCTTACACTTTGCCCAGCCTTCTCCTTCACCCTTTGACCATAGTTATTATGCGTTATCTTATCCTCTATTACACTCTAGGCAATTCAAACAGGCTCTTTGACTTGGGAGTATACTACTGTACACTCTGTGTCTCCTGTAGCATGCCCTCTGGGCAGCTCACCAGAGGGCAGCTTCTATTTTGAGGCTCAAAGAGTGACCTGAGTACCTATTCTTAAAATTGTAGCTTATGAGCCTGCACCAGTGAGTTTCCGCTCAAGAGTCAGGACATAGACACAATTAGCTCAAAGAAAAGTATTTTACTAAGATCAATCAGTGAACCTTATATTAAAGCACCTATTCTGTGCCAAGCAACTATGCTTAGCACTGAGGATATAAAAAAAGGTGAAAGACAGGCCCTTCCATCAAGGAGCTTACTATGTAATGAGGTATAAGATGATATAGTAAGGACATTAGCTACAAAACATTCCCCACCCCTATATTCCTGGGTTCTCTTTTCCTCAAGTACATACAGTACTCAAATTTTGAGTACAATTGTAGCAGGACATAGATATAGGGAACATGATTAAGGCAATTCACATTTCTTTACCTGTAGGAGCTCTAGGTCCTTTCTCCAGGGAATCCTTTCTATAGCCTGACTCTGAATCGCAAAGACCAATTATCCTTTGAATCCATAATTAGCTTTCTTCTCTGCAGCCAGGGGTCACATTCCTGAACTGATGCTTCTTCTCTCAAGTCACCACCTCTCTGTATGGAGAGAGTATGTCTGATAGAAGAATTTGTGTCTCTTCTCCTACAACTGTGTCTAAAACTCTCATGAATTAATTTTCTCCCTTAGGATATCTCATGCTGATCAAGCAGTTTTGCTGTTAGATGCCTTGGTTAATGGGAACAGGGAAGAAGGAAATTCCCCATCCGATCCTACACCACTGTTGCCCTCAGGAGTACACACTCCACAAAGCTGCTCTAAGCCTAAGGTTCACTCAAACTATCTTTTAAAGTTTACCTGAAATCTGGCCAGTCTTTAACCCAAACAATTACCAGATACTCCTTCTAATTCAAGCAAGGAGAAATGTTTTAAATTCAATTTTATTTTACTTTCAGTTCCAAATTCTCTTCCTCCTCTTTCCCTCCCCCATCCATTGAGAAAGCAAGACAAACCAAATCTATTAAAAATATGTCTAGTCATGTAAAACAGATTTCCGAATTAGCCTTGTTGGGGGCAGGGTTGGGGTGGGAAGAAAAGCAAAAAGAGGAAAGAAACAGAAAAAAATGTGCTTCCATCTGCACTCTGCGTCCCATCAGTCCTCTCTCTGAAGGCAGACAGCATATTTCATCTTGAGTCTTTTGGAATTACAGTGGGTCACTGTGTTGATTTTCTTCACAGAATTGCTGTTACTGTGTTCTCCTGGTTCTCCTCACTTCACTTTACATCAGTTCATACAGGTCTTCTCAGGTTTCTATGAAACCATCCCCTTCAATATTTCTTATAGCACAATAGTATTCCATCTTATTCATATGTCATCACTTATTCAGCCACTCTCCAACTGATGGACTTCCCTTCAGCTTCCAATTCTTTGCCATGACAAAAAGAGCTGCTATGAACTTTTTTGCACGTAGGGGTCCTTTTCCTCTTTTATTCATCTCTGGGTGTTATAGACCTAGTAGCAACATCCCTGGGTCAAAGGGTTTGCAAATGTAAAAGCTTTTGGGGCATAGTTCCAAATTGCTTTCCAGAATGATTGGACTAGTTTCACAGCTTTACCAGCAATGCATTCATTGATGCACCTGTTTTCCCACAGCTCCTCCAACATTATTTTCCCTTTTGTTATCTTAGCCAATCTGGTAGGTTCAAGATGGTACCTCAGAGTTGCTTGAATGTGCATTTCTCTAGTTATTAGTGATTCAGAGAAGCTTTTCATGTGGCTATTGATAGCTTGGATGTCTTCCTCTGAAAACTGCCAATTTTATATACTTTGGCCACGTATCAGTTGGGGATTAGCTCTTATTTGAATGAGAAATTTGTTCACAATTTGTTAAGGGTTCAACAAGTCTAACTGTGTCTTTTCAATCCTAGTTTTCTTTCTTTTATTTTCTGTGATTTCATTCTTGACTTTCTGAGCTGGAAAGTGGATTGAAGATCCACTCTCCCACAGCAGTATTGTGAAGAGAGCCCAGACTTGGAATCAAGAGATCTGGATCATAACTCAGGCTTGTTGTGGGATGATGTATATGTGTAACGAGTCTGGCAATCCTCTAAGTGTTTTGGAGGAGTGGAACTCTTGGTATGTGGTGTGTGCACAAGGCTTGGGTGCTTTCCAGCTGAACAATGACCTGTCTCAAATGTGCCCATGACTGAACACAAGACTCCAGATGTGGGCTGCCAGGACAGAGGACCGTGGGATGATCTACCCTGCCTCCAGCGCCTTAAAATACTATATTCCTATGGTCATTGCTTGCTGCTATCATCAGCACCCTCCTTCCCTGACTAATTTGCACTTATTTTTTTAACTTGTTAATTTTTATTCTGTAATTCAATTTTTCTGTTCCAAGATCAGAACCTAAGCATTTAGAAATAGTTTAAATTCCTGGACATTGAAATTTAGATGCTGATAGAACTTGTAATGAAGGATACTGATCGGCAAATTCAACTTGAAAACATTAAAGAGTAATAAGATATACTCTACTTCATGTTATTGGATCCCTTCAGCCAATTCCAAGGAATATTTGCTTATTTAAAATAAAACTGAAATCAATTGTCAGAGTGAGCCTAATATTTATGGCCTGCCATTTTTTTCTTTCTCATCAGCCTCCACAGTCCTCAGATTTCCTTTGAGGAACCAAAGGAATTCCAGGCATTCTTGGTGAACTTTCTAATTTTTTTTTCTTTTTTCTTCTTTTTTAATAATTTATTTGCTTTTAGTTTTCAACATTCACTTCCATAAGATTTTGACTTTTAAATTTTCTCTCCTTCCCTCTCCTCCTCCTCGCCAAGATGGCATGCAATCTGACATAGGTTCTCCTCGAGCATTCACATTAAGCACACTCTCACATTTAACTCACACTTATTTTGTGTTCATTCTCTCCACGTTTGTATAATCACACGCCTCCCCACCCCACCCCACCCCCGTTCCTTGCACTCCATAGAATGTAAGCTCCTCAAAGGCATGACTTGTCTCGTTTTGTTCTAATTATTTTTAGGTTCCCAGCACCCAGCACAGTACTTGACACAAAGTAAGAAATTAGTCCGTGTTTATGGATTGATTTCCCAGATTTCCCAACCATCAGTAACACAGACAACTCCCCGGAACTCTTCCAGTCTGTCTCCTATCCATTGGTCACATTCCATTTTGTTTGTCAGAGAGTGGGAACCCGTACACGTGCCTTACCTCTCCAGATTGGCTTACTGGGTGGTACAGTGTCTTATTTATCTTTCTGTTTCCCAAGGTGCCTCCCATGGAGTAAGAGCTTAATGAATGCAGTTGCAACAAGTTGAATTGTGCCAGGAACTCATCAGAGCCACCTTACCCTGGCTGGCATCCTATATCACCCTAGACATTAACGTCCATTGCTGGAGTCACCAGGGGCGCAACTGGACCCTTTTTCTGCCTTTGTTAGCATCTTTTAAGATCACTCACCCACTTTCCTTTTCTTCTGATCTTCCTCCCCAGTCTCACTTACATGACTCACTGGCTAGAGAAATTTCACCTAGGTGTGTAAGAAGACAACTGCTCAACATGAGAGAACATTCTTCAAAGTCCTAATATCTAGCCTTCCAATCATAATGGGCTATGCTGGTCCCAGGCCAGTGTCAGGTTTTTCAGAGATCCCTGAGACTGAGAAGTTTCTCTGTCTTCTCCAGGGCCCCTTCCAAATCCCTCCAGGGGGACTGGCCCCTGAGGAAATGAATCAGCGTCAAATCCTCTACTATTACTGGGCCAGGTGGAGAAAATGGATGAAATACCAGCCATTGGAGCATGTCCGAAGGTACTTTGGAGAGAAGATAGCCTTCTACTTTGCCTGGCTGGGTGAGTCCAACCCCTTGCATATCTCTGTCTCTCTCCATGCTGACATAAATCTTCGTGCCATTCCTTCCTAGGACCCTAGGATTGAGCGGTGAATCAGAGAACCATAGAATCAAAGTGTTTCTAAGTTGGAAGGGACTTCACTGGCTGGTCCAACTCATGAGCCAGAGGAAAGCCCAAGATAGCTCACCAGCCTCTGCATAGCATGTTCAAGTGGAGATAGAGCTGGTTCTAGAGCCAGAACATGGTCAAACCCTCCCTCTGGCACTCACTGTCTGTGTGACTTGTCACAAGGCGCGTAACTTCTCTGGCTTCAGTTCCCCTATTGGCAAAATGACACGGTTCGGCTAGGTAACGGTAACCCTCAAGGTTCCTCCACTGCTTTTTCTTTCTTTTTTATATTTTCATTTATTTAAATATTTACCTATTACATTTTTAAAAATTAACATTTGTTTTTGAAAAATTTTAGTTCCAAATTCTCTCCCTCCCTCTCCTGCCCCACCCATCCAAAAGGCAAATAATATGATATCAGTTATAAATGTGTAGTCATGAAAAACATATTTCCCTATTAGCCATGTCGCAAAAAACCACACAAAAAAACCCCAAGAAAAATAAAAGAAAAAAAATTTAAGTCTGTTTCAATCTCTGTTCAGAATTCATCGGTTCTCTTTCTGGAGGTGGATAGCATTTTTCATCATGGGTCCCTTGGAATTGTCCTGGATCATTGTCTTAATCAAATCAGCTAAGGCATTCACAGTTGATCATCGTACAATGTTGTTGTTACTATGTACAATGTTCTCCTGGTTCTGCTCACCTTACTTTGCATCCATTTCAGTTTTTCTGAAATCATCCTGCTCATCATTTCTTTTTTAAAAATTTTGTTTGTTTTTAGTTTTCAACATTCACCTGTATAAGATTTTGAGTTCTAAATTTTCTACTCCTCCATCCACTCCTCTGTCCCCAAGACAGTGTGCAATATGATATAGGCTACACATGTACAATCATATTAATTTTTCCTCATTGGTCATGTTGTAAAAGAAAAATCAGAACCAAAAGGAAAAACCATGAGGAAGAAGAAACCCACCTCCCAGAAAAAGAGAGAATATAGTATACTTTGATCTGCCTTCAGATTCCATAGTTCTTTCTCTGGATTTGGATAGCATTTTCCATCATGAGTCTTTTGCTGAAAAGAGCTAAGTCTATCAAAGTTGGCCACAATGTGGCTGTTACTGTGTACAATTGTTCTCCCGGTTCTGCTCCCCTCACTCAGCATCAGTTCATGCAAGTGGCTCCAGGTTTTTCTGAAGTCCACCAGCTCATCATTTCTAATGGAACAATAGTATTCCTTTACATTCATGTACCACAACTTATTCAGTCATTCCCCAATTGATGGGCATCCTCTCAATTTCCAATTCTTCACCACCGCAAAACAAGCTGCTGTAAATATTTTTGTCCCCATACTGCCTTTTCCCTCTTCTATCTCTTTGGGATACAGACCTAGTTGTGGTATTACTGGGTCCAACGGTATATACAGTTTTATAGTTCTTTTATAGTCCTGTAGTTCTAAATTGTTCCGCAGAATGGTTGGACTAGTTCACAACTCCACTAACAGTGCATTAGTGTCCCAATTTTTCCATATCATCTCCAGCATTTGTCATTTTCTTCACTTTCCTTTTCTATCATGTTAGCCAACCTGAAAGGTGTGAGGTGGCATCTCAGAATTGGTTTAATCTGCATTTCTCTTGTCAGTGATTTAGAATAATTTTTCATGTGACTATGGATAACTGATTTCTTCTTCTATGCCTGTTCATATCCTTTGACCATTTATCAACTAGGAAATAGTTCTTGTTTTTACAAATTTGACTCAGTTCCCCTCTATATTTGAAAAATGAGAAATCATAGAAACTTGCTACAAAAATTTTCCCCAGTTTGTTGTTTTCTTTCTAATCGTAGTTGCATTGGTTTTGCTTGTACAAAAGCTTTTTAATTTCATGTAACCAAAATTATTCATTCTACTTCCCATTTATTCATAGACCTGACCAGTACATTTTCCTATGTTCCATTAAATTATTAATAGTGTCACACTCTATGTCTAAATCATTTATCCATTTTGATCTTATCTTGGTATATAGTGGGAGACATTGTTAGTTTCCTCCAAACTGGTTTTGTCAGCAGCTCTTGTCCAATTGTGAGTTCTTGCCCCCAAAGCTGGATCTGTGAGTTTTAAAAATGCTGGATCACTATTGTGATTAGCTACTGTGTGCTCTGTCTCTGGTCTGCTCCTCTGGCACTGCTATACTTCTCAAGCAGTGGCAGATCGCTGTCATGGTTACTATTTTGTAATACAGTTTGGGTGCTTTCTTTCTCTTGTTTTTTATTGATTCTTTTGATATTCTTGACCTTTTCTTTTTCCAATCATTCTCATAACAACCACGGGAAGTAGGAATACCCCTCATTATCATGGACTGAAATACCATCCACCTGGTAGTATGATCTAATCCTTATTTATCCATCTTCTCCACAAGAAGAGTATGAGACACCTTATCATCTACTTTGCTTAAATCTACTGGTTTAATAATTATGTCGAAAAAGGAAATGGGATCAGTCCAGCATAAGGCATTCTCAAAACCAGGTAGGATTTCCATAGTCACTGCTTCCCTTTCTAGATGTCCTTTGCTATCTCTTTAATTCCCTAGAACTTTCAGAGGAATTAAAGTCAAGCTCACTAGCCCACAGTGTGCAGATTCTACTCTCCTTCAATCTTCTGCTTCCTCACCTATTCTTTCCAACATCACACAGTCACTCTACCACTATATCTGCCAGTTGTTTCTAGATCTAAGGATGGGGTTGATCTGGGCCAAGTGCCTGGAATTCATCAATGGTGGCTGATTGCCCTCTAATTATTTCCTTACTTGGACTTAGGCAAAATGACATTAGCGTTAATGATGTAGCTTAGGCATCAGTTCGAGGAGAGCCCTTGTTCTCATTTCTAGTACAAAGGTCATTCTTGGAAGAGAAAATAGAGGCAAAATCAGAATGGAACATCTTGGATTTTTCTCTATTGGCAGTGGTCATCATTCTAGCCCTTCCTGGACCATCCTCTTTGATCTAATGCAGATTAAAAGACCTTTCTTGTTGTCCTTAGCTTCTCTTGCCAGTCTCAGCTCATTTTGAGTTTTATTAGGAGTCATGACATTTTTAACAGAAGTCTGCAAGGGTCTTAAACATGCCTTTTATTATTAATCTTTGCTTCTATCTTTTGTGTAATTTTCTTTTTCTTTTTCTAATTTAAAATTTATGTTTTCAGTTCCAAATCCTCTCCCTCTCCCTCCCCCACCATTGAGAAGGCAAGAAATGCAATGCCCATTGTACAAATAAAGTCATGCAAAACATTTCCATGTGCTTAATTAATTAACATTATTTTCAAAAACTAAGTTGTGTGGTGAGGTCCCTGTGCATCCACATTAATGTTTTCAGACAACCCTTGTTTTTCCTTCTCCTTGCAATCATTTCCCTATGCACCTTTAGCATTTCATTTTTTCAAGATGCTCTACCCCTCCTAAGCTGATTTCTCCAGTAGATTTTTAGTTTATGGGATCCTACCCATCCTTTATTTGAACCCTTTGAAATCTGTTTTCCCAAAATCTAGGGCATATATCAGACTCTGCCCAGCCCTTCTCTCTTCTGTCACAAACTCTACAAGGTCTCTGTACTGCATTTCCATCATCTCCATCCCCTAGCATCCAGTTTCTATCTACTGGCAAGTAGATCCGCAAGAAGCAGATACAGTATATAATACCCCCTTTTTGGTTTGTCTACCTCTTGAAGATAAAATTAGCACTCACACCAATTAAGAAGAGGCACAGGTTAGAATTAGGATTATAGATTAGGATTAGAGGAACATTAGATTAGGGTTTGAGAGAGGTAACCTGAGCTCTTCATCTTTTGAAAGATGTAATTATCATTAAAAGTTATTGGTAGCCCTGGTATTGGGAGAGTGTTTTCTGGCAAAGGTCTGGATAATGGAAGTCCTCTATCACTCCCATATCCTGCCTCTGGGCCAGACTTGTCATCAGTTTCCCTAACTTCTGATCAATTTTCTCTCTCTCAAGTGGTTTATAGCATATTCTGATGACAGAGTTGAATTCTTGTTCTTCTTTTGTTGATCTTTACCCAAAAGCTCTTTGCCACATTTCTCTTTGGTTCCTGGATTTTCTTGTCACACAATGACACCTACACTCCCCTTTTGGTCATGAGATGTGTCCCTTTTATGGCAACTGACCCAGCTCTTAGTGCAGGGAGTGGTGCGTAGAGAGATATAGATGGCAGACAGCTCGATAGAGACCTACTCACATATGGGCAATCATAAAATACATAGATGATAGGTGGATAGTTTATTAAGCACCATATTGTTCAGTCATGTCCGATTCTTTGTGACCCTGCAGATGAACTGGCAGACACTGGAGCGGTTTGCCATTTCCTTCTCAGGTCTGTCCCCAATTTGTAGATGAGGAACTGAGGCAAATAGGAGTTAAGTGACTTGTCCAGGGTCACATAGACAGTAAGTGTCTGAGGCCAGATTTGAACTCAAGTCTTTCTGATTCCAAAACTGATACTCTATCCACTGCACTGAGCAGCTTATTAATCACTAGCTATCATTTCTGTATCAACTCTGCCTAACTACTCTACATCTGACTGTCTGTCTCCTCTCTGCCAGTCACTAGACCTGGTGCCAGCCAGAAATACAAAGACAAAAATGAAAGTTTCCCTCAGTAAAATGGCAGTTCATTGAGGGTGCCAAAAACATGTACCTAGTTAAGTAAACACAAACATATTTTGAGGTGAGAGGGAGAACAGCTGAAGAGATTGGGAAAGGATGGGGGCGGCACCCGAGTCGGACCTGGCAGGGAGGTGAGAATTCCACGAGGCAGAGGTGATTGGGTGGGGGGTGGGAATATTCCAGGTATCAGGACAGTGTGGAGAAACGAAGTGGGATTGGGGAGCAATGTGAAATCAATGAGGAAAGACTGTTGAGTGCCAGACTTGGAGGGCAAGAGAAAGCCGGAGAAGGGGGGAAGGCCCCCACCGAGGGGGCTGCTGCTGCCTCTGCTGGGACGGCTCTCTGAGGATCTCTCTCTACACGCCGCTCCTTCATTTCAGGCTTTTACACTTCATGGCTCCTGCCGGCATCTGTGCTAGGGGCAGTGGTCTTCTTGATGGGCTATTTCAGCGTGAACACAGATGTCCCGACGTGAGTAGTGCTCTCCCATCAGCAGGTCACACAAGGATATCCCTCTTGGGGACTGAACCAAAAGATGGGGAACTTTCTATCTCTGTCTCCTCAGTAACCTGGGACCCCAGATCTAGAGATGGAAAGTCAGTTCGTCCAACCCCCCTCCCATTTTACAGAGGAGGAAACAGGTCCAAAGAGGGAGAAGTCACTTAGCCAAGATGACTAGAGGCACGGGTCAGTGGCGGTCTTGCTGCCGAGGTCTCCTACCCTCAGTTAACAGGACCCAGGACACTCCCCCTTGGTTAATGCTGGCTCGGGTCATCCTCTGGAGGAAACCAAGGGTCATGGTAGTAATCTTGAAGGCAGAAGGACATTAGAGATGGAATCTCTTTTTATGAGGAGACAGACCTCATGAAAAAGAGAAGGGAAGTGACTGGACCCAGATGATACATACTATGAGTAGAAAAGCCCCAATTTCCAGACCAGGAGGCGTGCTGATGCCAGCTCTGCCCCTCTTGGGGAGGCAGCTGTTAAATTTTCATTGTGCACATATATGCCTTGGAAAACTCCACGAATCAGCTTTGATCTGGGCTTGATTTTGGTGATTGGCTATAAGAAATGACGGAGAAAACGTTAGTAACACAAATTAAACATAACAATGTGTCAAGCCTCCTTTTTCTGTTTGTTCCTGGCTCCCCAAACCAGGTGCCTGGACCAGCTTCCTGCCCTTACGTTAGTCTCTGGAGGACTGAGTCCCCTGGAGGGGTCTTGCCTATCCTCAGACTGAGCCACAGTAACAACTGTCCATCCACATACTCCTCCTGGCTCCAGGCAGACGTGCATCTGCACCTCCTGGCCACCCCTTGTGAAATCCCAGATGTTCTGGGCAGGAAACTGAATCAATCAACGACAGATGTTATCCCACCACCCCCACCCCATGAGAGAAGAAGGAACAGGCTTTCACTCGTCAGCTAGAAATAGGTCCTTCTCACTATCTGGAGCAAAACAAAGCAGTTGAGACCCAACTAGTGGACTTTAGACAATGCCTTTTACTTAAGCACCTGCCTCTCAGGGCCACTCTGGGGATCAAATGAGATAAAGCTCTTGGCATATAATAAATGCTGGCTTCCCTCCTTAAGTGATGTCCGAATGTCTACCTTAGCAATCTCCTTCCCAAGGGTTCGGAATATGACTTTCTGCAGCCAAGTTTCCATCAGGGCTTTTCTTTTTCTCTATTTTTCATCTTTTTTCTCCCATTTCCCTCCCAGGCAAGAAATCTGTGATCCTAAGAAGGACCACCAGATGTGTCCCATCTGCATTGACTGCCCGTTCTGGAAGCTCTCCAACATCTGTGAGATGGTGAAGGTAGATGCTCTGGGAGCAGCAAAGGCCTGGGACATTGAGGCAGCTCCGCTTTTCCTCTTCTGGTCCACACCTGTGACTTTAGGAGGAAGGGAAACAGACAGGAACGACTCTACAAAGTCATATGACTTGCCCAAGGTCATGGCTTTGCTGCTATAGGCCTCAGTTTCCTTATCTGTAAAAAAAAGCAGTTTAACAAAGGGGCTCCTAAGTTCCCAGGATCCTGAAGGCAGACAGGAAGAGTGTGGGTTGGGTTCAGAGACTAACCTGAGGACCGTTTGGATGGGAATGGAGGACTGGAGTCAGATACGCTAGGAGGGGAGAGCCCCTGGGGTCTGTCCAGTTGTATGGAGGACAGATGGATTCACACCCCAGAAGCAGATTATTGCCCTTTCTGGTAACTAGACTGTGTCTCCAGATGTGGGCTATTTCTTCTGGACAAAGCTGCAGACACACATGGCTCTAGACTCCAGGAGGACCACTGCCCTCCCATCAGTCTGCTTGAGTCTGCCCTCCCAGCACCCTCATTCTGGCTTCCAATAGATTTGGATTCCCAAGCTGGCCAGTTCTTCACAGATGATGTGGAGTGGCTGCTGTCTGGTGACCTATTGGGAATGGCAGGAGCCTCCTGAGTCCCCTGTCATATGGCTTACGGCCTCAAGGGGTTGCCCTAGCATCTCTTCTGTGTGCATCAAGGCTGGCCTTCTGGGTCCACCCCCATTATCTGGGGACCACAGGCCTTGGTCTTCTGGCTGTCCTGAGCATCCTTACCACACATCTCTTAGCTTCTTCCCAGCCCCATCAGCCATAATTCACCCACTAGGAGGCACCTGAGCTGAAACCCTTGCCTGAATATTCTAGCAGAATTACATTAATTAGTGCAGCCATTAGAAACCTATACATGTCCAGAATCAGTCACACTCCTGTGGGTCATTGAGCTAAGACTAGGGAGCCCTCTCGGCTCCTGATGAGAAATGCAAATCAGACTTGATAAGATCTGATCCATCCTAAAACAAGCCTCTGTCCTCTTTTTCCTCCTCAAATAAGCAAGGAGGGTCCTGCAGTGAGGCAGCACAGAGGGGCCAGGAGGGTGTGACAGGTGTGATGCCCTGAAGAGCGTGGCCACCAAGACTCACAGATGGAGGAGGGGAATTACAGATGTAGGGAGAGTCTCTACGGAAATGCCCCAAGCTCAGCTCGAAACTCAGGTTACAACTGCGCAACTGGTTCATAAAAGCGCAGACCAGAGTGTTCTGCTTCGGCCTGAGTGACACCCCCTCTATGCCCAGAAGGGGCCTCCAGATTGGTTCCATTGTTCGATAAGTGGAGAGTTCCTGGTAGGGCCTCTGGTAGGGAGCTGAGGATTCTGGAATAGGCACAGGGTGCACTATTCTGGGGAAGTAGCCCCTCCCACCACCACCACCACCACCTTCCACAGACCCCTGAGCCCCGGCTGGGCCCCTTCTTTCCAAAACAGCAGTCTCCCCCATACCCAGCAGTCACTCATTGCTTATTTACCTGACAGGGAACATTTACCTAACAATAAACCAGAACTGGGAATCCTTTGGGCTAATGGCCTCCCAGCATGGAAGCCCCTCACCCCCACCTCCCACCCGGCACCAATGGAGGCCAGCCCTGCTTTACACCCAGGTTCTTTGAGAAGTGCCTAGTGAACTAAGAAATTAGGGGCCTGGCCCTATATGTGTCAGAAGAAGGATCTGAACCCAGATCTTTCTGACCCTGAGTCCAGCTGTTTCTCCACTGGTTTGTACTGCCTTTCAGTTATCGAACACTACTAAGCACTTAGCCAAATCTGCTTGGGGGCTTAAGCAGAAGGAACAGAAGCATCCCCTTTCCATGTGGGTTTGTCATGCTTCCCTAGCTCGTGGATGGCAGGTTTCCTGCTCTCTGGCTCTTTGCACCCCCCTCAATACCAGCATCCAAACCTAGATCCTTTAACATGTTTGGGTTGGTGCCCCATTTCTGCTCCTGCCTGGTCAGGCTGTTCTCTGTCCCAGCCCCGGCTCTCACCTCTCTGCTTCTGGTTCCCAACACAGACCGGCCGGCTCTTTGACAACAGCTGGACCGTTTTCTTCAGCGTGTTCATGTCTCTGTGGACAGTGACATTTCTGGAGCACTGGAAACGCAAGAGTGCCATACTGGCCTATCGCTGGGACTGCTCTGATTACAAGGACTATGAGGTGAGAGGGTCAGAGAGCCTCTCGCTGACCAGACCGGCCCTCCCCCATGCCCAGGGCTGGACGTGTCCATTGGTGGTCTCTGTGGCTGTTTCAGGAGCGGCCTCGGCCCCAGTTTGTGATCATGGCGCCTCTGACAACTCGGAACCCAATCACCAACCTAGAGGAGCCGCACTTTCCCAAAAAGAATTATTTCCAGCGCATCATCATGTCATCCTCCCTCATCATTGCTATGGTAACAGGGCCCTGGGACCCCCGGATCCCCCCTAGGCGTGGCCACAAGGGGTTCTCGACCTAGGACTCTTTGAGGTTGCTTTCTAGGTCAGTAGACAGGATCCCCTTGGCCTCTCTGGATTCTCTAGTATGCCAACTGGTATTGGTACTGGTCTGTAAAAGCTGGCAAAGCCCCATATCTCTATGGCTTCATTTGTATTCCCTAACCTCTCTGGGGCAGGGTGTAGAGTGGCTGTGATTATGGCCATTTCACAGATAAGGAAACTGGCAGGAAGAGATGAGTCCACCTAGCGTGTTTGGACTCATGACTTTCTGACTCCAAGGCTGCACTCTATCCACTTTCATCCAGCCTGGGACACCTGGTCACCAGACCCGAGTCCTGGCTCTCCTATTACTAGCTGGGAGACGGACCTCACGTCACCAGGGTACAGTTTTCTCGTCTCTAAAATGGCAGGGTTGGAATGGACCATCTCCAGGGTCCTCTGCTGGACCAACCCTGTGTGGGAGCATTTCACGGGCATAGCAGTCCCATCACCCATCTCTACATGCACACCCTGTGCCCTTCACAAGAGACCTTGACTTTCCACCAGGAATCAGTCTCTTCATCTATAAAGACACGATGTTGAGCTAAATGGTCTCTCAGATCCTAGTAGCCCTAGGATCCCCACCTTTGGGACTCCCTGGCATCCCCAAAGCAGGGCCTGTCCTCTCCACATTTCTGGGTGACATTCACCCCATCCTCATCCCTTCTGTAGGTGGTCTTCATAGCACTGCTTCTGGTCGCCATCATCCTGTACCGGACCACGGTCACTATCTTGGTGTCTAAATCCAAAAATATCTTCCTAATGAGATGGGTGAGTCTCTTCTGGTTGTTAGGAGACACTACGGTGCTCCTGCAGCTCCTCTGCCCAAAAACCTGCAAGGGCTCCATCCTGCCAGGCAAGACAAGTTCAGACCCTTCTGCCTGGCATTTGGGACCACCCTCAGCAAAGGAGAGGCCAAGAATGAGCATTCCATGTGTCAGTTCAAACAAGTGGGGGATTGCTGGGGAGCCATCGGGGCACCAGGAGATCTGGCTTCTGATTTCCACTTGGCCGCTCATGAGCCCATGTACGACCTGGGATAACTCATCACCAGCATTAAATACCAGCTTCATACCAGGTGTTGTGCTAGGGAGGTTCAAAGAAATGATATCATTTTTGCCCTTTAGGAGTTTAAATTCTATGGACATTTACAAATTAAAGAGTTTGGGTTCTTTTTTGTTTTTGTTTCTTAATGAGACCCATGAATGCATTGGAGTAGGTAGCACTGGGTGAGGACATTCTCTCAACCAGTGCAGACACCGGTAGACCAGCCCCTTTTCTACAGCTGGACACTGAGGGGTGGAAGAATTTGGCCAGGGTCATGCAGCTAGCATGTAGCAGAGGTTGGCTTCACACCCAGGAGCTCCCCCAGAGTATCTCACAATAAGGTCACAGAAAAATTCCAGGAGATTTGGGGAACGAGGATTAGGAAAGGCCTCTGTGGGACACAGTGTTTGAGCTGGACTTTGGTCATATCTATGTGTAAGGAGAATCACTTTGGCAGCTGTACAAAGAGATGGCAGATCAGTTGGAAGGCTGAGTCAGAGGACACAGGTTCGAATGTGGCTCTGCCATTTACTACCTGAGGGATCTTGGCCAAGTTCCTTCTGCCCCTTGGGACTCAGTTTCCTCATCTGTAAGATGAGGAGATTGGACTATATGGTCTTTTAAAGTCCCTGCTAGCCCTGGATCCCCTGGTAGATCAGTATCAGTAATTACATGCATTTGTGTCCTCTCCCGCTGGCCCATATGCTCTATGAGGGCAGCGACACCCAGTCTTACCTAAATGTTATGTCTCCCTAGCATGTGGCACAGCTGGGACTGAATGAATGAGTAAAGTGGCTTTCTGCAGAGCTGTGACTCGCCAGCCTCTTTCTTCCCTCTAGGCATCTAATATTGACTTATTCACAAGCGGCATGTTGAATCTTTCCTTCATCGTCCTCCTTGACAAAATCTATAACCCAATTGCATATGCTTTGACCAACTGGGGTAAGTAGTGAAATGGCAGGGGCGCCTTGGGGATGGGGGCTGGGGGAGCCTCTGTGCTGTTAACTCCAGGGAAGCATCTCTGGCCTGCTGGTGGATGGTGGATCCAGGAGAGAAGGGGGCAGGGCAGGCCAAGGGCCCCTGCTAGGGAGGGATGATAGTATAAAGTTGGGAGCCCTGATCTCCCATCCTGGCTCCATCCCCCTTCCTATCTAGGTACTTCTCTGCACCTCACTCTACTCATCTGTACAATGGGGATAATTACTCTCAAACTATTTCATTAACAGGGTGGCAAAGTTGAAAAGGCTCACTTAACCCATTGGGAAACAGCATCCAGAAAGATCTTGATTGGCTAGAATCTGGGGCTAAACCAAATAGAATATTATATTTCAAAAAACTAACTTCCAAAGGACAAGTTAGGCAAGACCTGATTGGAAAAACATTTGTCTGAAAAAGATCTGAGGATTTTGGTGGACCACAAGTCAACAACATGATAGAGTAGCAAATCCTGGGGTGCATCAAGACAGGCCTCCCAGGAATAAGGAAGTGATGGCCATGGGATTACACCATAATAATGCTCAAGCAGGGGTCCTCAGTCTGTGTCTGTGGATTTGGTTAATTTTTAGGGTTTTGGTAATTGTATCTCATTATATAATTGATTTCCTTTGTGATCATATGGAGAGAGAGAGAGATAAATGGATGGATAGATAGACAGGACAGATGGATGAACGGACGGACGGACGGACGGACGGACAGATAGACGGATAGATAGATAGATAGATAGATAGATAGATAGATAGATAGATAGACACATAATTTTGTGGATTTAAAAACATGATCCTGAGAAGGGTCCACAGGCTCCCCCAAATTGCCAAAGGGGAAACATGACACAAAAAGGTAAGAACCTCAGCTTTAGGGTAAGAAGAGAACTTAGATATCATCCCCCCCATAGGATCGTGGACTTCACAAACCATCTGGCCCATTTTACGGATAAGGAAACTGAGGCCCAGAAAAATGAAGTGCCTTGCCTTTGGTCCTGTAGCTAGTCATTAATCAATAAGTATTTATCAGATGTCTGTTGTGTGCTCGGCGCCGTGCAGAGCCCCATGACGTGGGCCCATGTGTTCCTGACACAAGGTCCGGTGCCCTCGCTACTGTAACAGAAGAGGGAATGGGAGTCTTGCCAAAGGCTGCACACACACAAAGAGGAGGCTGAGGCAAGACTCGCACTCGGGTCCTATGGCCGCCTCTGTCTCTTGTTCCAAGCGCAGTGCTATTTCCCAAAGTCCTGCCGCTTCTCAGCCCCCTGTCCTCGGCCCAGCCCCCATCTAGAACGCTCTACTTGGTTCTGGGGCCACATCAGCTCAAATGGACAAACACAATAGCAAAGGGACCTCACCACAGATGACTGGAGAAGCCAAAGAAGACCCCGAGGGGCTGCGATGGTTCCCTTCTGCTCTCCAGAGGTCTGGCCTATGGCAGAATCCCGGGGAATCGCTCCAGCAGCCAGCCAGGCCAGCCCGCCACCACCTCTCTGGGCCACCCGACCTCCGCCTGCAGACTTCTCACAAGGGCGCAGCTGCCCCTCTCCGGGCAGCGCCTTCCACTTGGGGCCAGTTACCACTCTTATCAAGCCTAGATCTATCTCTCAGCCACGCCCCACCATGGCTGCTCTGAGATACTGCAGAATGAGGCCAGTCCTTCCGTCAGAAAGTCCCGTAAGGCAGTTCTCATATCCCCTTTGAGGCAGTTCAGGTGGCCCAGTGGGTAGAGCGATGGGCCTGGAGGCGAGAAGACCTGAATTCGAATGTGACCACAGATACCCACCAGCTATGTCACCAGAGGCGAGCCACGTAACTGCTCCCTACCTCAGTTTACTCAATTGCAAACGGGGGCTATAATGGCATCTACCCGTCAAGGTTGTCATGAGGATCAAATGAGGTCATATTTGTAGAGCACTTATAATGCCAGGCACACAGCAAGTATTTAATAAATGCTTGTTTCCCTCCTGCCTTCCTTTCCTCATCTATCATAGACTCAAGGTTCTCTCCCCAGCTCACCGACTTCCTTCTTAAACCACAGCACCTAGAACCCAACATGGGTCTTTGGATAAGGCCGACTAGGGCAGAACACAACGGGACGGTCGCCTTCCTCTTCCTGGAAGACACGGCCTCTTCCTGTGGCCCAAGTCACATTAACTTTTCTTGGTCAACATGACATGGCTGACTCACACTGAGCTGGAGGTCCACTAGAACGTCCAGATCTTTTTTCAGAACAACTGCTGTCTAACCATACCCTTCCCCACCCGATACTTCTGGAGTTGATTTTTTGTACCCTAGCACAAGATTGCATTTATCTCTATCAGTCTGAGTAGGTTCAGCTCAAGGCTCTAGCCTGGCGAGGTTGCTGCCAAATCTGGGTTCTCTGCCAATCTGATGAGCAAATCATCTACGCCTTTATCTGGGTCTTTGATGGAAAGTCAAATCACACAGAAGCCATTTATTAAGGCACTGATGTACTCAGTCCTAGTTGTAGAGTCTAAAAAGGGCTCAGTCCCTGCCCTCCAGGCACTTTCAATCTTGTATTTGTTTGATAAATCCTTATATGTGCCCTTGTTGGCTTGGATGGAATCCCAGACCTAAGACCCCAGATTTAGACTCAGCAGGGAACTTGAGGGTCCTCTGCTCCAGACCCTTCATTTTACAGATAAGGAAACTGAGGCTGAGAGGGGGCAGGAACTGCCTGAGGTCACACAGTTTGAGTTGGGATGTAAGTTTATGAGCTGTTTGCTTTTGGTTTTGTATTTCTAGCACCCATCTTGGCCTCTGGCATGTAGTAGTAGTAGTAGCAGCAGCAGTGGTAGCAGTACTAGTAGTAGTAGTAGTGGTAGTAGTAGTATTAGTGGTGGTGGTGGTGGTGGTGGTAGTAGTAGTGGTGGTAGTAGTAGTAGCATTACTAGTAGTAGTAGCAGCAGCAGTAGTAGTAGTAGTGGTAGTAGTAGTAGTAGCAGCAGCAGTGGTAGCAGTACTAGTAGTAGTAGCATCAGTAGTAGTAGTAGTGGTAGTAGTAGTAGTGGTGGTGGTGGTGGTAGTAGTAGTGGTGGTAGTAGTAGTAGCAGCAGCAGTGGTAGCAGTACTAGTAGTAGTAGCATCAGTAGTAGTAGTAGTGGTAGTAGTAGTAGTGGTGGTGGTGGTGGTGGTGGTGGTGGTGGTGGTAGTAGCAGCAGCAGTGGTAGCAGTACTAGTAGTAGTAGCATCAGTAGTAGTAGTAGTGGTAGTAGTAGTAGTGGTGGTGGTGGTAGTAGTGGTGGTGGTGGTGGTGGTGGTGGTGGTGGTAGTAGCAGCAGCAGCAGCAGCTCCCCCCACTCTCTCCCACCCCCACTACACTGTGTTTGCTTTCTATTTACTTACTGTATATCTCTCTCTGTCCAAGCTCTTGGATGGAAGGGGCTGTTTTCATTTCTGTCTTTGTGTCCCAGGTGCCTAGCACGGGGCTTATCGCATACAGCAGTCACTTAATGAGGCTGATTGTGCAGATACAGCCAGAGACAGGCAGAAAAGAATCTGTTTTTGATGTCCTGGTTAAGGAGAATGCTTCAGTAGCGTCTTTTTAGTTCAAAGATGTCTCCACATCCCTTTCACTTCCACCTACAACCCTCCACATTCCCTTTTCAGAGAGCTGTCCCTGGAACAAAGAATGAAAAGGCAGAACAGTTTCAACCACATTAGCCAATGCCCCAAAGCTGCCAGTGTAGACAGTATTTCAGAGTCAGAATCTGTATTTACAGGGTCTTTTTCAAACAATCTTAAAATCAACAGTTTTAAAAACCCTGCTCACTTTGCCGGGGGCAGGGGAGGGGGAATGGGATCAAGGATTTCATCAATGTGAGGCGTCCCTGCTGTGGAAACTCTCTGGGCTTATGCAGACCAGCAAATCCCCTGTACCTGAAGGACTGTAGAGTTTCTCCAGGGCATTCAGAGGTTTCTCCAAGCCCTAGAGAATAAGGTGCTCTGGGTCACACAGCTCAAGTGGGTCCAAGGTAAGACCTGAACTCAGTTCTTCTGGACCTAATGGAGGTCTGTCCAGTATACCATATGGCCTCTGCTGCTTGACCTCTGAAAAAACGAGTTCTTTCAGGGGTGGGGCGGACAGGCTAACTCATGACCCAAAACTCCGAGTATATCATTACTAGAAGTTGGTAAAAACCAGCCCTTTTCACCAGGGTTCTACTTCTAATTATAACCTAGCTGTATGGCCTTCCCCTCTCTGTGCCTCAGTTTCCCCACCTCAAAAATAAGCAGGTTGGATTAGCTAGTTTCCCAACTTCAGTGTCCCAGGAATAATGGTTGGGCAGGGGAGGAGCAGCAAAAAAAAAGCGCGTGTGGGAGAGAGTCCAAATTCTACTGACACCATGTCTGTGTTTTCCTTTGTCTCAGAAATGCACAAAACCCAGTCCAAGTTTGAAGATGCTTTTGTTTTGAAAATGTTTATTTTCCATTTTATCAACACCTACTCCTTTCCGATCTACATTGCCTTCTTCAAGGGAAGGTCAGCTGAGACACGGCACATTCTGCTTTTCTCATTCCTAAATCAGGGGGGATGATCAGGGGAGAACCCAGGACCAGCTGCCTTCTTCACTGGTGCCCTCACACTAAGAGCCAGCAAGGTCCCCAGCATGCCGACTGCACCCTCAGTGTGGTGAGCTTACAGCCTAGGACAGAAAAGAGGTCCCAGGATGGGCAGCTTTCTGTGGAATCACAGGACCTGGGTTCAGACCCCAACTCTGAGCTTTACTCTTCTTTTAAAGCATCCATCCCTCTGGGCCTCAGGTCTCCCGTCTGTGAAATGACGGTTTTAGACTGGATGGCCCTGGGGTCCCTTCCAACTGGAAATCTACAATCCCACAGTTCACACTGATGAGATCACAGATCCACTGGAATAGTAGAGATTTTAAATGAGTTAGGAATTAATTACCAGACTTCTTTCCTTCCAGACTGCAGTGAAATGCTCTGGAAGCTGTCCACAGTAGGAGGACATGGCACTGGGCTTGGAACATTA
Source organism: Pseudochirops cupreus (assembly GCA_028627135.1). NCBI lineage: Eukaryota > Metazoa > Chordata > Mammalia > Diprotodontia > Pseudocheiridae > Pseudochirops > Pseudochirops cupreus. The sequence goes on along the minus strand of CM053580.1, from coordinate 9,784,450 downwards.
ATTAAGCACCTATTATGTGCCAGGCAGCCCACTGAACACTGGGAACACAAAGACAAAAAAGGTCCCACCACTAACTTACTACCGAATCCCTTTCAGTCTCAGTTTCCTTCTCTGTAAAGTACTTAACACAATCTCTGTGTCTCTCATAAGCATGTTTTGAGGCTCAAATGAGACTGTGTACTTTGTAAATCATCAAGTATTATGTAAGGAGGAGCCATTATTATTCAAATAGTATAGTTAATGAATTGACCCAAGCAATTCCCCTAGTAGATTCTAAGTTCCTTGACAGCACTTTCGTTTTTGTGTGAATTCTCAGCACCAAGGACAGGGCCTGATCCTTAGGAGGTGAGGAATAAATGTTTGTAGTAAAATTCCTAGATTAGACTTACAAATGGAAGAGACCTTAGAATGAATGAATGAAGTGTTTATTAAGTACTTACTGTGGGCCAAGCTCTGTGCTGAGTCTTGGGAATACAGATAAAAAGTTTGGTCAGACAGTCCTTCCTCTTCTGGAGAAAGGGCACCGTTATGGAAGATCTTAGCTGCAAGTCCCATGAGAGGTGCACGGTCAAGGCAGATGGTGAGACCATTTCAGCTGAGCAGAGCACTGCCATTTCCTGATATTCCAGCCCCTTCATTTTAAAGATGAAGAAATGCAGGCTGAGAGAGGGTGTGTGCCCAGCATCACCTGGTGCTGATCTGTGCCAGAGACGGGACTCAGACTCAGGGCTCCTGCTGCAAATCCAACTCTCCACTCAGTATACCGATCTGCCCCGCAGTGGGTGGGGCATTATTGAATAATGCCAAGAATGGGACATTTCCATAGCAATCTAAAACTTGCAAAGCCCTTCATGTTCATTAGGTGTGACCTGGGGAAAGACACTTCACTCTCTGTATCTCACTTTCCCCATCTTTGAAATGAGGAGGTTAGGTTAGCTGGCCACAGTGGTCCCCTGTAGCTGCAGAGCCAGGATCCCATGACCTTAGGATCTCACTGGAAATTCACAGCATCTGTGAGAGGCTGGTGGTACTCAACTCTTCCAGTGGGTTGGTGATTTCACTCATTCTCATTTTCCCACCAGCGATAAAGACTGGAACCCAGCCATGACTACCTATCCTGGGCAACTCCTGCCCACATCCTCCTACAAATTCACCTCTGGGGGTCCATTCAATGGGGTGCTACAGGGACTGTTATCCCTATTTTCAGATGAGGAAACCGAGGCTCAGAATTTAAGTGACTTGCCCAGAATCTCAGACACTATTAGTGAGGGGAATGTGAACTTAGGCCTTTCTGAATCCAAGTCTATTGACTGCCTCACTGGCCTGTATGAAAGAGTAAGGATGATTTCCCAGCACCATTAGCAGACAAGATCAACAGGTTCAGGTAGGTAATTCTACTAATGACGTAGAACTGGAGAGGACTCAGGGCTGCAATGCCCAGTCAGTGTCTGGGACTCACCAGGAGCCCCTTGGTGAATCTGGCTCGAGTTTCTTTGGACCAAATTAAGTCCACACAACAAATAAAGTCTATACCTGTAACCCAATCTCTATCACAAGAACTGCACCCAATCCTGAATGCAGGATTCCTAGACCTGCCAATCTCAGACCGCCTTGGGCACTGGGGGACCTTCAAGAGACAGTGAGTAATAGCCCTGCCCAGGAGATGTCTGGGAGGGTCAGTGGTGGGACCCTGTGTGCTGTGCTTTAGCGCCTCTCTCTCAGAGGGAAGTCGGGTCAGGAAAGTGCAATGGGCAGCCACTGGGTAGGGATGATGGGCTCCTTAGGGATCTCCATTAACGAGGACCTGTACACACAGCCACCACCTCCACAGAACATAGGAAGTTTGCAGTTTGGGAGGCCAGTGCCCTCTCCTAAAAAGGCCCTATGGAGTAAATAGGGCTGTTCTCGCTGTTTTTCTGTTCTTCAAAGGGGAGCCCTTAGAGATCCTTAGATGGTCTCTGGAAGGGTATCTGAACAGAGCTGGTCTTGGGCATAGGCAAAGAAGGCAGCCAGTACACAGCACTCACCTGGGTTTTCCTTAATCTCTCTGCCATCCACCTTCAACAGTGTTGGGACATTCCAACAGAGAGAGAGCTGTTTATGCGAGTTAAGAAGTCCCTTTTCCTTGGCTAGATGCCAACACTCCTGGGAGAAGGAGGAACACAGTTCCCAGTCATTAATGCCTTGGAAGCACTGCTTTCCTTCATGAGGCAGAAGGCTGGCTGGTTCCTCTGAGCAGCTCAGACCTCTAGGAGTTCCCCCCCAGGGAGGGAGTGAGGAGGACAGGCAGAAAATGCAGAAGAGGGAGGGAGGGAGGTGTATGATGAAGGTGAACCGTCCCCCTCTGCTGTGATGCTCAGAGAATGGAGACTGGCCTCTTGGCCATTGAATAACCATGGATGTTCTTCAGATTTTTAGGTTACCCAGGAAACTACAATACCTTCTTTGGAATTCGAAATGAAAATGTGAGTATATGCTGGGAAATCTTAAAGTGGGGGTGGGGGAGGGGCCGGAGCACATGATCCCAGCCAAGGAGCCAAGGAGCCAAGAGCCAAGCCTGGGACACGCTCGTGTTGTTTCTCCTCTCCTCTCAGCTTCTTCATCTGTACAATGAGTATAGTAATAGCATCCACTTCCCAGGGTTTCTGTGAGGAGCAAATGAAATGATATTCAGAAAGGGCTAAGCACGGGGGTGCCCAACACACAGTAGGTGCTGTATAAATGCTAGCCACTGTTATCTTAGCTCTGAGCGCTTTGCAATAATTTCTCCTAAAAGCCAGAGGAACCTTGCTGGATGCTCAGATTCCTCTTCTTATCTGTAGCAAGCTCTAAGACGGCCTGGCTCACCTCGTCTTCTGAGCTTCCTGTCATAGCCAAGTCATCAATTATGATTCTAAAATTCAGGCCAGGCTCCTCTCAAAAAGTAAGTCAAAAAGCAACCAAACCCCGAACTTTTGGTGAGCAAAGTGCTGCTGAAGAAGTGAGATGGTGATGAGGCCCACAGTCTTCTGGCAGTCTTAGAATTTGCAATACCTTCTTGGCTCTAAGACCCCCCCCTCACATTGCCCAAGTGAGGGACCATCTGCAGTGGGACAAGTAATGGATTTGCAGTCCTAAAAACTGGGTTTCAATCCTGGCGCTGCTATTCACTAGCCACGGGACCTTAGGAAACCACTTCACTTCCAAGGGCTTCTGTGTCACCATATGTGAAATGGGGCTAACAACATCTGCCTTGACTATCTTTATAAAGGCTTATTGGGAGAGTGGAATGAAAGGAAGTTTGAGCGTACACATTTTGCAAGTGGAAAACACCGTAGATTAGCAACAGAGCATTAGATATTGTCATTGGAAATTGTCTCACAACGCTTTCCCTAAATTAGAGGAATTTCTCTGTCTCAGAATTCAGCTCCCATACCTTCAACCCCTCCTTCTTTCTCTCTTTCCTTCTTTCTTTAAGAAAATGTTTAATGTCCAATAAAGCTGGGCTACAGTTTAAAACTTAACCAATAGTTGTCTCATCTGACATATGAGATATTCTGGTCTGAGAATTCCTTCAGTTTAAAGGAAGAAGACAATGAAGGAGGAGGAGGAGGAGGAGGAAGAGGAGGGGAGGAAGGGGGAAAAGAAGGAAAAGAAGGAGGAGGAGGAGGAGGAAGAAGAAGATTCATAATTCACATTCTGGTTTACAGTTTTTCACAGTGAGATTACTTAAAACAAGGACTACCTGTGAATTCAATGACTATGGTTTCTCCTTCTTCATCACTGAGTCCTGCTTTCCTAATAGGGAGCCTGGCTAAAAATGGGGCTGGAGAGTAGGAGTCCAAAAGGGTCAGTGTGCCTATTTCTGGCTAAGTACATCGCAAAGCTAATCAGAAATCTTTGATTATCCTTTTTCTTTTCTTTTTTTCATTTCCCATACCCCACACATCTTCAGAGATGCTTAAGAATGAGCTATATGCCATCAATTGGGAACAGTGCCTGGAAAACCCATTCATGGCCCTGGTGTTCCAGGCATCAGTGGTTTGGAGGGAAGGGGCTTTCTTCGATATCAAATGACTTGCATTCCTTTAGTCTTACTTTACAAACTTCTTTAATGGTGAAGATGGAGAATGAGATCTGGTGTGTCTCCTTGCAGACAGGGTGCCAGGACTTAGGTGCTCCCAGAAAGGGCTTCCAGGAGAACAAAGGAGGGGAGGAGGTCCCAAGTGAGGGCCAAAGCAAGAGAATGAGCGCCTCCTTCTGTTTGCTTCCAGCCCTCATGTTAACCTGCTGATTCTCTCCTATACAGTGCATTCAGGGTGGCTGTCTTGTCGAGCTTGCCCAGGAAATGCTGATTATCATGGTGGGGAAACAAATCTTCAACAACCTGATAGAAATTCTCCTCCCGTAAGTAGTGCCCAGAAGTGACCTGGGGTAATAACCTTAGCACCAGACTCGGAGTCAGAAAAACTTGTGTTCAAAACTCCCCCCTTCTATTCCTCCTCTCATTTGGAGGGGTCTACATCTGTGACATCCATGTGTTTCCCTCTGCTTTTCATTCACAAGTCACTCTCAGGGATGTGCCATACCCTGCAGCCAGCCTTGCATTGCCATCTGGGTCTTTGCACTGTGATCCTAGGATGCCCCACTTAGAGCTCTTCTGGTCTGACCCACATCTCACCTCAATCCTCCACGTTCTATCTAATAAGGAAACCGAGGCCCAGTGAGGTGGGGAGGGTCTTCCCTCAGCTCATTCTGCAAAGCCAGGTCCACAGACTTCAAAATCCATAGCATTTTTCACTGTGCAACTTCAATCTTTGCCAGAAATCATTTTAAAATTCCATGTTACTCCCTTTTTTTTCCCCTTGGGCTGTCCCTCATGCCTGGGATGCTCTCCCTCTTTCACTCTTAACTACTGACCTCTCTCTCTTCCACTCTAACTACTGACTGCTTCAAGTCCCGAGTAAAATCCCACCTTCTACAGGAAGCCTTCCTCAAACCCCTCTTAACTCCAGTGCCTTCCCTCCATTAATTATTTCCTGATTATCCTGTACAGAGCTTGCTTTGTCTTCCTCATTGGATTATAAGGTCCTTGAGGGCAGGAACTGTGTTTTACCTTCTCTTCTATCTCTAGCACTTAGCCCAGTGTCTGGCACATAGCAGGCACTTAAGAAATTGATTATTGATTAAAATTGTGAAGTTGGCCCATTGGCTACTCCTATTCAAAAAGACCATCTTATAAGATCATAGATCTTGACCTGGAAGGGACTCCCCAGACTACCTAGCCCAGCCCTTTCATTTCACAGAGAAGGAAACACACCCCTAGGGAGGCTGTGGCTGGCTGAAGGTGACCCCAGGAGTGTCAGTGAGATACTTCATAATATCAGAAGGAAAAGAAGAAAATACGGAGAAATAGGGTTCCCTTTGATTATGGGAGAAGGGGTTCTTCAGGTACCTTCAAAACATCTTGGTTGTAAGCACTCCGCCCCAGGTGTGCTCTCCCAGCTTTCCTACTTGCTTACAGGAACACCTCTTTCAAAGGCTTCATGGCCCTGACTTCCCCAGCTTGGAATGTCTTGGTGTAGGCCAGTGGTACTTTCTGGGAGAGGTTGGCTGATGCTCTCATGCATATTAGTTTGACTCAAGGTGAGATCAAGGTACCCTTTTCATGTAACTTGGACATACATATTCCCAGGTCTTGATGCCTATAAATAGGTCTCCTCTGAATCTCCTTTTCTAAAGAGTAAGTATATTTCATGTCTGATAAGAGCTTTTCTTCTTGCTAAGCCAGAGATTAGCCTTGCTCCTTTCTTCCTCATTCTGTCTTTGAATCACCTATCTACCCTCCCAAGATGACTCTTCAGAAGTATTATTCCTGTAACTTTGGAGACCAACTACCTAGCTTCCAGTCTCATAGAAAAGTCTTGGTTGATGCTAATGATCAGAGGAACTTAGCCGGCCTACTTAGCACTTCATTACTTTCCCCTCTGTTGATGTCCAGGAAACTGAAGGTGTGGAAACAAAGAAAAGCCCTTCAAGGCAAGCAAAAGAAGAAAAAGGAAGAGATCTCAAACATCCTTTGGGAGGCCAACTATCAGCTTCTGGAGTATGAAGGGCTGTTTGAGGAATACCTGGAAATGGGTAAGAACCAAGGCTTGTCAGATATTGTTTGTAGGGTGTGTGGGTCGGGACAAGGAGAGGAGAAATGAGGGAGGGAGGGGCGTGAACAAGGACGCACTTTCTTCACCCGTGATGCTTAAAGGTCACACTCATCTGATGGAATTGGCTCCTTAGCTCTCCACCTCCCCCTCAGCCTCGGAGGTGAAGGATTGGGGGGTGTGGGTGGACAGCAGTTTGTGAAAAATGCCTGGAGATCTTGCGGTCAACCTGCAAGCCAGACGAGGCATCCACAGGATCACCTGGTAGGCGCCAAGGCCAACGCCATCCTGTGTTGCAACTAGAAGAGGCATGGCGACCAGCGGGAGGGAATCTGGGCATCTATCTTGGTCCATTAGAAGAACAACATAAATAAAATCTCTCCTGCATAACAACAACGCAGCTCACTAACATCAAGCCTAGCAAACAGTCAGTGAGATGGAAGGGAATTTTAGAGCTGAAATAGAAAAAATTCCCATGACTCACAAGCTTAAGTGTGTGAGATGAGATGGGATGGGATGGGAGATGTAGGTTGGGAGGTGGAGAAAATGGGGAAGCACATGAAGAATCCATACTGGGTGCCCTGAACGTGATTAGAGGGACCCCAGATAAATACCAGCGGCACAGCATGATTCTTTGACCCAGAAAAAAATGATGCTTGGAGATTGAGTGCATTAATCCTGTTATAATCGATGCTGTCTTCCATGGCCATTCCCACCCCCAAGATCTTATTGAGATAACGTAGGAACAAAACCTCAAGGAGCAGATCAGAACCACAGAGAGAACCCAAAGAAGGGACAGCGGAGAAGAGGAGCTTCTTGAGGGCACAGATTAGTCACATCTGGTTTTGAATCCACAGTACTGGCTAGGTGCTAAATCAATGTTACTGACTGAATGACTGACTCAGGGAAAGCCCCAGTGCTGGACAAAGGGCACCAAATGCCAGCAGCCAGAGAGGTAAAACATCAAACTGGCAAAAACGTGGTAAAAATAAAAAGCCTGTGTCGAGCCAGCCTTGCCTTGTCAGGATGGTCCCCACTGCCCTTCCCCCACCAGTGCAGGCTACCCCTAATGCTGAGGCCTTCAGTCAGAACTTAGGGAGGCTCTTTGACCGCAGATCTCCCCCCCTCAAGCCATCATCAGGGTTGTTGCTGTAACTTGAGTGCCTGGCCTGTTGTACCCACTGGCATAGCCTTCCTGAGCCCAAGGGCACCTCCACCTGCAGTCAGGCATCAGAAGAGGGTAACAGTGATAGGAAATGCTTATCACTGAAGGCTTTTGCTTGGCCAGATAGATGGTGGGGGTACCATGGAAGGCAGACTAGCTTTGGGTCAGAGGACCAGGGCTTGAGAAGTGCTCCTGTAACCCCAGGTGAGTCTCTGACCTCTCTGCCCCCATGACTTTCCTTGCCAATGCAGTGATACAGTTTGGATTCGTCACCATTTTTGTGGCCTCCTGCCCTCTCGCACCGCTCCTCGCCCTCCTCAACAACTGGCTCGAGATCCGTCTTGATGCTCACAAGTTCGTCTGCCAGTACCGGCGCCCTGTGGCAGAAAAAGCTGACGGCATTGGCATCTGGTTTGGTCTCCTGCAGGCTATAACCCATTTGGCCGTCTTGAGTAATGTGAGTAGCTTTGGGGTCCTGAGCTGGGACAGAGGCCAGGGAACGGATCCCCTAGAGGAAGGGGAGGGTAGGAAAGGCAGGAGACTCTCCCAGAGGGTGACTCCCCCATGAACCAGACAATTAGCTCTGTACCTTGGGGCAACCAAGGACTGCTCATTGGGCAATAGATCCATGAAGGGCAGTAACCTTAGGACATTTCTGAGGATCTTCTGGGCTTTACTTCTGAGAGGGAAGATCCTTCTATCTCTCATACTGTTCCTGAGTTGACTCTCAATGCCCCTGACAGGCTCTTTGCAGAGCTAAATTAGGAGCAACAGTTTCAGTGAATTGGGCCCATGTGAACAAAAAAGCATTTATTGAGCACTTTCTAGATAGTAGGCATCGTCCTGCCTGTGCCAAGGGCTGGGGAACCAAAGACAAGAAAAGAGAAGGTCTGTGCCCTCTGGTAAGGGAAGATTTCACCCCTTCAGATGGTCCTTCATCAGTGGAGGTGTCCTCATTCTCTTGGCATGTGAGCTGACCTTCCACATACTGGAGGGGACTGTTGGTGCCTCCAGACTCACACCCCCTTCCTCTTCCAAAATGATTCCCCTTAAGCCACCTTGTGAACACAGCTCACTGGCATCTACCACCCTCTTGGTCTATCCTTGACAGATGACTGTATCTAGGGCTGGGGTGCCTCCTGGTCTCTGGTCTCCCCACACTCAATTCCAGCTTCCTCTCAGCTGCCAAAGTACTTTTCCTAAAGCTAAATCTGACCACGCTACTCCCTGGCACACTAAAATCCAGCAGCCAAACTCCACACCTCCAGGATCAAATAAAATCCTTGGCTTAGCATTTAAAGTTCTTCCCAAGCTAGCTCCTTTCTACCTCTTCCATCTTCTTACATTTTAGCCCCTTCCATGGGCTCTATAATCCTGCTGTGCTGGCCAACAGGACACTTTGTCTCCACTTTTTACCACCCCTGGGCTTCCTTCAAAGCTTAGCTCAAGCAAATGCCACCCTCTTCCTGAAGCCTCTTTGTCCCTGTATCCCTAGCATCTGGCACAGGGCCTGCCTAGGAGTGGGCACCAAATAAATGCTTTTGAATTGAATTATTCCAGATCCCTGAGGGAAGGGAGAAGCGGGAGTGGGATTAGAACCCAGATCCCCCAGCTCCCACATTGCAGGTGCTGGCCCTTGAGTTTGATAAGACACTCAGGGTTCTGCTGCCTTAAACAGTCTGAGGTGGATTGTAAATAAACCCCAACGGGGAGGAAATGAAAAGGGACCCTTGGGATCTAGTGCAGTCTGAGAGTAAAGCCATCAGCCTCAGACATGCAACTCCGGCCCATGGCTGAGCTCACAGAACAGAAATGTGAGAGCACCAGCTCGGGTGAGGCCAGCTTGTGGAGAGGAAGGTGCAGGGATGGAAATGTTCCACATGTTTCTCTTTGCTTTTGCCCTAAACTTGAAAGCAGGTTGGAAGGTCTCAGTGACCATGGCTGAGATGCTGCTACATTCCTTCCAGGCCTTCCTCATCGCCTTCACGTCTGACTTCCTGCAAAGGACCTATTACCGGCACTTCTATTCTCATGACCTCCAGGGCTACGTCAACTTTACCCTGGCATGGGCCCCCAAGGCTTTTGTCTCCATGTACAACTACACATGCAGGTGAGGCGGATTTGGGGCACACTTTGCTGGGTAGTGCCAGCTCCCGTTTGCTCTTCAAGAAGTGGCCTAGACGGAAAGGAGGGAAGGACTCAGGACAGAGAGAGGGGAGAACCAAGATGGCCTCTATTCCTCCTTCCTCCTACAGGATTCAAGAAGTCACTCCTGTCACTCAGAGAGGAGGTTCCCTCTAAAGCTCCCTTCTACCTCCTTCATTTTTCTGATTTCTGTATGTTGTCTCCACACTAGAGCCATCCATAATTAGAGTAGAATGGAAGTGCTCTGGTCCCCATTCAGTGGAGGTTTTGGAGCAAAAGGTGGACAATACTGTTTCATCCATGTTGTGGTGGGGACCGAGTGTGGCTCTGGGCTGGACCAGCTCCATCTTATAGGCTTGGATTAATTTCAAAGCCCCTAGGCTTTCTTACATATCAGGAACTCTTCTAGAAAACTAGTGATTGGCCTAACCCCAAGCCCTTTTGCAGCCCCCATCAGTGGAGGCAGACCTAGAGTATTCGACCCTGCCGGAATTAGGATCTTAACTCTCAAAATGGATTCAGATACCATCTGATCTAAAGCTATCTTGCAGATAAGGAAGCTGAGGCCAAAGAGGTTTAAGTAACACACTCTAGGCCATACAGGTAGCATTATAGGTGGCATCTGTATAAACTGGTATCCACAGTCAGCTCCATTTTCCTCTGTACCACAAATGACTATCGCATTGGAACCTACCTTAATTAAAGTTTGAAACTTGACTCATTTTGTCAATGAAGGGGTAGCTATGCGTGCCGAGGACATCTCTGCCTTTGGCCAAAGTTGGTCCCCAGTGGCCTTTTGGACTTTGGAAGAAAGGCGCTCTTATCAAGGCGGAAGCCAAAATGCATGGGAATGGGGAGGAGACAGGAAGGGATGTAGAACAGGGAGCAAAGGAGGGGGAGCTGAGGAAGACAAGATGGGGTGTGTGATCACCAGGGGTAAAGATAGCCAACTGGTCAGGAGAATGCAGGGAAGAAGGCAATATCAAAACCCAAACTTCTCCACAAGGTTCTCATGGAGAAGGGAAAAAACCCAGAACCCCAAGCTGATGGGAGCTCCCTTTCTCCCTGACCAGTAATGAGAATCAAATCCACACACACAGCTTTCACTGTGAACCCACAGGGAATTGGTGGCACACCTGCCCAGATGCATCTGCTCTTGGCCAGAACCGGGGGATGATGCCCATGTTTGGTTCCCTAGTCCTCACTGTCCCTTTTCTTCACTTTTTTATATCAAAGAAGACAAAGAATGGAAAGCATTTCATGAGCCTCCAAGGACGCATAAACATAACTTGTCAGTACCCTTTGTTTTTAGGTATCAAGCTTTCAGAGAAGAAGATGGTCAGCATTCTTTTACCTTCTGGAACCTTCTGGCAATCCGTCTGGCCTTCATCATCGTGTTTGAGGTACCACCTGGTGTCTGCCATTAGCTGTGGCCGTTGGGGTCTTTCCTGCCCTGGCCCCTCCCCGGGTATCCAGCCACAGCCTCTCAGACTGGGCCCTGCTGCCCCTAGAGCTCACGGAGTGCAGCCTCCCTCCTGCCCCTGCCCTGCAAAGTCCCTTTTCTCCACCCCCGGCCTTTGGCCTCCTCACTGCCAACCTGTGCTCTGCTCAATAGCACATCATCTTCTTTGTGGCCTGGCTGATCAATGTCATCGTGCCCGATATCCCAGAATCGGTGGAAATCAAACTGAAGCAGGAATACTACCTGGCCAAGCAAGCCTTGTTCGACCATGAGGTGACTCCTGGGACCAAGCCCCCAGCCTCCCTCAGTCCTGTGGCCCTGCTGGCTTAGGCACGGCTGTGGGTGCCTTGAGAGGAGGAGGTGTCCAACTCCTTAAGGGCATCCTGCAGAGACTGTGTGCTTTCCCGGATGACCCTCCCCTCTCCAGGCAGCCAAACCCTTCCCAGAGAGGGGAGGGAGCCCTGGGTTTGAGCCCTGCCCTGGCCCCTCCCAGCTGTGTGCACTTGGGGCAGGTTCCTGGTCATCTTAGCCCAGCTTTCAATGTGTTGGACTGTAAGGTACCTTCCAGACCCCATCTGTGATCCTCCTCCCCCCTCTCACCTGCAAGAGCACAGGGCAGTTGGGCAGTGGGGCCGGCTAAGGCCAGCTCCCTTGCCCACCCCGAGGCCACCCTCCTCATCAGCAAGACTAGCTAACAGACCCAGTGCTCTCAGCTTTGAGATGCTTCCTTCCTTCCATTCTCCCATCTGATCCCTGACATGAAAAAAGCCTTCATTTCTGGGGTCTTTTCATGGGGGGATGAAAAGGGTCCTGTACACACTCAGAACTTGAGTTTGAACCACCCAAAGCTTAACAAGAGACAGGAGAAAGCTCAGCTTTTCTCAGCACACCCGGGCACCAGAAGAAAGAATGGCTCACTTATTCTCTCCACATGCCTGTGGGAGAGGGAAGAATCTGGTGACCATTTTATTCCCATTTCACAGATAGAGATTGCTCCAAGTGTAGTTAGTGAGTGTGCATCAGGGCTTTGGAGTCAGAGGACCCAGGTTCAAATCCTACCTTGATTGCTCACACTTTTCTGAACCTCAGTTTCTGCCGCCTGTCAAGTGAAGGAGTTGGTTTCGATGGCCTCTGGGGTGCCTTCTGGCTCTCAGTGGATGATCCCATGCCTGTTCTATGCATCAGAGCTGGGATCTGGAACAAGCACCTAGACAATGCATTGTTACCCAACCATCTTCCCTGAGTGACACATTAAAACGGCGGAAGAGAAGGAGGAAACCCCAGAACCTTCTAAGACACCAAGGTCTTCTTTCCAACTGGCCTACAGTTTGTGGATTCTGTCTTCTTCCCCCCCACCCTTTTTATTTTCAATTGGGACATCTGTCCTTTTTCAATCTTGTGGCAGCTCTCATGTTTTCCACAATTTTTCAAACACCATCAACAGTGTCTCAGCAATCAGAGGCAGCTGTTAGAATGTTAAATTTGGAATTGGGAAGACTCAGGTTCAAATCCATCCTCAAACACTCAGTAGCTTTGTGATCCCAGGTGAACCACGTAACCTGCCTGCCCCAGCTTCCTCATCTGTAAAATGGGGACACTAAGAGCACCTAGCTCTCAGGGTTTTCATGAGGATCAAGTGAGATAATGTTCACAAGATTCTCCACAAACCTTAAAGCACTCCAGAAAGGTTTGCTACTCTTATTTCAGTACCTGAGATTATGTTCACGGAGCCTGGGTAACTTGAGCCCTCCTTTCTCAGCTCGGTTATCAATTCCCTGCCACCCTGCTCCGTCCTGTCATCTCCAATGGGACAAATGCTTCTCGGCCTTGGCAGAGAAAAGAGACAGAAAATCCCCGAGCTGTTCTGCCTTCATTCGTTGGAATGGCCAGACCCATCCCTAGCAAACTGTCTCCTCTTTCTCTGGTAGCTCTGAGAAACACGCTCCTACTTTTCTTTCCCTTCAGAATTTAATGCTTTTTATTGGAGGGGGGAAGGCAAGGCAATAGGGGTCAAGTGACTTGCCCAAGGTCACACAGCTAGTGTTAAGTGTCTGAGGCTGGATTTGAACTCAGGTCCTCCTGACTCCAGGGCCGGGGCTCTGTTCACTTCACCACCTAGCCGCCCCCAGGATTTAATTCTTATGCACTTCCCACTTTTCCTAGGCCGATTCCCCTGCAGAATTTGCGGCCATGGGATGTCTCTCCTTGCCTTTGAGCCTTCTGAAATCTAAAATCCAGGGCACAGGTTAGACCACATGTAACTAAATTTCCTCTCTGACAAACTCCAAGAAGAAATTAGTCACTCCCCAAGGAACTTTCCATCGTCTCTTCACCAGGAATCGCTTCCTCCGGTTAGTGAGAATCAGACCCAGAATAAAAGTGCCCCCTGTGGGCTCCTGTAGTTTTTGAAGGATGAGATTATTAAGGAAAACAGGAAGCTATTAACTGCTCTACTTTTGCTGAAGAGAATGCACCCCACAGTTGTCTGGATGACTGAACCCTCCCCCCCCTCCCCGCCATGCCACCAGAGTAAGTCTGGATGACTGAAGCCTCTCATCCCTACTAAACCATGCCTCCCAAACACCTCATCTCATCCTTCTCGCTACCCAAGCAGTCTGTGGTTTCTACCAATGACAAAATCACTTGTTTCTCCCTCTTACTGACTTTACCCAAGATCCAATGCTGATGCCCCACATCCACCCTTCACCCCTATTTCTTTCAAATGAGGTACACCCATCCCAAACCACATTCCAGTCCTGGGTTCCATCCCAAGTCTGCTTGCTGATGGTGAGCTCAAAGGTCCCTCCTTGAGTTGGGCATTTTCACAGACGACAGAGGCCAGGCGTTTCACCGGACCCCCTCTTAGCATCTGTCTCCTGTGCACATGTAGGTGTCCCAGCTGCTATCCTCACTTCACACAGCTGTCCTTCAGGGATCTAACTTGGGCAGTACGCACAAATTTTCCCTTCTTCTTGATCCTTTCAGTTTAAAGATCATTTCATTAGATTTGCAAGACAACCAGCAAACAGCAAAAACCTCCGGTATCAGCCGAGACTGGGTGGGATGAAGCCCAGGATTAGCATGGGGCTTTGGAATGACAGGCCTTCCTTAGGTGAACTCCATTCCTGGCCAGGAATCTGCCATCCCTGTACTTCAGGCTGTGGTCCCAAAGCTCAATCCCGTTGTCTGACTATAATACCTTCTTAAAAAGCTGTTCTTCTGCCTCCCTTATTTTCAACGGATGATAGTTAAGAAAAAGATGGGAGAAGGGAGAGGAGCAAGCATTTATTAAACACCTCCTGTGTGCTATGTGAAATGCTCTACAAGTATCTCATTTGAAAAAGCAGCCTACATCTCTCCATGGTCTTTAGCTTCTTGCCCGAGACCTCAGTGACTGTATCGATAACTTTCAGGTTCTTGGCACTATCGTTTGGGACCATGTGCCAATCACCAGAAGTGGGAAGCTGGATGGTATTGGGAGGTTCGGTGAGGTCTTCATCGAACGCCCCAGGAACAAAACAGGCCGTCGGGGCGATGCAGCTGTCTGCTGAAGCGTCCCTCTTGCGACAAGGAGCCACCATTTTGTCCTTCAGGCAGTCCTTCCCTTTGTCTTGTAGTAAACCTTCTTCTCCTCTCCCCCCTCCTCAGCCTTAGGTCCCTTCTTTTCTCTGGTTGGAGTCTCGCCTCTGTCCCTATTGGGAACATTCAGCTGTCTCTGACCACCTGGAGTGTGGCCATTTCTTGACTCCGCATTCTTCCCCTTCATCCTTCTCCAGGAGGGAGCTCAGCCTATACTTGGGACATGGACACGTCACTCAGCTGTAGGAAAAATACAACTCACACGTGGCTGATGCACAATCACATGGCCCCATCACGCTGGCTGGGATTTTTTTAAAAAGTACCCCCTTAAAATTCTTGGTTGCTTGTACAACCTCCCCTTCCACTGAGCAACAACCAAACTGTTTCACCAATTTCCCCACTCCACCCTTCACTCCACCAGTTTGCTTGACTCTCCAATTATCCCTTAACTCCTTAATTACTAATCTATTATTTTATTTTTCCTGTTCCTTGATCCTGCTCCTTCCCGTCAACTTTTCTTCACAGAAGCCAGAATTAGAGCCTGGAGATGCCCGTTTCCACAACCTCTCACAAATCAGGCTCTGACCTTTACTAGTCCAAACCTCTCCAAGGAGACAGACGAGGAAACTGAGGCACAGATTATAAACACTTCTATAAATCACCTCCTTCATCTGACCATGAAGGCAGAGAGTAGTGGAGGCAAATCTCTTCCCTAACACGAGCTACCTCAACCACAAACCTGTTTCTTTACCTGTAAAATCAGGGAACGGAACTGGGGCTAGCTCCCTTCTGGCCCATACTACACAGATCAAACACTCATATTCCTCCTCCTCCCTGGGGGAAGATGTGAATGCCACCCAATAGGATTCAAGCAAACCAACCCAAAGTGCACCCAAGCTGGGAGCACAAAAATTTGGCTGACTGTGTTCACATTTCTTCCAGTAACGGCGACCAAGGACAAAAAAACCCATATGTTGAAAAGCACCCCCACCCAAAAAATGAATAATGTTTCATTGTTTGCATTACTTTTAAAAGTCAACATGGGCTAAGTCGGTTTTTCCTTTCTCCTTTGACCCCTTCCTTGAGGCAGATTTTCTTTACGACAAACAATGCCAGACACCAAGAAATTAAACTGGAATTTGAAGACCAGGAAAGCTAGCGCCCATTTGACAAGCAGAAACGGCAAGGAGCCTTGCCCATGGCAAAGTATTCAAGAGAAGAGGAGCTGATCTGGAAACAAAACAATGTCTCCAGGACATTGTTCCCAAGTTGGCTTTGAGGATCAATGTCACAGATCAGGACATGGCCAATCAGGAAGGTGTGTCAGGCATGGAGAGCTCTAACAGTTGGAGGTGGCCATTGCTCGCAGTGCCCAGGCACTGCTCCTATGGGGACAAAACCACTGGAGGGCTCAGAGTCAAAGCCTTTGGCACACCAGTTCCCCATTCTCCCAAAGTTAGGCATTCAGGGCCCTCTGCAGAAGGCATGCTCTGCTCATGCCAGATCCTCTCTCCTCTCCCAAGCTCCTGATGGCCATCCAGAGTAGCAGAGGGCTCCCATCCCCGCCCCCACCCCTGAGGGACACAGCCACAAGGAGGCACCAGCTGCAGGGCTCTAAACCAAAGGATCAGTACCACAATTCCATCTTGAAATGCAACAGTCACTGCACCGTGGAAAAGACTCTCACCCCATCCCATGCAGGCATCCTGGGCATCATGGGAAGAAATAGCAACAGGTGCAACCTAGCGAAGCCCCAGCCACTCATCCAAATCTCCACTGCCCAAAGTCTTAGGTAACCCACCAAGGTCACTGCTACTTGGGCCTATGTCTCAGCCCCTTGGGTTCTGGTAGGCGGCAGTCTATTATGGCCATTGGATTAAGAAATGCCAGTAGCCAGTGAGTCCTTGAAGGAAGGTCAAACAATGTGCTCAGTCACTGTGACTCCAACAGATGCTCTGAAGCCCCTGCTCCTACCTGTGTTTGAGCAGATGATGACACTTAAAACTTTTTTTTTCTCAAATCAGTTCTAGTGAGAAACAAGAACAGGCTTGTAGGGTTTTCTAAGCTGGGTAAGGGAGTCGTTTTTACATTTTGTGCAGACTTAAACAAATTTCAAATAAATGACTAAAGATCACCCACCAATGGTCTCAGGTTCCTGCGGCCCCTTAGAGAAGTCCTGGGGGCCATGGGCCCAGAACAGCACACCTGACCCGGGGTTAGAGGAAGCACAAACAGCCCCGGGACAGCACAGGGCCCGTCTCGGACACACTCCTAACAAATGGTACACTGATACCGATTCTAGATGCAGGCCTTTCCCCAGGCCTCTTAGTAACAGCTGGCACTTCCACACATCTCACTTTCTGCACATTCCCTCATTCCTTCCTTCCAGAAAGCCTTGATCAAGGGTTCACACCATTTCACAGATGAGGAAAACGAGGCTCCTGATTTGCCCACCAGCCACACAGTCAGCCTGGATTCAAACCCAGCTCTCTCCAAGTTCCACATTCAGCCTTCTCTGGCCATAACGTTTCTACACTGAGCACACCTGAGATCCAGATGTCAGATGTTTTTCTCACCAACAAAGGGATTCTCTAGGGAAGACAACTGGGAGACAGGCTTTACCACCTGCTGGCTCCCAAATCAGCGAGCGTGTTTTAGAGCTGTATCACATAGAAAATGTGAGCTCAAGGCCAGGAAGGCTTGAGGGGCCTCGTGTCCATGCTCTAAGGCAGCCGTGGCATGGGCAAGGATCTCCAGGGGCTCCATCTACAAAGAAAACCACAGGTCTAGTCCCCAGCCCTTGGAGTTGGGCCCAGAGGGTAGCCCCCAGACCCGCTTTTCTAGGCCCCTTTCCCAAGGTAAGGATAGGGTCTTACTTCTACTCCAGTCTTTGACAGGAGGTCTTTGCCTGCTACTTCCTCAGAGACTTCATGGGCAGTTTAGGGAAGCTGATGAACCCTTTCTCTGAATCCTTTTAAATATGTAAAATACATAGGATTATAAAGGAAATCAATTACACACACCTCCATTTTACAGCTGAGCAAACCGAGGCAAAGTTTAAATCACTTGGGAGGCTCGACCAAAACTCAGGTCTTCCTGACTCCAGCTACTACTCCTCTACAGTCCCTTGAGTCAGTCATAGTAGGTACCATGATTAACATTTACATGGGACTTTCAATGTATTTTCTATTGGATTAAGAAACAGGTCCCAGGCTTTGCCCTCTGTTCCCCGCCCCAAGCAGCTTAAAAAGACTCTCTAGCACACTAAAAATGGTTTCAGGTTTTATTTTAGAATTTATAAAACTCCAGCGTCATCCATATTCACGAGCCTTTTTACACGTTTGCATATAATCTCCAAATTCCAAAGTTAAGGCCAAGGGATCGTTGCCATGGAAACACAGGATATGGAAGACATTAAAGAACGAGAAATGGGACCGACGATCCCCCTCCCCTGCCCAGGCTGTGTTCACTGCACAGGGGACAGTGAGGAGACAAAGTACTGGGTACAATCATCTTACCATCTTTATTTTCAAGTGGGTGGGGAGGGGAGGGGGCGAGCCCCAAGAAGTCAGAAGGGGCTTGCTTACAAATAGGCTGCTAGGAATCCAACTTGCATCTAAGACATTTAGCAGTTAATGGAGATGTGCAAGGTTTGCAAGAGTATTTCATTGACTTGGGGAGGAGGTGGTGATGGCTGTGGACAATAGACCTTGACAAGAATCGAGGCGGGACGGGGTGCAGAGGACTGAGGGAAGGGCGTCAACAGGAAAGGTGCTGGAACACTTGTAGATGGAAAAGATAGGGGAACGGGGGCCACAGAGACACGGGGACACCACCCTCTGCGAGATCCACATCTGGCAGCCCCTGACACTGAGTTCCACCTGCATCTGGGGACCCTCATCTCACTCCTCCCAAGTCACCACTCCTACATACAAGCTGGCTTCCGCCCAATGGGAACTTTGTCAGAGCCACTTGAGGCGAGAGGCAGGGACGAAACCAGGAATCTGAGGAGAGGGGAGAACTAAGTCCCCTTCTGCCACCACTTCCCTTCAACAGGAAGCCAGGAAGGGCCGGGAAGAGGAGCTTGTCCCTGGGCCAAGGCCCAGCCTCCTGGCGTCTGGGTCTGGAATACTAGAGGCTGAGCCGCCTCCTGAAGCTCAGAGGCAAGGGAGGACCAGGGAGCTGACAAATGAGACCCTGCTGGAGGCAAAGCTCTCCAGCTAGAAGAGCAGACCCACCAAAGGAAGGGCTTGGTAAGGAGGGTTGGGGAGAGCCGTGCCCTCTACCAAGGCCTGGCAGCCAGGGTACAGAGTATGGGCTTAGCCCCGAGACACCCAGGAAGATCCTCTCTCCAGCAAGGGATCTCAGCACCCATTCCTTGTGGTTCCCACCTCACCTTGCCTCTATGGTCCAAGGGGAGCTAATTAGTGGCTTCAGCATCCCACCCCCTAACCTAAAGAGGTCCCAAGAGCTCCTTCTGCCCACACTGCACCCTCTGCACCAAGCCACCTGGCAAGGATCCGAGAAAGGGCCCAGGCAGAGGCTGATGGGACACACCACCTCTCACAGGCTGCCAAGTCTACCTGCCACCAAAGGCCCAGAGAAGCCACAAGAGCTTGGGGGCTGGGGGAAGGGACTATTCATCTCCTACTGTGGGGGAGCAGAGCATCCAATCTTGAATGCCATGGCCAACAAAAAGAATTACAAACTTAGAGTCTAAATCAAGAGACCAGGTGCCGGAGACCACTACCACACTGGCTTCTGAGGTAGAAAGAAGGCAATTGTAAATAGTGTTGGTTCTGTTTGGGGAGAGAGGGGCAGGAATCAGAGGCGGTGAAGGGGGAAGAAAGAAAAAGATTCAAGGCGTCCTCTGTCCAGGCTGTCCAAACTCGCCCCCCTCACCTCTCCTCTCGCTCCCGCCCCACGCCGTGTCCTAAGGCATACACTGTCCCCAAAGCAAGCTCTATTCTGGTAATACTGTCATTAAGATGGGCAGCTTTGGAAAGGGAAGGACAAAGGGAAAGGGACCACAAACTGGTTTTCTGGGTGTGATCTGCTGTATGCGGATTTTCTGTCCTGAGGAGGCTGCTGTTGGGGGAGTGTCTGTTTATGGAGTCTGGGTGGTCTCCGACCCTGGGCGAGGGCCGCTCGAGGGCGTCCCTGGTGCCTCTGGTCCCTTCCGCCATTACCACTAGTCTTGTCTTCATCGTCCAAGCCCGATTCTTTCTCCTCATTCTACGTCCTGTGCTAAGTGGCCTTTTGGGCAGATGCCAGAAGCAGATTGCGCTCTACGAAAGGAAGGCCTGGGATAAAACCGCCAAAAACAAACCCAAAAGTGGAAGGGCTGGGGAAAGGAAGAGGGCAAACATTTTGGCTTTTATAAAGTCAAGGAAATTTATTTCCTGAGGTCATGACACAGGAAGTAGACTCCTCGCCACAGTTGGGGAGATCTCATAATGAAGGTTAGAGTGCTTAATGACATGCTGAGTGGACCATGGAGCTTAGAAAGTCTCAATTACTTTATTATGAAGCGTTTCACTTGTGTTTTTAGTGTTTAAAACAGTGGAAAGCCTGTCCCAGAGTGGAGACCCTGAGTGCGAGCTGGACACTAAATGAAGCCATGGACCATCGAGGCCGGCACACGGGACCCAGCACTCCAGGCTTCACTAGGAGACCTCGTGGGGGGTGGGGATGGGGGCGGGCAGGGACACACAATTTACATAGGATCCAGCCGCTGGGTCAGATTAAGACACGGTATTCGTGGTGGGGTAGTTTCAGGTTGGCAGCTGGAGAGGTTTCTCCGTTCTCATCATTATCGTTTGGGGCCCCAAGGGAGAGTCTTAGGGGCCACCTGAGCCCCAAAGCTGGGAAAATCTTCAGAGCTGCTCATGTCAGGAGCCTATGGAGAAAACAATGGGACAAAGTCAATCACAGGGAGTTCACATCTACTCCTCACACAGCAGGTTCCCAAATGATGCCTACTGACTATCCCCAGAGAAAGAAGATGGCCCCCAACCCTGTCAAAGGGAGCGGCGGTGCGGGACTGAAAAGCCACATCAAGGGAGCTAGATGAAGGCCGTTCCCCTTTCGGAAGTGAAGCAATGCCCATGCCATCCCCAACATCGGGGCTGCCCCCCCAACTTCCTCCTCATAGCCCAGCTCTGGCACTGTGGTGAGCCCCACATGGAAAGGGGATCCCGAGCCTCTCACAAGGGTGCTGTCCACAGTACCAAGGGGACTAAAGCCCGGTCAATGAGGTCAGGCCACGCCCAGCTCAAGGGCTGCTGCCTGGCTGGTCACCAGGACAAAAGGTGCCAGAAAGAGAAGCACAGAGGCAGTTACCTTCTCACTGCTGCCGGCGGCCCAGGGTGCGTCCCTCACCACAAAGCCCTTGGATGGTGCCTTGGCCTCTTCGTGGGCGGGGGGCTTCATGTACGCCTGCAGAGCCTCAGAGTCTACCACATCAGCCAGCTACCAGCAGCACCAAAGGAAATTCCAGGTCAAAAGATGCATTTGGGACCCACCCAGACAGAGGTCTGTCCACGTGGTCTCTGCAGCTTCCTCCCTCCCACATCTGCCAGGTCCCAGGCTTCCTTCAGCCAAGAGGTTAATGACTTTGACACAGCTAAGCCTCCGCACACACATGCACCCCCTCTTACTGTGGTAAAACACCACAAACCTCACAACTGTGACTGTGTCCTCAAGAGGACCAGAGCCTGGCTGGTGCTTCATGCCTGTTGGCACCACCAGCCGTGGGACCACCCCAGATACACACAAACCCAAACACCACCCACATCAGTTGTGACCCTCAGCGCTGGAACTCAATCATGATCCTCGGGGCTGACACTTAGCCCCTTCATCTGACCGGATCCTCACAATATGCCTTGAGAAAAGTGGTATAAGGCACTATCATGCCCAGTTTACAGATATGGAAACTGAGGCACGGGGACTGACCACATCAGAGGAACTAAGTGAAAAACCACGGAGACAAACAAGAATAGCCTGAGCACACAAGTGGGGGGCTGTCAGGTGTGGCCATGTCAGACTCCCAGTCCCAAACCCTGGCTCTCTGGTCCGACCCTTCCTTGCAGACACTCACATATTCCTCCTCCAGGTTGAGGATGTGATCAATGGCTTCCTCCACATTATCAGGAAGTCCAGTCACAGTCACACAGTTAGGGTCGGGGGCTCCGCTCTGCGGGAAACGGATGTCTACCTGCAAGAGATCGCAGCTAAGCCACAAGAATCTGCCTCACTTTGCCTGGACACCTGCTAATTCCTCTCAAGTTCTGGGTTTGACCCTAGTATCTCCAGGAAAGTTTCCACAATTATTCCAATGAAAAATCAATCATGAGGGGTAAGTCAATTACTCCCCAGGGAAGGAGCAGGTGCTTCCCATTTCAGGCAGCCAGTCTCCCCAGAATGCTAAAAGGCAATCCAAGACCTCATTTCTGGGTCACACCTGCACCTCAGCCCCCTTAGCCCCAGAAACAGTGGTCACAGAAATTATAACTTTAAATGTAAAAGAGATAATGCGACAAGGATGTCCACTGGCAACCACAAATAGGCCTGGCCTAATGCTACAGGTGAAGGGCGTGTGTTTTTGTCAGCAAACCAACCTCCCCCTTTGGCCCCCAAGATCTGGCTCTGGACCACAAGGGAAAGGTTCACAAGCAGACCCTCAATGAGAGGGGAGAAGGGGGAATTTAGGCAGAAGTGGCAGACCTGGAAGGCAGGCAGGGTCACCTGCAGTCTCCAGGCCACTGAGTGTGTACAAAACCCAACGAGAGGCAAAGCATATGGAGATGTGACGGGCAGGAGCCCAAAGCCGCCCACTCCACGCCCACACTGAACTCACTTTGAACTCATCCATGATTTTGCGGATGGCCTTGCCCCGGGCTCCAATGATGCGGGCGTGGACACGGTGGTCCAGCGAGACGTCCTCCGAGACCATCTGCTCCAACTCTCCGACAATCTTCATGATGGCGTCACGAGCAGCTTCTGTGTTCTTCTCGTACCCTGTGATAGTAATCTGGTCCTGGGCCTTCAAAGAGAACAGAACCATCGAGTAAGAAGGGCATCTCGGGAGGTCCCTGGAGAAGAGAAGCATCACCTTCAAGCAAACTGAAGCGGATCTGAATCTCTACCATGTGCTGACCAAAGCGGGGATTGGTTAGATAAAAGAAGATCCAGCACCCCAAGCAATTACACTGTAATTAGGGGAAAAAGGAACCAATTCTGCTACCAAAAGGAGATTCTGAGAGAGGAGCGGCTGGCATGGGCCCGAGCAGATGTGGGAACAGTGTGGTGCTGGGGCTCCTTCTACAACAGGTACAATTAGGATTAGCAGGGACAGATAACAAGGAAACCAGTGTGCCTGGAGCAGAACTCCCATCAGGGAGTTCTGGGGAATCAAGGTTATGAAGGGCCATAGAAACCCAATACAGGAGCCAGGACTTCCAAAAACAGGAAGAAACATGGCTGCAGGAAGATGGTTCTGACAGATATAGGCAGAAATGGGCGAGTGGGAAGGGTTTCCAGCAGGGAAACCAGCCTGAAGGCAATTGTGGGGACATTCCAAGGCAGAGGGCAGCTGCTTAGGGTGGGGCTGGGAGACCTAGAGTCTGGGGTGAGAGCAAGACACCTGTACGGAGCAGGGCAATCAGGGAAGGGGGACACAGGTGAACAGCTCCAGATGGTGGCTGGTCACACAAGGCCGAGAGCTGGAATCCTAGGAAGGACCAGGCCCATGGGAGCCCATGATCTGGACAAAGTCATGTGGCTCAACTCTCATGTTAGGAAATGGGAGGAAAAGCCCCCAGCAAAGAGCAAGCGAGGAGCCAGAGGCCAGCAACACCAAGTGCGAGAGGTCTGGGGACCCAACGAGGAGGACAGGGAGGATAACCAGACCCCAGCCTCAAGAAGCAGGAAGAGGAGAGGGGCCAGAGAAGACAACCAGGGAGGAGCAGGCCCCTGCTGAACATCAGTGTGACCAGGCTGCCAGTCAGAGGCGCAACGCTGACCTGGGCAGATCTCTGGAAGAAGCCCTCAGGCAGCTGCTGCCCAAGTGGCCTCCCAAAAAGGGGACCATGCAGAGGTAACTCAGCAGCTTTCAAGGAGGGAAGAGACAAGTCAATGAGTACCAATTAAGCACCTGCTGTGTACTGCAGCCTAACCTGGGGGCTGGGGAGTGGAGATGGCACGTGAACTATGCAAGAGAGCACATGGAGGGCAAGCTCAGAGGGAGGGGGGACTTCAGGATGAGGGAGTGCAGAGGAACAGTCAGAATCTGTAAGCAGAGAGGGAGAGGGAGAGGCAAAGACAGGGAATGGGGGGCTTTCTTAGGAAGAAACAGGAGAGGACAGGGAGGCTCACCCAGAGGCCATGCCAAGGTGGGGGCTCCAGCAGTAGCAGCGGCCAACCCCCCCCCAGAGAGCAGGGGAGCCTGGGAAGGCCCCAGGTGTGTGTCTCCTCCCTCTCCTGCCCCAGCCCTGTAACAGCACCAGGACCAGCAGTGTCTGACAGTCCACAGGGCTCCTTAGACACACCCTGGAGCTGGGCATCGGCCCCCAGCTGCCCCGTCACCTGGTTTTCATCATCCTTGTCAGGAAACTGGATGTTCACTTCATGTTCCATACGGATCTGGGTGATCACTGCCCCCTTTCTGCCGATAATTTTAGGGTGATATTTGGGATCTACAGTGACATTCAGCTTAAAGCTTCTCAAAGCCTACAATGGAGACAATCAAGTATGACGATGAGTAGGGTTGCAGACCCAACCACAGCCCTGTAAGAAAGATGTCTGCTTCCTCTGTCCTCCCCTCACCCGTCAGGAAGGTAGGCAACCTTTTCAAAATCTTAAAAGTGGACATCAGGGCAATGGTCAGCAAGGGTCTCGTAACCCTAACGGGAGGCCATCTTATGCCAGCTTTTTAAAACCGGAGGACACGTAACCTGAAATTCTCTGTCCTAAGAGTCACAGACCAAAGGCTCTGTTTTGGGGGGCGTGGGAGGCAGACTGTGTCTCAGTAGTGCCCTTGTACCACAAATACAACTGATGTTCAACAGCAAAACTTCAGTTCTTAAGAGTGACTGATACGTGACTCAGCAGCAAACTTCGTCCTGAGGTGAGCCTAAGGCACCATTAAAAGAGCTCAAATCCAAAGAAAGGCTGCCAGTTTCTACCTATGTCTACTACAGGGACCCCACTGCAAGATGGGAAAGCAGGCCATCCCCTGAACCTGCTTATATGCACTGTGTCTGTGTGTGTCTCACACACACACACACACACACACACACACACACACACCTTGGATGAGGTCTGATCAGCCTGTGGGCTGCGACAAACTAACAGCATGCCCTCTGGGAGCCTGAAGGGATCATCTGGCTGGCCCAGACGGAAGGGCACTGGACCCCCATCTCAACCCCATGGGGGCTGCCTGGCATTCAGCCTTCATGGCATCCAAGGCAAACTCAGGGTTTTACCTAAATTGGCCACACTCTGAACCCATACTCATGAAAGACAATATGAAAGACTCCATTAAGGGAATACTTAAGGATCACTTAATTCAGCCAACATTCACTTCCCAATTAAGACACAAAATGAAAATTAAAAAAGGAACGTAAACAAATGAACCTCCAGCTGTGGAGAAACACAAGTTTAAGAACCGCTGTTTCTGGTCTGACCAGGACCCAGCAACACAGTGAGAGGAAATTTCACACCCTCCAAGGCCCTGAGAACACAAAGGAGGCCTCCCCAAATGAAGGGTGGCTGTTAAAAGTTTAACTCCTGCTTCCACAAGTGTCCCACCAGCTGAGCGGGACCCACCCTGTCCCGCTGCACATACACACCCGGTCCTCCTGCTCAGCCTGCAGCTCCCGCACTCTCTCCAGGAGGCCAGCCTTGGCCCGGTCCAGGTTGGCAGCAAGGCCAGTGATAGCAATGGTGTCAGACTGCAGTTCAGGTGCTGGGACTTGGATATTCACCTAAACAACAAACACCTGACTGAACCACAGACAGAGAGAGAGCCTGCCCCCCAAACTCCCACCAGGCCATTCTACAGTGTACCTCTACCCCAAGGCCTGGCACAGGGCAGCCCCCAAGTAAGGCACAGTGCTGAAGCCCCGACCTAAAAGGGTACTGAGCCCACCCAAAGTGGGGGAGCACAGGCCGGCTGTTGCCAGATGTGACTCGGGCCACCCAACAGACATTAAATGAAATCACTGGGTATGAACCTGGGGGGGTACAAGAGGCAACCACAGGAGTCCTGAAAAGTCTCAGGCTTCCAATGTGTCAGACGGTGACCCCACAAAGTGTGCTAAGTACAGGCAGACAGCTGCAGGCTGTGGAGACCCTACGACCCCAGGCTTGGTTCGGGGCTCACAGCAGCACCATGCCACCAGTGGACAGGGACAGCCTGTAGCCAATTGCTGGAAAGGGGTCCAGAACAATGTGCCCCTAACTCTGCTGAGGGTTCTACTGTTCAACTATTAGGGGGATGCTAGAAAAGGGGGGCTTCCAAGACACAGAAGGAACTGGCCTGGGGCAGCAGCTGAGAACGTCACTGACCTCAAACTCGTCCATCATCTTGCGAATCCCACTTCCTTTTTGCCCAATTATGTAGCGATGGAGATCAAAGGGCACCTCTACCATGATGGTGACAGGAACCAGAGCCTGACAGAATAAAGGCAGAGAGACAGTAGAAATGGGGGGCCCTGGGATGAGCACATTCCACAGGCCCAGCCTCCCCTCAGGCCACCTCCAGGGTGAAGGCCGATATATTGTAATTTAACACACACCCCACTTTCTTGGAAATAAGCTTCACATCTCTCCCTGCCAATCTTTTCCCACGGAGGAATGGAAAAAGGGAAAGGGAGGGGAGAGAAGAGGAAGACAAAGAGAGGGGGAGGGAGGGAGGGAAGAAGAGAAGAGAGGGAAGATTAATTTTAATTCACTTGAATTAGAAAAATATCCAATCCCCATACAACTGACCGAGCCCCAAGGAAGAGGCATGGAGAGCTTAGACAAGGTGTCTCCCACACACAACACACAGACTTTAGAGGGGAAAATATATATGATTTGCTTCTAAATAAAGCCCCCATCGGATGGGTTGATCTGTGCCCAACCCCCCAAGAAGAAATCAGCCCACCTCCAGAGCTTCCTTGGCGGCCTCGCACTTCTCTTTTCGACCCGAAATGATGATGATGTCACACTTTCGGGGAGAGCTGGGGTCAGCCTCTCTGATGTACTTCCCCTCCCCAATTTCTTCCCCATTTTCTTGAACAGCTGGCTCAGCCACAGGAGCTAAGACAGACACAGAGAGGTCACCATCACTTGTGACAAGTACAGGCAGCACTGACGTGATGCTTTCTAGGTCCTCAGTGAGGCAATACAGTGAAACCTTAAGGCCAATGATTAGGCCTCTGGACACCAAAAGAAGCCCATGCATCCCCTCCCTCCCAATCAGTCAGTGACCAAGGATTTCATCGCGTGCACTGACAGCATCTTGGCGGTCCAAAGAACACCTCACAAGCATCTCACTGGGTCCTCACAACCTCCCCAGGAAGCTGGTACTGCTATTATCTTCACAGTACAGAGAAAGGGACTGCGGCTAACAGTGCAAAGCGCCCTGCCCCCAGAGACAGCGCCAACAAGCGTCTGAGAAGGGATCTGAAATGGCACTCCCGGAGCTCCTGCACCTTCTCAGGGAGACTCCCGAGGATTCTAGGTTGTCCATCGTTCTTCCCGTTAGTTAAAGAAAGCATGGATGATCTGCGGGGGCTTACTTCATACCCGACAACCGTGCAGAAGCTCTTCCAGTGAGTTTTTCAGCTGATTCCTCGGGGTTCTCCAAGTAAACAATCGGCTGCAAACAACGAGTTTTGTTTCCTCTCTAAACACATTCCTTTTGTTTCATTTTCTTGTGCTATTACTCTTACTTGAGCACAGCTGCTCAAGCTTGTCTGATGATGGGTGGCGATGGTGACCACGGACGTCCTTGCTCACCCGACCTCGCAGCAAAGGCTTCCGCAGCCAGTCTCTGTTACAGATAACGCCTGTACCTGACCTTACACAGAGACTACTTATCAATAAAAGTCCCATTTATTCCTATGCTTGCTTGTGGTGTTTTTTTTTAAACAGGAATAAGTGCTGTATTTTGTCAGAAGTTTTTCTGCATCTATTGAAATATGCTGATTTGTTACTAGTATAGTTAATTATATTTCAAGTTTTCCTAATACTGCAATCCTGGTAAAAATCCAGCCTGGTGCTAGTACAGGAGCTTTTTGATATATCGATGCAGTCTTCCTTGATAAGGTTTTATTTGAAATTTTTGCATGGGGGGGGGGGGGGCCGAGCCAAGATGGCGGCGTAGCAGCAGCAACATATCGCAGCTCTCACATAGCCACCCCAAAATACCCATAAAATAGGACTCTAAACCAATCCTGGAACTCCAAAACGCACACAAAGATACTTCCCACTAAAGTCAGCTCGGCTACGAGGAACCATATCAGCACTGAGAACCGAAACCAGCCTGGCCTGAACCCCTGGCTGTGCCCTGGGGGCAGCTGGATGGGAGGAGCAGAGAAGCCTCTCTGGTGAGCAGATTAGCAGCAGCTGCAAGCAGCTCAGTGGGACTTGCAAATTTGGGAGGGGAGCAGTCCAGCTGAAAGGCCTCCAGAGAGGAAAAGCAAAAGGCAGAGGTTTTGCACCCGCCTCCGTGTTGCAGCTTCCCACCCGCAGCCTGCAGACAGTAGGGGGACTAAGCGATTGTTCTGAGGCCAGGGCTCTCGCATTGAGCAGCCTGGATCCGGATCGTGGTCTTGGGCTTTTGGTTCTGGAGTCTTCGCTATCCAGTCAGCTGGAAGTAAATAGGAAGGGTCCCAGCACCTTCCTGAGAGCTACGGCAGCCGGGAGGACCCCAGCGATTTGGGACAGAGCTTTCCCTTCTGGAAGCAGAGCCCCACAGAGACTTTAAAAAAAAATCACACTCTGAAGAACCATGAGTAAGAATAAG